>JACEFZ010002377.1:0-325000 GCA_014155875.1 Cepaea nemoralis
AATGCATAATTTGGTCAGTAGATACATATACGGACTTGAAGGAGTGCACTGTCTATATAATTTATATATACACATCCCATAGTCTAGTTCTGGATAACGCATACCAAAGCTTGCTTGTGACTCATTGTGTTTGGCTGATGGTACATAAAAGTATGCTTGTGATTCACCGTGTCTAACCAGTTGAACGTCAAAGTGTGCATGTGATTCATCATGAATAGTTGATCAGAGATCTAAATAAACTTGTGGTTCATCATATCTAGTTGATCAGGGGTCTAAATAAACTTGTGATTCATCATGAATAGTTGATCAGAGATCTAAATAAACTTGTGATTCATCATATCTAGTTGATCAGAGATCTAAATAAACTTGTGATTCATCATATCTAGTTGATCAGAGATCTAAATAAACTTGTGATTCATCATATCTAGTTGATCAGGGATCTAAATAAACTTGTTATTCATCATATCTAGTTGATCAGGGATCTAAATAAACTTGTGATTCATCATATCTAGTTGATCAGGGATCTAAATAAACTTGTGATTCATCATATTTAGTTGATCAGGGATCTAAATAAACTTGTGATTCATCATATTTAGTTGATCAGGGATCTAAATAAACTTGTGATTCATCATATCTAGTTGATCAGGGATCTAAATAAACTTGTGATTCATCATATCTAGTTTATCAGGGGTCTAAATAAACTTGTGATTCATCATATCTAGTTGATCAGGGGTCTAAATAAACTTGTGATTCATCACATCTAGTTGATCAGGGGTCTAAATGAACTTGTGATTCATCATATCTAGTTGATCAGGGGTCTAAATAAACTTGTGATTCATCATATCTAGTTGATCAGGGGTCTAAATAAACTTGTGATTCATCATATCTAGTTGATCAGGGGTCTAAATAAACTTGTGATTCATGATGTCTAGCCGGTTCCGGAACAAAGTATGCTTGTGATTCATTGTGCGTAGTCCGAATGCCACACGCGGAACTGAAACCTAATGAAGCATAATGTGACCTTTGCTCTTGGTGGACCTAGGAGTCTGAGTTTTGTTTTTCGTGAATTGCTTTCGTCATCTGAAAGTGAACGGTTCAAATCACTTTCAGCTTTTAATTTTTTCTGCAGCCTAGTGTATTATTTTAGTTTTGCTAATTTTCTTTCTTGTCTTGTACATTTTCTGTTTATTGTTTTCCATTATTTTCTATGAGTGCCAATTAGTCAAAACAGTCACATGCCATGCCGATAAGTGTGGTTGAACATTGTTTGTCCTCTTATAAAATAATCATAGTTTCAGATATGGTCTGTGTTTTGTTCCCTGTTGTACCATTTGGCCAAGCACCCAGGCATTAATTACCAAAAAAAACAAACATGTAGAGGAACCTCTGAAAACCGATGATTGATCCCAATCAGTCCATATGTGCTGAGATAAATCATGATCTAGTTACATCCTATTACTGCTCTACCTAGATGTGAAGCTCCAGAGCCACATCCCAAGACTGGGCAGTAACAAAACTTGATTAATAGTAAAGTGACATGCTGAATAAATTCATTCCAGTCTGTGGACAGAATAACGTGACATATTTAGTGAATGCCGAATTTTCTTCATTTATAAGTTAACGAAGTTCAACACTTTGTTAAGCATTTATTAAAAGTCACGTTTAGAATAAAATGCACAAACATGTTTAATAAGTAAAAGTTAATAAGAAATTTAAGAACTGATGTTTTGAGACAGATAGTGGGATCAACACCTTGTGCCACACATATTGAAAGGTAGAATATCAAATGGTTCGGCCATCTAGTTAGAATGATAAAATATGAACACTGCATTAAGATTGCTGAAATCGGCGACATTACGGGAGGTCGCCATGCACGATAAGTTCTATAGTGTCGAAAAAGGAAGAAATAAAGGAGTCTAATGTAGCGAAAGGCATGACTGTACTAACGAAACAGAGATCGCAAACAATTGAAAATGTCGAACAGTTATTATTAATATGGAGATGGAGATACAGTTTCGGAGGCAATGATATGTGCAAAGGCCAGATTGGTGTATGCTGATCTCATTAAGAAAATGTTTGGGACGAGTGCTAGTGTACTTAGTGATTTAAGGCCAGCAGAGGATGATTTGAAAAATTCAAGAGGCGCACTGGCATACACAGTGTTACTAGGCACGGCGAAGGTGCGAGTTCGGACAAGTCTTGGGCTGACAAATAGTATTAAAATGTATATTTATTCTCTATAAAATGTGTTTTTGGTATGTATTTCGAAGTTTCTAGAACAAATTAATTGAATTTACATTGATCTTTATGCAAATAATTGCCTCGATTTTGGTCGGTTTCGGATTTTGCCGATTGTTTTAGGAAAGATTATCAACGAAAACCGAGGTGTTAATGTACTGAAATTCAACATGATGTGAACATCGAAGAAAACTGACTTAAAAACAAAATCATGTCTCGGTAGCTGAAATACTGTAGCCATATTACACGTCACAGTGATTTGAAAACATCAGCGGTGAAAGACATGGTACCTGGAAGAAGAGGCTGTGGTGAACTAGTACGGAGATGGACACATGGCACCTGGAAGAAGAGGTAGTGGTGAACCAGCACGGAGATGGACACATGGCACCTGGAAGAAGAGGTAAGTGCGAATCAGCACGGAGATTGACATTTTTCAACTAAAGGGAACTTGGACATAAACATAATGTGGTAGGGGAACAGGCAAAGCTTTCAGAATCTGTCGTAGGTCGTGATGGGAATGACGGTGTGGAAAGTACCCACTGCATGATGTTGAGCCAGCGACAACTTGCGGCGCGTATGTTTAGTTATGTGTCCTTTCTCATGTTCCCCATAACAGGTGTCCTTCGCCCTAGGGAATCGACGCTGTTATTAATTTAGACTCGATGCATAATTTGGTCAGTAGATACATATACGGACTTGAAGGAGTGCACTGTCTATATAATTTATATATACACATCCCATAGTCTAGTTCTGGATAACGCATACCAAAGCTTGCTTGTGACTCATTGTGTTTGGCTGATGGTACATAAAAGTATGCTTGTGATTCACCGTGTCTAACCAGTTGAACGTCAAAGTGTGCATGTGATTCATCATGAATAGTTGATCAGAGATCTAAATAAACTTGTGGTTCATCATATCTAGTTGATCAGAGATCTAAATAAACTTGTGATTCATCATGAATAGTTGATCAGAGATCTAAATAAACTTGTGATTCATCATATCTAGTTGATCAGAGATCTAAATAAACTTGTGATTCATCATATCTAGTTGATCAGGGATCTAAATAAACTTGTGATTCATCATATCTAGTTGATCAGGGATCTAAATAAACTTGTTATTCATCATATCTAGTTGATCAGGGATCTAAATAAACTTGTGATTCATCATATCTAGTTGATCAGGGATCTAAATAAACTTGTGATTCATCATATTTAGTTGATCAGGGATCTAAATAAA
This sequence comes from Cepaea nemoralis, assembly GCA_014155875.1. Taxonomy (NCBI): domain Eukaryota; kingdom Metazoa; phylum Mollusca; class Gastropoda; order Stylommatophora; family Helicidae; genus Cepaea; species Cepaea nemoralis. The sequence goes on from JACEFZ010002377.1 coordinate 3,475, forward strand.
CTTGTTATTCATCATATCTAGTTGATCAGGGATCTAAATAAACTTGTGATTCATCATATCTAGTTGATCAGGGGTCTAAATAAACTTGTGATTCATCATATCTAGTTGATCAGGGGTCTAAATAAACTTGTGATTCATCACATCTAGTTGATCAGGGGTCTAAATGAACTTGTGATTCATCATATCTAGTTGATCAGGGGTCTAAATAAACTTGTGATTCATCATATCTAGTTGATCAGGGGTCTAAATAAACTTGTGATTCATCATATCTAGTTGATCAGGGGTCTAAATAAACTTGTGATTCATGATGTCTAGCCGGTTCCGGAACAAAGTATGCTTGTGATTCATTGTGCGTAGTCCGAATGCCACACGCGGAACTGAAACCTAATGAAGCATAATGTGACCTTTGCTCTTGGTGGACCTAGGAGTCTGAGTTTTGTTTTTCGTGAATTGCTTTCGTCATCTGAAAGTGAACGGTTCAAATCACTTTCAGCTTTTAATTTTTTCTGCAGCCTAGTGTATTATTTTAGTTTTGCTAATTTTCTTTCTTGTCTTGTACATTTTCTGTTTATTGTTTTCCATTATTTTCTATGAGTGCCAATTAGTCAAAACAGTCACATGCCATGCCGATAAGTGTGGTTGAACATTGTTTGTCCTCTTATAAAATAATCATAGTTTCAGATATGGTCTGTGTTTTGTTCCCTGTTGTACCATTTGGCCAAGCACCCAGGCATTAATTACCAAAAAAAAAAAAAACATGTAGAGGAACCTCTGAAAACCGATGATTGATCCCAATCAGTCCATATGTGCTGAGATAAATCATGATCTAGTTACATCCTATTACTGCTCTACCTAGATGTGAAGCTCCAGAGCCACATCCCAAGACTGGGCAGTAACAAAACTTGATTAATAGTAAAGTGACATGCTGAATAAATTCATTCCAGTCTGTGGACAGAATAACGTGACTGTGGGATGTGGATTTTAATTCCTGAGAATGGTTCGTTAAAATGTCTAGGGGGTTTTATTGATTCTCTGTCACTGGTAAGAATGCAGGGTGATCCGGGATATTTACCACAAATCCCAGGAGGAAAGAGTTCCATCCTTGAAACAATGGCATCTGTGTGTAGGTTTCCCTTCCCACTTCATCACCCTTTAAATTAACTATAGATGCTAGAAGGATATTGATTGCTCACAACATATAAACAACCACTTGTTGGACACCACATTTACTTGATGTACACAACACTTTTGGACAAACAGTTCAGGTATTAACTCAAGATCTGCAGTTACATATATATATATATAGGTGTAATAAACACTATGCATTTTCAGACAGGCATGGGAATGATATGCAGTATTACAACATAGTACCCAGTGACCCCAGAAAAAAACCAGGTTATTACAAACAACATAACAACCACAAATTGGGTCTACTTTCATTTTCCCTCATGATTAAGGCAAATAAAGATATTAAATAGAACCCAAAATAACATGTTTCTGACACCTTTTACCATTCTCTCATTGTTAAAAATAATGAGTTGGTGTCAAAATACTATACCATCTATATACCATTGGAAAAAAACTACTGACCTGTTACCTTCAGAAAACAAAAACCAACATATAAACAGCATTTTGTACTAATTAAATTAATTAATCGAGTCTATCTCCTGGTGTGCGGTTATGGGTCCACCTTTGCTGTCGATTAGATCCTTTTCCCCATTATCTGGGTACCGAATTAATGCACTCAGTTATGTTCTTACTATTTAGTCACTGGTAATTGGCTGGTGCAAATCATACTTTATAATCCAAAATAGAAATTACACACAATCACAAATCCCTCCGCGGGCTAGAATATTCGAGTACTCTGTTGCAGTAGGCTCGGTGTCTTTTTTTGAAATTTGGGGCCTCAGGTTGGTCTAACTTTCCGGAATTTCCACTTAAGCTCTGCAGAAGGTACTTTACCATCTCACCATACATGGTGCCAAGTAGACGTCCATTCAGCTTCTCTGCTTTTAATATCAGAATCCCAAGTAGTTCAACAAAGATTTTACACCCACCAAGTCGCGAGTCTATAACCCATGGTATTTAGGTTGACATTGGACCAGCAAAGAGTTAGTCGTTGTTATCTAGTCCAGTGTAGAACTTTAATTGACTGAGAGGCATCTCATGGTAGTATCTGTGACTAGGGCCACAATTGATCTATACCTACATATATGCACAGATGAATAAATCCAGCACAGTAACAGGTTTGCAAACAATTGGATGATTCCTCTTGTTGCAGATATAGAGACATTTAGTTGCTTTCATATGGTCTTTTATCTGATGGTGTTCAGGGTTTGGAACCTTGAGGTAATCTGGTTTCGTAGTTATGTTTCAGATGATATTAAGTTTGTACCTTGGTTGTATTGGCTTATGTGGTTCAGTGTCTTCTCCCATTTTGAGTTGGTGTTCATAGCTAGAACTTGGGGTTGCATGGCTGGAACCTTATATTTGACTGTTGCAGCTGTGAGATGTTCTTTCGAAGACTTATCCATTGTGGATATTAACTTGGTAATCCAACCAACAGTTGAAGGGCTTTCACTGTTGCTAGTTTTAGTAACTTGTAGGATTGTCCCATAGTTTCACTGATTTTGCTGAGTGATAAGGCTTATAGGTGATACTTCTCAGACGTAAAGCAGACGATACACTGTTGTCAGTTACTCTGTTGATCTTCATCTTTGTAGATTATTAGATCTTGAAGTCCATCCTGGGATGTTCCTACTAAAATAGGACTTAATCACTCACCCAGTCAGTTGTCTTCTAATTTATCTGTTGCTCGCTATGGAGCTATTGAGCGCCGCAGTAAACATTGAGGTATTGCTAGATCCAGACTATGGTTTGGACATTCACTTTATGGCTGTTTACCCAGGATCCAGTGTTAGTGATATAGTCCCACCAAATTCAACCACCACCTGCTTCTCTTCTATAGAAAAGGGATGACAAGAATACAACACTAGCATTAACCTACTGTGTTATGGATAAAAGGTTTACAACACAATTACAAACACAAATACAAAACAACAAGGGGAGAAGGGGAAAGGAGTGGGTGTCCATGTTCCACTGTCCCTCATTGCTGAGTAGAGCCATTCTGACTCTTCATAGTGAGTAAGGTATTTTCTCACTTATATTTTGTTCTGTTGTTACTGGGACTATTGGATGGGTGAAGTCATTCTGTCCATCCAACATGTTGATATTGTCTCTCTCATTACTTGAAGAGAATAGCCTATACAGAATCCCTGTGGTTTCTAATGCCGCGTCTTCATTTCGGCACTATAATCATCACTAGGTCAAGACTATTCACCATTGGCTTCTTAAGTACTGACATACATATGTATTCTTACTATCAACATCCTCTAATTCCCAAGGTGCAACATTAAAATGTATATTCCCACAGTAAAAAGTAACAATCAGAACAAAGAAAATTCTCATACCAGAAAAAAAAAACATACATGTACATTTCTCTGATATTAAGTACATGATAATCATACATAATAATCATAATGATGATGCAGGGAGCCTAGGTTTTTGAATTATCTTCATGAACTAAAACATCCATTGTTTTCCCCCACTGCGTACAGCACATGAGGATAGTAATCGCTGTGATATGTTTTGCCAATGACTGCTATTATTCGGAGGGTATTTATAAGAATAACTTATGCCGCATGGTCCAGTCTTCTGAATATTGCAAGCAATTTATTCACATCAATCTTCGCTTCTGTTTCTACTACGGTGAGGCGATGCGGAGTGAATCCTATCCGAACATACATTTACATCACGCGTTTAATTGTTCATGAATTTATATTCAAACATGGCCTGTCCCTAACACTATTTTATGAAATGATTATATGTTCACCCTCATATGGAGTGGTTACTAATCTGTTAACAAAAGAATGGTACTAAAATTTAGCACTATATTTCCAAGTTACAGATTATAATGTGGCAAAATATTTTATCCCCTGACTAAGTACGAGTCAGGAATATGCGTAATCATTTGTATGTCCCCGCATGGATAAAACACCTTATATAGTACATAGATTATTTGCAGATTTCTAAGCATAAATAGTGAGATATTGTTCACAGTGCCTAGAAGTTTTAACATAGGAATATGAAATTGACAGACACTAGTTCTTTACTATGAAGCATGAATCAGGGGTCTGCTCCTACATTGAGAAAATCTCTAGAATGTGTTTCAGACATGAGAGTTGATACTTTACAGTACACATAATATTCATAGATTATAGCACTACTAGTGAGATATAAGTTCATAATGCCTATACAAGATATTAACATATGGATTTGAAATTGTAAGACATAGGAAAAATTACAGCGTGGCGCCCACCTGTGTTTCCTTAGTAAACATCATCCAGCCTGGTTTAAGAGAATTGTAACTAATTCTTAATTAAACATACTGGTCTAGGTAATACATAAATATATCTTAATGTAGATAACATACCAATAGCTTGAAGAGAATCATGGTTTTAAAACAAACTACCTTCTCCCCGAAGGGAAAGGTCGACTTTCTTGTCTGTTCTCTTGACTAGAAATGGCCGCTTCAGTCTTTGTTTTCCCCCTCGCCAGGATTGGCCAGATAAGGGAGAGAAAACAAGCCAAACTAAATTTAGCTGTGCCACGGTCAGTCTATCGCTGTTTTATTTTCTCCTACATTAAGTAAGTTACTTAAACAGTAATTGTAAGGGTTTGTTTATTTTTAAGGGAGTCCATAAATAGGAAAGGGTAGGGACGTTTTTATTATACCACACGCCTCCCCAATTTAAGACATTTATTTCTTTCAGAAATTAAATGGTCAAGAAGTACTCTACAATTTCCGTCTTTACATTGACTCACCTAGTATCCATCCCTTATTAATTTCTTGCATTACTTCCCTATGTTAGATAATCTATCAGGCCACGTCCATTTTCTTATAGTCACGACAACTGGCATAACCTTAATGGCTTACTTCCCTTTTAGTGAAAAAGTGTAGCACCCTCTCCACTGTTGTCAGCTATTGTTTGAAATATGAGTGGTTATCTGATAATTTGTTACTTTCAAGTACTAGTTTGTCTGCATCAAACCGACTTTTTGAAAGCAATTGAGATATCATCATTAAGCTTGATTTCTCTCTCATTAGATTATCAATCTTGAGATTATGTTAAAACCGACGGTTAATTCTGCGTCTACTGATAGCATATTAAACTCGCCCGTCTCCCTGTAAGTTAGACGTTTGTTTTAACTATAGATCTGATATTTAAAGGAAGCTAAATATGGTTCCTGTTGTAATACATTTTCATCCAACACATCATGTGTTTGGGTATTTAGTCGAGTTATGGGATTTTCCGATCAGTTTTGATAACTACTGATTAGAGTGGTGTCCCTTTCTCTTGCGGGTTTTCCCGGAGAATCTCGTCTAACATGTAAACAAGGTCCAACTTTTCTAGATTTCCGCTCTGAACCGAATATTACGGGGAACATGAATCTATCAGAAATGAAGTAATTCTTAGCTTACTCTCTCTGCTTTTCCTTCTAACCTAGATCTATTTTACGCTAGAATCCTTATTAGTAATTCTAACTGATGTGTTTGAGTTTCACTCTGTATTTGTTGCTTTGGTGTTGAATTACGAGCAATTTTGCGTCGCTTGGCGTACATTTATCGTCGTCTGCCTCCCTCCAGGTTTTTAGACTATTTTCAACTTAGCAACATACATTGTTATGTAGGTTCAGACGTATTGTCTCCTACCATATATAATCAGTTCAGTGAGAAGTTAAAAGCCCCTTTTATGTTTCCTGTGATAGTCTTCCAGACAATCAAGTTGCTGGTTCACTTTCCAGTTATGGATGTGGATTACTAGTCTTAGTAAAATTACTGTTACATCTGTATATCCCTCTCATACTGGCGTCTCCTGAGTTGTGTCCTCAGGATAACAGGTAAGGTACTCTTAATGTTTCTCTCCAGTTTTGTTTTCATCCGTTTAATACGTGGAAACTCTGGATTTATTTAGATTGACTAAGGTCTATCTTTGAACTGTTATATAATTTACTAGCTGGATTCCTGATTGAAATTCCTAATCTAGTACATATCAAGCAATTCTTCAGCTATATGCTCCAATTTGCTTGGTTTTTACACAGCTATATTCCATTTTTCTAGCATGGGTTCACTGTATAAGTTTTAGGCGTTTCCTCTGTCTTCACGTCAAGGGTTCGTCCTATCTATAAACAGCATCTATTTCAAGAGTTGTTTATTTAATTGTTGCTTTTACTGATTCGTATCAGTTATTTAAGCTAATCTCTGTTAGTCTGGATCTGCTTTCACATATTTAATGCTGGCATATAATCCTAAGTCAGAACTGAGATGTAGAAATCTGTTTCGTCTTGCGATTGATTTCTGATTCACCTACCTATTAGTAGGCTTCGAGCATTATCTAGAAATTAGTTACTCGGTTAGTTTTAAAGAAAATACAATTGAGTCGCGCGCCTCTTTTGTACTACTTATGTTTTGCCCTATTTAATTCTTCCCTTATGAGAATATTAATGTTAGTTAGGCAATTACTGAAATAACTTTACGTAAGCGAATCGCTAACTAAAAAGTTGTTTCTCTCCTCCTTTTGATGAGGACTTCTCATAGTGAACATTTCACTTAATGAGAATTAAACTGTAAATTTCAAAGTTAAGGAGCCAATTTCTGAAATGTTCAGTCTCTGACTAGAGACTGGCACAGATTTTTTCCGGTATCTCCTGAAGTTTATTTGAAATTCCAATTTCTTAAGTTAATTCTTTAATTATACCTTTTACATACCTATACGGTCTGTTTCCGCTACCATCAATAATGGAATCGGGGTGGATAATTTAAAGACATACCTTATATTCTGTTGGGTCAGTAAGTGAGTTGATCAGTTTCACTTACATCACCAGGTGAATATTTTGGTTTTGACCCTCATTAACCTATGGGCCATCTGAGTTTGTTATTAATAACTACTCATATCACCGGTGGAGTAGAATAAGTGTCGGTATGGCTTTTCTTCCTAAGTATCCATCATTTATTCACTTTACTTTACTACCGGTGTTGTAGAACATGTTATGTCATATGAAAAAAAGGATTAAATTAGGGTGCCCCTAAATACTGCAAATTCTTACAATATTCCTTCCCTTCCATTAACTATGTCTACATTTTTGCAAGTGGTGGTTTTGGCCTTACCATTAGTTCATTTACTTTAGTTACTGCTATTTTCCCCTGGTTTAATTCATCTCTCAGGTATTATTTAGTGTACTACTGAATCATTTGTTGATTAAATTTTTCCCTTAAAAAAAATTTATTGGATTTTTAACTTATCTGTCCTAATTATCTATAAAATTGTCTATCACTCTCTGCTGCCTTGGTAACTTTTCAATATTACATGAATTATACAAGCAGATCAAGCATGAAAATACAATGATAATCAATGACAAAATAGTTAATTAACACATGATTCATATGTAGGAACATAAACCTTATGGATACATAATATAGTAGTGTGTTCATGACTACACCACTCTTAAACCATTTAAAGAGAATATCAGAGTAGCAGAACCATACCTCAAACATCAAATGGGAATGACTATGAATTCTAAACATTCACTGAATTACTTATCTTATGTGAGTTTACCATCCCAGAGACCTTACTACTGGAGGTTCATTACTGGACTTAGTTTCCCATCAATAAGATATAAAATATGAGTTTTTTTAAAAAAAATCTCATACCTAACAACCAACTACCTGATGCATCTGCCAGAATCAAGATATTACCTGTGAACAGTTTTGTACCAAAAAAAAACCTATATTTATCTGAGCCATTATGGGTTCATATAACACTTGACTCAGCTCATACTAATGAGTGATTAGGTCTGTTACTAACACTATAACATTCTGAAGTGACTTGGTTTACCTGCGAGAGGTTTTCCCTGAATTCATATACTCACAATAATACACCAATTGTGATGTTTACCATGAGTTTTAAATTCACGGACTACTCCACTACTAGGTGAAGTCCGTACCGGGCGGGACCACACATGTGGGGTGATGGATTTTAATTCCTGAGAATGGTTCGTTAAAATGTCTAGGGGGTATTATTGATTCTCTGTCACTGGTAAGAATGCAGGGTGATCCGGGATATTTACCACAAATCCCAGGAGGAAAGAGTTCCATCCTTGAAACAATGGCATCTGTGTGTAGGTTTCCCTTCCCACTTCATCACCCTTTAAATTAACTATAGATGCTAGAAGGATATTGATTGCTCACAACATATAAACAACCACTTGTTGGACACCACATTTACTTGATGTACACAACACTTTTGGACAAACAGTTCAGGTATTAACTCAAGATCTGCAGTTACATATATATATATAGGTGTAATAAACACTATGCATTTTCAGACAGGCATGGGAATGATATGCAGTATTACAACATAGTACCCAGTGACCCCAGAAAAAAACAAGGTTATTACAAACAACATAACAACCACAAATTGGGTCTACTTTCATTTTCCCTCATGATTAAGGCAAATAAAGATATTAAATAGAACCCAAAATAACATGTTTCTGACACCTTTTACCATTCTCTCATTGTTAAAAATAATGAGTTGGTGTCAAAATACTATACCATCTATATACCATTGGAAAAAAAACTACTGACCTGTTACCTTCAGAAAACAAAAACCAACATATAAACAGCATTTTGTACTAATTAAATTAATTAATCGAGTCTATCTCCTGGTGTGCGGTTATGGGTCCACCTTTGCTGTCGATTAGATCCTTTTCCCCATTATCTGGGTACCGAATTAATGCACTCAGTTATGTTCTTACTATTTAGTCACTGGTAATTGGCTGGTGCAAATCATACTTTATAATCCAAAATAGAAATTACACACAATCACAAATCCCTCTGCGGGCTAGAATATTCGAGTACTCTGTTGCAGTAGGCTCGGTGTCTTTTTTTGAAATTTGGGGCCTCAGGTTGGTCTAACTTTCCGGAATTTCCACTTAAGCTCTGCAGAAGGTACTTTACCATCTCACCATACATGGTGCCAAGTAGACGTCCATTCAGCTTCTCTGCTTTTAATATCAGAATCCCAAGTAGTTCAACAAAGATTTTACACCCACCAAGTCGCGAGTCTATAACCCATGGTATTTAGGTTGACATTGGACCAGCAAAGAGTTAGTCGTTGTTATCTAGTCCAGTGTAGAACTTTATATGACTGAGAGGCATCTCATGGTAGTATCTGTGACTAGGGCCACAATTGATCTATACCTACATATATGCACAGATGAATGAATCCAGCACAGTAACAGGTTTGCAAACAATTGGATGATTCCTCTTGTTGCAGAGGTAGAGACATTTAGCTGTTTTCATATGGTCTTTTATCTGATGGTGTTCAGGGTTTGGAACCTTGAGGTAATCTGGTTTCGTAGTTATGTTTCAGATGATATTAAGTTTGTACCTTGGTTGTATTGGCTTATGTGGTTCAGTGTCTTCTCCCATTTTGAGTTGGTGTTCATAGCTAGAACTTAGGGGTTGCATAGCTGAATCCTATGTTTGACTGTTGCAGCTGTGAGATGTTCTTTCGAAGACTTATCCATTGTGGATATTAACTTGGTAATCCAACCAACAGTTGAAGGGCTTTCACTGTTGCTAGTTTTAGTAACTTGTAGGATTGTCCCATAGTTTCACTGATTTTGCTGAGTGATAAGGCTTATAGGTGATACTTCTCAGACGTAAAGCAGACGATACACTGTTGTCAGTTACTCTGTTGATCTTCATCTTTGTAGATTATTAGATCTTGAAGTCCATCATGTGGATGTTCCTACTAAAATAGGACTTAATCACTCACCCAGTCAGTTGTCTTCTAATTTATCTGTTGCTCGCTATGGAGCTATTGAGCGCCGCAGTAAACATTGAGGTATTGCTAGATCCAGACTATGGTTTGGACATTCACTTTATGGCTGTTTACCCAGGATCCAGTGTTAGTGATATAGTCCCACCAAATTCAACCACCACCTGCTTCTCTTCTATAGAAAAGGGATGACAAGAATACAACACTAGCATTAACCTACTGTGTTATGGTAAAAGGTTTACAACACAATTACAAACACAAATACAAAACAACAAGGGGAGAAGGGGAAAGGAGTGGGTGTCCATGTTCCACTGTCCCTCATTGCTGAGTAGAGCCATTCTGACTCTTCATAGTGAGTAAGGTATTTTCTCACTTATATTTTGTTCTGTTGTTACTGGGACTATTGGATGGGTGAAGTCATTCTGTCCATCCAACATGTTGATATTGTCTCTCTCATTACTTGAAGAGAATAGCCTATACAGAATCCCTGTGGTTTCTAATGCCGCGTCTTCATTTCGGCACTATAATCATCACTAGGTCAAGACTATTCACCATTGGCTTCTTAAGTACTGACATACATATGTATTCTTACTATCAACATCCTCTAATCCCAAGGTGCAACATTAAAATGTATATTCCCACAGTAAAAAGTAACAATCAGAACAGAGAAAATTCTCATACCAAAAAAAAACATACATGTACATTTCTCTGATATTAAGTACATGATAATCATACATAATAATCATAATGATGATGCAGGGAGCCTAGGTTTTTGAATTATCTTCATGAACTAAAACATCCATTGTTTTCCCCCACTGCGTACAGCACATGAGGATAGTAATCGCTGTGATATGTTTTGCCAATGACTGCTATTATTCGGAGGGTATTTATAAGAATAACTTATGCCGCATGGTCCAGTCTTCTGAATATTGCAAGCAATTTATTCACATCAATCTTCGCTTCTGTTTCTACTACGGTGAGGCTGATGCGGAGTGAATCCTATCCGAACATACATTTACATCACGCGTTTAATTGTTCATGAATTTATATTCAAACATGGCCTGTCCCTAACACTATTTTATGAAATGATTATATGTTCACCCTCATATGGAGTGGTTACTAATCTGTTAACAAAAGAATGGTACTAAAATTTAGCACTATATTTCCAAGTTACAGATTATAATGTGGCAAAATATTTTATCCCCTGACTAAGTACGAGTCAGGAATATGCGTAATCATTTGTATGTCCCCGCATGGATAAAACACCTTTCTATAGTACATAGATTATTTGCAGATTTCTAAGCATAAATAGTGAGATATTGTTCACAGTGCCTAGAAGTTTTAACATAGGAATATGAAATTGACAGACACTAGTTCTTTACTATGAAGCATGAATCAGGGGTCTGCTCCTACATTGAGAAAATCTCTAGAATGTGTTTCAGACATGAGAGTTGATACTTTACAGTACACATAATATTCATAGATTATAGCACTACTAGTGAGATATAAGTTCATAATGCCTATACAAGATATTAACATATGGATTTGAAATTGTAAGACATAGGAAAAATTACAGCGTGGCGCCCACCTGTGTTTCCTTAGTAAACATCATCCAGCCTGGTTTAAGAGAATTGTAACTAATTCTTAATTAAACATACTGGTCTAGGTAATACATAAATATATCTTAATGATGTAGATAACATACCAATAGCTTGAAGAGAATCATGGTTTTAAAACAAACTACCTTCTCCCCGAAGGGAAAGGTCGACTTTCTTGTCAGTTCTCTTGACTAGAAATGGCCGCTTCAGTCTTTGTTTTCCCCCTCGCCAGGATTGGCCAGATAAGGGAGAGAAAACAAGCCAAACTAAATTTAGCTGTGCCACGGTCAGTCTATCGCTGTTTTATTTTCTCCTACATTAAGTAAGTTACTTAAACAGTAATTGTAAGGGTTTGTTTATTTTTAAGGGAGTCCATAAATAGGAAAGGGTAGGGACGTTTTTATTATACCACACGCCTCCCCAATTTAAGACATTTATTTCTTTCAGAAATTAAATGGTCAAGATAGTACTCTACAATTTCCGTCTTTACATTGACTCACCTAGTATCCATCCCTTATTAATTTCTTACATTACTTCCCTATGTTAGATAATCTATCAGGGCCACGTCCATTTTCTTATAGTCACGACAACTGGCATAACCTTAATGGCTTACTTCCCTTTTAGTGAAAAAGTGTAGCACCCTCTCCACTGTTGTCAGCTATTGTTTGAAATATGAGTGGTTATCTGATAATTTGTTACTTTCAAGTACTAGTTTGTCTGCATCAAACCGACTTTTTGAAACAATTGAGATATCATCATTAAGCTTGATTTCTCTCTCATTAGATTATCAATCATGAGATTATGTTAAAACCGACGGTTAATTCTGCGTCTACTGATAGCATATTAAACTCGCCCGTCTCCCTGTAAGTTAGACGTTTGTTTTAACTATAGATCTGATATTTAAAGGAAGCTAAATATGGTTCCTGTTGTATACATTTTCATCCAACACATCATGTGTTTGGGTATTTAGTCGAGTTATGGGATTTTCCGATCAGTTTTGATAACTACTGATTAGAGTGGTGTCCCTTTCTCTTGTGGGTTTTCCCGGAGAATCTCGTCTAACATGTAAACAAGGTCCAACTTTTCTAGATTTCCGCTCTGAACCGAATATTACGGGGAACATGAATCTATCAGAAATGAAGTAATTCTTAGCTTACTCTCTGCTTTTCCTTCTAACCTAGATCTATTTTACGCTAGAATCCTTATTAGTAATTCTAACTGATGTGTTTGAGTTTCACTCTGTATTTGTTGCTTTGGTGTTGAATTACGAGCAATTTTGCGTCGCTTGGCGTACATTGATCGTCGTCTGCCTCCCTCCAGGTTTTTAGACTATTTTCAACTTAGCAACATACATTGTTATGTAGGTTCAGACGTATTGTCTCCTACCATATATAATCAGTTCAGTGAGAAGTTAAAAGCCCCTTTTATGTGATTCCTGTGATAGTCTTCCAGACAATCAAGTTGCTGGTTCACTTTCCAGTTATGGATGTGGATTACTAGTCTTAGTAAAATTACTGTTACATCTGTATATCCCTCTCATACTGGCGTCTCCTGAGTTGTGTCCTCAGGATAACAGGTAAGGTACTCTTAATGTTTCTCTCCAGTTTTGTTTTCATCCGTTTAATACGTGGAAACTCTGGATTTATTTAGATTGACTAAGGTCTATCTTTGAACTGTTATATAATTTACTAGCTGGATTCCTGATTGAAATTCCTAATCTAGTACATATCAAGCAATTCTTCAGCTATATGCTCCAATTTGCTTGGTTTTTACACAGCTATATTCCATTTTTCTAGCATGGGTTCACTGTATAAGTTTTAGGCGTTTCCTCTGTCTTTACGTCAAGGGTTCGTCCTATCTATAAACAGCATCTATTTCAAGAGTTGTTTATTTAATTGTTGCTTTTACTGATTCGTATCAGTTATTTAAGCTAATCTCTGTTAGTCTGGATCTGCTTTCACATATTTAATGCTGGCATATAATCCTAGTCAGAACTGAGATGTAGAAATCTGTTTCGTCTTGCGATTGATTTCTGATTCACCTACCTATTAGTAGGCTTCGAGCATTATCTAGAATTTAGTTACTCGGTTAGTTTTAAAGAAAATACAATTGAGTCGCGCGCCTCTTTTGTACTACTTATGTTTTGCCCTATTTAATTCTTCCCTTATGAGAATATTAATGTTAGTTAGGCAATTACTGAAATAACTTTACGTAAGCGAATCGCTAACTAAAAAGTTGTTTCTCTCCTCCTTTTGATGAGGACTTCTCATAGTGAACATTTCACTTAATGAGAATTAAACTGTAAATTTCAAAGTTAAGGAGCCAATTTCTGAAATGTTCAGTCTCTGACTAGAGACTGGCACAGATTTTTTCCGGTATCTCCTGAAGTTTATTTGAAATTCCAATTTCTTAAGTTAATTCTTTAATTATACCTTTTACATACCTATACGGTCTGTTTCCGCTACCATTAATAATGGAATCGGGGTGGATAATTTAAAGAAATACCTTATATTCTGTTGGGTCAGTAAGTGAGTTGATCAGTTTCACTTACATCACCAGGTGAATATTTTGGTTTGACCCTCATTAACATATGGGCCATCTGAGTTAGTTATTAATAACTACTCATATCACCGGTGGAGTAGAATAAGTGTCGGTATGGCTTTTCTTCCTAAGTATCCATCATTTATTCACTTTACTTTACTACCGGTGTTGTAGAACATGTTATGTCATATGAAAAAAAAGGATTAAATTAGGGTGCCCCTAAATACTGCAAATTCTTACAATATTCCTTCCCTTCCATTAACTATGTCTACATTTTTGCAAGTGGTGGTTTTGGCCTTACCATTAGTTCATTTACTTTAGTTACTGCTATTTTCCCCTGGTTTAATTCATCTCTCAGGTATTATTTAGTGTACTACTGAATCATTTGTTGATTAAATTTTTCCCTTAAAAAAAATTTATTGGATTTTTAACTTATCTGTCCTAATTATCTATAAAATTGTCTATCACTCTCTGCTGCCTTGGTAACTTTTCAATATTACATGAATTATACAAGCAGATCAAGCATGAAAATACAATGATAATCAATGACAAAATAGTTAATTAACACATGATTCATATGTAGGAACATAAACCTTATGGATACATAATATAGTAGTGTGTTCATGACTACACCACTTTTAAACCATTTAAAGAGAATATCAGAGTAGCAGAACCATACCTCAAACATCAAATGGGAATGACTATGAATTCTAAACATTCACTGAATTACTTATCTTATGTGAGTTTACCATCCCAGAGACCTTACTACTGGAGGTTCATTACTGGACTTAGTTTCCCATCAATAAGATATAAAATATGAGTTTTTAAAAAAAAATCTCATACCCAACAACCAACTACCTGATGCATCTGCCAGAATCAAGATATTACCTGTGAACAGTTTTGTACCAAAAAAAAACCTATATTTATCTGAGCCATTATGGGTTCATATAACACTTGACTCAGCTCATACTAATGAGTGATTAGGTCTGTTACTAACACTATAACATTCTGAAGTGACTTGGTTTACCTGCGAGAGGTTTTCCCTGAATTCATATACTCACAATAATACACCAATTGTGATGTTTACCATGAGTTTTAAATTCACGGACTACTCCACTACTAGGTGAAGTCCGTACCGGGCGGGACCACACATGTGGGATGTGGATTTTAATTCCTGAGAATGGATTCGTTAAAATGTCTAGGGGGTATTATTGATTCTCTGTCACTGGTAAGAATGCAGGGTGATCCGGGATATTTACCACAAATCCCAGGAGGAAAGAGTTCCATCCTTGAAACAATGGCATCTGTGTGTAGGTTTCCCTTCCCACTTCATCACCCTTTAAATTAACTATAGATGCTAGAAGGATATTGATTGCTCACAACATATAAACAACCACTTGTTGGACACCACATTTACTTGATGTACACAACACTTTTGGACAAACAGTTCAGGTATTAACTCAAGATCTGCAGTTACATATATATATATAGGTGTAATAAACACTATGCATTTTCAGACAGGCATGGGAATGATATGCAGTATTACAACATAGTACCCAGTGACCCCAGAAAAAAACCAAGGTTATTACAAACAACATAACAACCACAAATTGGGTCTACTTTCATTTTCCCTCATGATTAAGGCAAATAAAGATATTAAATAGAACCCAAAATAACATGTTTCTGACACCTTTTACCATTCTCTCATTGTTAAAAATAATGAGTTGGTGTCAAAATACTATACCATCTATATACCATTGGAAAAAAACTACTGACCTGTTACCTTCAGAAAACAAAAACCAACATATAAACAGCATTTTGTACTAATTAAATTAATTAATCGAGTCTATCTCCTGGTGTGCGGTTATGGGTCCACCTTTGCTGTCGATTAGATCCTTTTCCCCATTATCTGGGTACCGAATTAATGCACTCAGTTATGTTCTTACTATTTAGTCACTGGTAATTGGCTGGTGCAAATCATACTTTATAATAGAAATTACACACAATCACAAATCCCTCCGCGGGCTAGAATATTCGAGTACTCTGTTGCAGTAGGCTCGGTGTCTTTTTTTGAAATTTGGGGCCTCAGGTTGGTCTAACTTTCCGGAATTTCCACTTAAGCTCTGCAGAAGGTACTTTACCATCTCACCATACATGGTGCCAAGTAGACGTCCATTCAGCTTCTCTGCTTTTAATATCAGAATCCCAAGTAGTTCAACAAAGATTTTACACCCACCAAGTCGCGAGTCTATAACCCATGGCATTTAGGTTGACATTGGACCAGCAAAGAGTTAGTCGTTGTTATCTAGTCCAGTGTAGAACTTTATATGACTGAGAGGCATCTCATGGTAGTATCTGTGACTAGGGCCACAATTGATCTATACCTACATATATGCACAGATGAATAATCCAGCACAGTAACAGGTTTGCAAACAATTGGATGATTCCTCTTGTTGCATGATGTAGAGACATTTAGCTGCTTTCATATGGTCTTTTATCTGATGGTGTTCAGGGTTTGGAACCCTGAGGTAATCTGGTTTCGTAGTTATGTTTCAGATGATATTAAGTTTGTACCTTGGTTGTATTGGCTTATGTGGTTCAGTGTCTTCTCCCATTTTGAGTTGGTGTTCATAGCTAGAACTTGGGGTTGCATGGCTGGAACCTTATGTTTGACTGTTGCAGCTGTGAGATGTTCTTTCGAAGACTTATCCATTGTGGATATTAACTTGGTAATCCAACCAACAGTTGAAGGGCTTTCACTGTTGCTAGTTTTAGTAACTTGTAGGATTGTCCCATAGTTTCACTGATTTTGCTGAGTGATAAGGCTTATAGGTGATACTTCTCAGACGTAAAGCAGACGATACACTGTTGTCAGTTACTCTGTTGATCTTCATCTTTGTAGATTATTAGATCTTGAAGTCCATCCTGGGATGTTCCTACTAAAATAGGACTTAATCACTCACCCCAGTCAGTTGTCTTCTAATTTATCTGTTGCTCGCTATGGAGCTATTGAGCGCCGCAGTAAACATTGAGGTATTGCTAGATCCAGACTATGGTTTGGACATTCACTTTATGGCTGTTTACCCAGGATCCAGTGTTAGTGATATAGTCCCACCAAATTCAACCACCACCTGCTTCTCTTCTATAGAAAAGGGATGACAAGAATACAACACTAGCATTAACCTACTGTGTTATGGTAAAAGGTTTACAACACAATTACAAACACAAATACAAAACAACAAGGGGAGAAGGGGAAAGGAGTGGGTGTCCATGTTCCACTGTCCCTCATTGCTGAGTAGAGCCATTCTGACTCTTCATAGTGAGTAAGGTATTTTCTCACTTATATTTTGTTCTGTTGTTACTGGGACTATTGGATGGGTGAAGTCATTCTGTCCATCCAACATGTTGATATTGTCTCTCTCATTACTTGAAGAGAATAGCCTATACAGAATCCCTGTGGTTTCTAATGCCGCGTCTTCATTTCGGCACTATAATCATCACTAGGTCAAGACTATTCACCATTGGCTTTTAAGTACTGACATACATATGTATTCTTACTATCAACATCCTCTAATCCCAAGGTGCAACATTAAAATGTATATTCCCACAGTAAAAAGTAACAATCAGAACAGAGAAAATTCTCATACCAAAAAAAAACATACATGTACATTTCTCTGATATTAAGTACATGATAATCATACATAATAATCATAATGATGATGCAGGGAGCCTAGGTTTTTGAATTATCTTCATGAACTAAAACATCCATTGTTTTCCCCCACTGCGTACAGCACATGAGGATAGTAATCGCTGTGATATGTTTTGCCAATGACTGCTATTATTCGGAGGGTATTTATAAGAATAACTTATGCCGCATGGTCCAGTCTTCTGAATATTGCAAGCAATTTATTCACATCAATCTTCGCTTCTGTTTCTACTACGGTGAGGCGATGCGGAGTGAATCCTATCCGAACATACATTTACATCACGCGTTTAATTGTTCATGAATTTATATTCAAACATGGCCTGTCCCTAACACTATTTTATGAAATGATTATATGTTCACCCTCATATGGAGTGGTTACTAATCTGTTAACAAAAGAATGGTACTAAAATTTAGCACTATATTTCCAAGTTACAGATTATAATGTGGCAAAATATTTTATCCCCTGACTAAGTACGAGTCAGGAATATGCGTAATCATTTGTATGTCCCCGCATGGATAAAACACCTTTCTATAGTACATAGATTATTTGCAGATTTCTAAGCATAAATAGTGAGATATTGTTCACAGTGCCTAGAAGTTTTAACATAGGAATATGAAATTGACAGACACTAGTTCTTTACTATGAAGCATGAATCAGGGGTCTGCTCCTACATTGAGAAAATCTCTAGAATGTGTTTCAGACATGAGAGTTGATACTTTACAGTACACATAATATTCATAGATTATAGCACTACTAGTGAGATATAAGTTCATAATGCCTATACAAGATATTAACATATGGATTTGAAATTGTAAGACATAGGAAAAATTACAGCGTGGCGCCCACCTGTGTTTCCTTAGTAAACATCATCCAGCCTGGTTTAAGAGAATTGTAACTAATTCTTAATTAAACATACTGGTCTAGGTAATACATAAATATATCTTAATGATGTAGATAACATACCAATAGCTTGAAGAGAATCATGGTTTTAAAACAAACTACCTTCTCCCCGAAGGGAAAGGTCGACTTTCTTGTCAGTTCTCTTGACTAGAAATGGCCGCTTCAGTCTTTGTTTTCCCCCTCGCCAGGATTGGCCAGATAAGGGAGAGAAAACAAGCCAAACTAAATTTAGCTGTGCCACGGTCAGTCTATCGCTGTTTTATTTTCTCCTACATTAAGTAAGTTACTTAAACAGTAATTGTAAGGGTTTGTTTATTTTTAAGGGAGTCCATAAATAGGAAAGGGTAAGGACGTTTTATTATACCACAGTGACATATTTAGTGAATGCCGAATTTTCTTCATTTATAAGTTAACGAAGTTCAACACTTTGTTAAGCATTTATTAAAAGTCACGTTTAGAATAAAATGCACAAACATGTTTAATAAGTAAAAGTTAATAAGAAATTTAAGAACTGATGTTTTGAGACAGATAGTGGGATCAACACCTTGTGCCACACATATTGAAAGGTAGAAGATCAAATGGTTCGGCCATCTAGTTAGAATGCAACACCATCAACAACAAGCCCTTGCCCTATATCAAAGAAGATCTGATACGAGAGAAAGAGGAAGCCCCAGAAAAAAATGGATTAACGACATCAAAGACATTGTCTAATAACATGATATGACACTATCCAGTGTCACCCATCGGGCGCTGGAACATCAGCTATTCTACCAGACGACTCTTGACGGAAAATGTGGAAAAGGATGATGTTGATAATGAGCAAGAAACTGTCTGTGTTTATATTTGATGAAGTAAATTAAGAAGAGTTTGTCCAGTTTATGATTTTAGTGAAACGGCTCTGAATTAATAGTTAGTAATGGCATTCCAACTACTGAACGTAAACTTGCCAAGAGATCACAGCAGCTCAAAATGCTGGTGTTGACTGCGACGTACTGTAAAGCATATGCAGCTAACTGTTTAAAATGGTATTCCACGCTTGTGTCTTACAGGGACTCACAAGAGAAGCAATTAACAGTAGGAGGCCACTAAGGAGGGTTGGCATGAGACTGGCTATCTCACCCTGTAGAAAACTTTAGCTGTCAAATCCAGCCAGTCCTGAACAAGTCAACAAAGAGCATGAAGAAGAAAGAAGAAAGAAGAAGAAGAAGAAGAAGAAGAAGAAGAAGAAGAAGAAGAAGAAGAAGAAGAAGAAGAAGAAGAAGAAGAAGAAGAAGAAGAAGAAGAAGAAGAAGAAGAAGAGGAAGAAGAAGAAGAAGAAGAAGAAGAAGAAGAAGAAGAAGAAGAAGAAGAAGAAGAAGAAGAAGAAGAAGAAGAAGAAGAAGAAGAAGAAGAAGAAGAAGAAGAAGAAGAAGAAGAAGAATGACATTCAAGAATATGCCACATGTATTATTTGTAAAATTATACTTCATTTATTAGGAAAGTCTTCTTCTTCTTCTTTCGTTCGCCTGAAATAAGCCTATAACTGCAATGTTGTCTCTTGTATGAATCCAACAGTCTTTTTTAGTTCATTCAGCGGTCCATAGAGTTTATCTTCCACTGTTGTCTCTCTAGGCCAGAAGGTTCGCCTGCATATGTTGTAGTTTGGGCAATCCTGGAGTATATGCTCTGCTGTCTGCAACGCCAAACCACATGTGCACATGGCTGAGTCACCAATCTTGAATTTTGTATACATGTGGTTGCGTAATCTATTGTGTCCTGTTCTGAGGCGCAGAAGAATGACCTGTTCTGGTCTGTCCATAACGTGGTAGTCGTCTTGAGTAAGGTTTGGTGACCTTCTGACTGATTTGATCATTCTTTTCTTTTGGTGGTATGTAATAGGCACATCAGGTTGTTCTTCTGTTGCTCCTTCCTTAGCCAATCGATCAGCTCTGTCGTTTCAGGGGACTCCACAGTGGGATGGTATCCACTGTATGGTGATCTTACGCTGACTGCTAAGTTCAGAAAGTAGTGTCCTAAGCACTGGCAATTTCCCAGACAGGAGCGCCTCTATTACGGATTTTGCATCTGTCAATATCACCACAGGTTGTGTACCATGGCTGGTATTTTGTAATTTCTCTGTGGCTATCTTGATTGCCTCAATTTCAGCATCATTGTTATGGCAGTACTTTCCTGTTGGAATTCTGGCCGTGTCTCTAGTATTATTTGGGTATTCTATGTACACTCCCGCTACTCCATTTCGAACAGCATTTTGTGCTGACCCATCTGTGCAAACTCGGATCCATAGGTCCTGTGGGTATTCGTCATCAAGGAAGCTGAGAGTGGCTGTTCTGCGCTGTACACTGTTCTGTTCTTCCTTGTCACATATTCCTCTCACTTTTGACTGGATTTGTAGCGATATTCTATGTTCATCTTTCCATGGGATTCGCTCTGGAATGGTTGTCAGGGGGATACCAACTGTGGGAAGATCGATGGTTTCTCTGCAGAGTTGTTTGGCCTGGTGGATGAAACTACTTCTTTTCAACCGCCCTATAGCTAAGTTTTCAAATCGGTTCTTCATAGGGTGGCCTGGCAAGCTGAGAAACTTTTCTGCTTGTATGAGTGTTTTTGTATCTCTGCGTTCTCTTCAAGCTTGTGTCCTCCCCATTTTCTCCATTGCTACTATAGGGGTTGATCTCACCCCTCCTGTGATGACTCTAAGAGCTTGATTTTGCACCTTGTCCAGCTCCTGCAATGTAGTTTTGGATGCTGAACACCACGCAGTTGACCCGTATTCCAAGTGTGGTCGTATGCTCTGTTGATAAACTTTGCTATGTATTTTCCCACTGGCTCCCCAAGTGGTTCCAGTTAGCTTTCTCAGGATGGCAATTTTCCTTCTGGCTTTTGCTACTGCTTTTTTAGATGTGTTTTCTCCATGTCAGTTAGGAAAGTCAATGGGAAGGCTGGTGTTAAGCTCCACTGTCACCTATTATCTACAACTCGCTTCAATTTTCTTCAGCTCTGCCACAGACTGCTGCAACGTACTCGCATGCCTGTACAATTACCAAGGAACTAATTACAAATATTGTTATTGAAGTAAAAAAAAAAAAAAAGGTTGGCACCACAGTTTCATCATCACTTCTCATCATGTTCCTCTTGTACCTTGCGGTGTCGAGGTTAAGTATAAACATCGTGAGAGTGCCCGATTATGGGCTTCATATATCGTTATTCCCATGGACTCTGCTATTCCCTCCGTCCAACGTTTACGTGGTCGGCCTCTTCCTCTGTTTCCATCTGGTCTGTATATCATTGCTTGTTGTGGCATGCTGTTGAATGGTAACCTACTTGCATGGCCAAACCATTTGACTTGCTACCTTCTAGTAAAATCTAGTGCTGCTTTAACCCCAACTTTAGTCCTGATTTCTTAATTTCTGATCTTATCTCTTCTTGATACATTGTGTATTCTTCTCAGGAATCTAATTTCTGTTGTTGTGATTTTTCTTTTTTCTTTTTCTGTCGTTGTCCAGGTTTGGCATTGGTAGCATAGAGTTGGTAGGAAGATTGTGTTGTAAAGTGCTTTCTTAGTAGTTATTGATACATGTTTGTTCTTTAGTTCAGTAATTATCAATAATTGTCAAGGAAATAATTACATGTATTATTATTCAAGTAAATAAGGCAGGCACTGCATTCATTGCTATTAATATTCAAAGAACGCATTTGATCTCATATCAGCTTGTTCCTCTTGTACCTTGTGTTGTCGAGGTGAAGTATAAAAAGCCAGAGAATGCCCGTTTATGGGTTTAATGTATCGAGATTCCCATGGACTCTGCTATTCCTTCTGTCCGTCGGTACCGTGGTCGACCTTATCTTCTGCTTCCATTTGGTATATGCATCATTGCTTGTTGTGGTTTACTGTTACATGGCCAAACCATTTGACTTGCTGCCTTCTAATAAAGTCTAGCGATGCTATAACCGCCACTTTAGTCCTGATTTCTTCACTTCTTATTTTCCGTCTTCTTGATACACTAAGTATTCGCCCCAGGAATCTCATTTATGTTGTTGTGATTTTTCTTTTCTCTTTTTCTGTCATTGTCAGGTTTGGTATTGGTAGCATAGAGTTGGTAGAAAGATTGTGTTGTAGAGTGCTTTCGTAGTAACTATTAATGCATATTTATTCTTTAGTATTGTTGCTATTTGTCGAATAAATTGATTTGCCTTATTGCATCTATTTTCTTACTCGTTTTCTGATTTACTTTTTCATGATAATATACTTCCTAAGTATTTGAAGCTCTTTGTCAAGGAACTAATTACATGTATTGTCCAAGGAACTAGTTACATGCATTGTATTTGAAGTAAATAAGGCAAACACTACAGCAGTTATCAGTAATTGTCACGGCAGCCAATTACGAGGGGAAGTCAATAAGTAAGTCACAAATAGCTGTAGAAAAATAGTTAAATATGATAACTTGTACCCAGTTTATTTTTATACATACATTGTCCCTTTATTTCTCAACATAATTTTAACCAACATTGATGCACTTATCTTATAGTTTTATCAGTCTTCCCAAACCGGCTGCATAGAACTCCGTGCTCTGTTTTCTAAACCACGTTTTCATTTCACATTCAACTTCGGCGTCATTCGCGAAATGTCTCCCGCCAAGGTGGGTTTTCAGTGGACCTAAAAGGCGTAAGTCTCTAGGGGCTAAGTCGGGGATGTAAGGTGGATGTTTCAGAACGTCCCATCTTTGTTGGTTAATTTTCTCCTGAGTTAATCGAGCCGTATGTGGTCTGGCATTGTCATGAAGAAGCAACACTCCTCTAGTCAGCAGTCCTGGAAGTTTTCTTCGAATTGCATCATGAAGCATCAATAGAACTTCATAGTAGGATTCAGAATTCACATTGTCACCTTTCTTATTGAAATTGGCTAAAGACACTCCTTGAAAATCCCAGAACACTGTCAGCATAACATTCCCTGCTGATGGCGTAACCTTGCATTTTTGGACACAAGGCGAAGAAGATGTTTCCATTGCATTGAAGCCCACTTTGATTCGGGCTGGTAGTGATGCACCCATGATTCGTCCCCAGTAATAATCCTGTTCAACATGTCTTCTCCTTCATCTTCGTATCGACAGAGATGATGCAAGGACAGACCAGATCGGTTCATTCTGTGTTCCTCCTTCAATTGTCTGGGTGCCCACCCTGAGCACACTTTCTTAAATTTCAATCGATCATGCATTATGTTGTATGCTTAACCGTGTGAGCACCCTGTTGCAGATGCTACTGAGACTATCGTTACTCGCCTGTCACCTCTAATCATCTCCTCCACCCGCTGCACGGATGCTTCTATTGCAATCTCAACAGGACGACCAGATCGGATTTCAGCAACAATTTTAGAGCGTCCCTGAGACAATTTTTTACCCAGCTATGCATGGCTTTACGGGACAAACATTTGTCAGCATAAACAGGAAGCATAGCTTTATGAATGTCCTTTTGCCCCCCCCCCCCCCCCCCCCCCAAAAAAAAAAAAAAAAAAAAAAAAAAAAAAACAAACAAACAAAAAAAAAAACGCACAACCGCACGTTGCTCTTTGGTTGTACACTCCGTAAGTACAGTCACCATTTTTTTATGCGCTGCGCATGCGCATGAGACACCTAGCGCCACCTGATGAACGGGAATATAAAGTTCGATGTTGCTGTCACCTAATGACACATGTAGAAAACACCAAATACATTTACCTGCCATCCCCAGAACTGTGTGACTTACCTATTGACTCGCCCTCGTACAAGAATGATGAGTGAAGTGAATCGAGAACTTGCTTTATCTATAGTGCACGTTTTCCTGTTTTCGATGCGTTTATAACTAAAATGGTCAACCCATTATTTACTACACTTATTACTGAAACAATCAATGAAGAACCTTGTACATTTATGGCTAGAACATTCAACTAAGAACGTCTCACATTTATAAATAGGACAATAAACGCAGACCTAGCCACATTTATAGATAGAACAGACAAAAAACTTGGCACTTTTATAACTCGAACAGTCTAGCAAGATCCTTCCCCCGTTTATAGCTACAACGGTCACCTAAGAACTTGCCAAATTTATAGCAAGAACAGTCAACCAAGAGCTTTTCATATTTATAGCTAGAATAATCAATCAAGAACGTCTCACATTTAGAGCTTAAACAGTCAACCAAGACCATGTCCCCCATTTATAGCTTCAATAGTTAACTAAGAACTTGCCAAATTTATAGCAAGAACAGTCAACCAAGAAAGTCTCACATTTATAGCAAGAACTATCAACCAAGAAAGTCTCACTTTTTATAGCAAGAACAGTCAACCAAGAACACTCCACATCTAAAGCTAGGAGAATAAACTAAGAACGTCCCACATTGACAGCAAGTACAGTCAACTAAAATCTGTCAAATGTACAGCCAGAACAGTCAACTAAGAACTTCCCAGATTTACGAACTAGAAGAATCAGCCAGGAACTTAACCGTATTTATAGCCAGAACAGTCAACCCAGAAGCACAGACACAAAAACAAACAATGAAGACATCGGCAACTCATATTATCCCAGAAACTTCAAACCGGCACCTATCTATGTCTCCAATCAGCCAGCAACTGTCCCGCACGCGATCTAAATGAGCAGGTCTGTCCGTATAAAAAAGAAGACAAAGAAAATAGACAAAAGAAATAAACAGATAAACATTGCCGCTGTTTGAAAATAGATGCAGGTGTTCCGTCGGTGGGGGTTTGGTGTTGACATTTCGCTAATCGACACGGGATGGGCGACTAGCATACATCGTAAACTAAGGGTAAAACATCGTGTCTATCACGGAAACAATGGAACCCTATTGCCAAATTGCATTTTAAAAAGGTCACGGCATTATTTAATGCCGACTGTTTAACTGCCAGGTTTCTTCGCGTTTAGACGTGAAATGGAATTCTCTGTTTCTGCTCCTATGGTACTTTTAAGGTACTTTTGTGTCCATGTGAGCTCTCTCGTTTTGAACTCAAGCGTAGCCCGTACACACTACTTCTAGTTGCACTGGACTGAATTTTGCGTATTGATTAGCTTTCCCTAATGCCAGTGTCCCTCGCCATCAGGCGAATCACTCCGACTTCAGAGGTACTTGCAATTTACGTTCCCCCAAGTCAAGGACGAGAAGTCACACAACCTGCAAAGTACAGAATGATTATGGCAAATGAAATTATGGATTAGAAATGTCTTGACTGCAGCAAGATATAACAATTTAAATGAAACAAAACGACGGATTTTAGATTATGAGGACATACAATAAAATAAATCACATGTCCATGCTTGATTAGAGCCTCATTCCAAGTAAGCAGAATAAGTATCAACGTTGGGGGTAAATAGATGACAAATAATGTAATAATATAATAACAGCTAAGACAGGTCTCAATACAACAAGTGTGAATGTTCAATATCTTTTGTCAAGAACAACGCCAAAAAAAAAAAAAAAAAAAAAAAAAAAATTTACGTATCCTTTACAGGACGTCGAAGTCAACCTCAGCATCTTTTTGCCTGTCTGTGGTTTCTTGGTAAGTTTACGTTCAGTAGTTTGCCACTGACTTCTGAACGACCGGCTTACATACCACTCTAAGAAACCAGCGCAAAGCGATCTGCTGCCAAATCGCCCGCAGCTGTGTTTCGAACGCGGTTTGCGGGATTGCGAATTGGGTCCGTAACTCCTTAGCCTCATTGCCGGTGAAGATAGAAACATGCACACTTAAAGATAAGTACATTAATATGAAATTAACACGCACAATAAGTTTATATTAAAACATAACGGGGATATTTACAAACGGGGGCAGGTAAAGAACGACAGCGTGACTCCCGTATATAGCAGTAATGCGGTAAAATATAATGATGGTATATACATGCCAGGATGCTCGTTAGGTTTCCGCATGTTTAGTGTTTAGACCTATATCATTGAATTCGTTCCTTTCCGTTTCCGGAGTTAGGTGCCAGGGGGTACTTAATTATGGCTTTCCCAATTTGAAACAAACTTAGGGTAACGAATGTATTAAAGAGTCGGATCGCACTAGGTATCAGGCTTGCCTGCCGATCGTGTGTTCACGTGTTCGAATCCTATCGAGGCGGATTGTTCAAATGGACCTGTTTATGTTGAACGAGAGTACTGGCAGAAGTACTAGTCTAGTCTACAATGGGTGTCAGTAAATGTCCTGGAAAGTAAAGGCTGCCTGGGTGTGCTGATTGGCTTATAATAATATAGAGCTATTACCATTTATCCGAGAAACGTGAAAGCTAACATTGGAGAAAGACCTAACACGATTACTAATACCAAGACCAAGATAATTGATGTTTGCTGGTCTAAGACACAGGTTCCCAAACCACGGCCAGCGGGCTACTTGTGGCCTGCCAGCTGTCAGAATGTGGCACTGCCAGTCGCGTTATTTAATATTTTTTTTTGCTCACGCTCGCTTTGAACTCAAGCGTAGTCCATACACACTATTTACAGTAGTGATGGACTGAACTTTGCGTGTTGATTAGCTTTCCCTATTAACAGTGTCCCTCGCCACCAGGCGAACCCACTCCGACTTCAGAGGTACTTGTAATTTAAGTTCCAAAGTCAAGGAAGACAGATCAACATGTTAGTTCAGCTGTCCGGTGTAGGGGCTGAGCCCCTAACCTCGGCACCAGCACACTGGCTGTTCTTATCCATTCGACCATGTTGACCTGCTAATATATTATACTAGCTGACCCGGCCCGGCTTCGCCCAGGCCCTGGTGGGGATCTGTCTGTCTGTCTGTCTGTCTGTCTGTCTGTCGGTCGGTCGGTCGGTCGGTCGGTCGGTCGGTCGGTCGGTCGGTCGGTCGGTGTCGTGTCTTCCTTTAAAGTGTCGTCCCTGGAATGAGGGGAGTCAACACCCACATTATAATTTTTCTTCCCTATCCATATCCTGGAGAATCCACCAGCTTCCGTCCAACATACTCCATCAGCCCGTGGACACCTTTTCCTATCACTCTCTCACTGTCGTACTATGCCCCCTCTCATTCTCCCCCAACGCAACATATTCAACAACTCTTGCTTCTAAAAATTAATAAAGATTAATTTATTAAAAGAAAAGTGTAACGTATATGAGACGTGAATGCGAAGAAAATGTGTGATGTGTTCTATAATGTGTGTAGGATCGGACTCTCAGATAATAGCATAGTCAGTTCATCCTTGCAAGGACACACCACAGCACGTTAAGTCAGAACAAGTCCATCTCACCCGGTACTGTATCTCTCCTGCCGGACACCGACTGTCATCTGTAGCTACCTGGTAATCCATCTTCCTGATCATCCGAAATAGATACTGTTTGTAAATTACAGCTGATCATGGACCGGTTGCCCAATGCACATAATTTCCTATCGTTCTTAAAGAATGCACAAATCCTTTGTAGTGAGTATTTAGGTATCACTGTTATTGTTAATATACTTGAACCTAACTAGTGTCTATCTAGGTTCAGGTATCATGTCTTTTGAACTATTTCACTAGAATATATCACACCATGTGACTATTATATTTTAATGTTCTTGTAGAGGTACCAATGTTCTTATGCTGTGTGATGCATTAACAATCATCACCCATCTTAGGTGAACCATCTTTCTTCTCAGACGTTATTCCTTTTTTGTAAGAAACAATTTTGTGCCCAACTGGTGTTATGTCTAATTGACGTTGCACTTCATCAAACCCAGTGTTGAACTTCCTCGTAACTGGTATGGAACCTGTAAGAGAAACAACACATCTTGTGATAGTACTAGTCACTGATCCTACCGGCTGAGTGTAAGCCTGTGAGAGAAACAACACATCTTGTGATAGTACTAGTCACTGATCCTACCGGCTGAGAGAAACAACACATCTTGTGATAGCACTAGTCACTGATCCTACCGGCTGAGTGTAAGCCTATTGCCTTGCTCAGTTATTTTACAGCTAACTAAACTCTGTCATAGAGCATATTAGCTCCTCACCTACGTCCGAATCAGGCGATGACAAGGAAAGACCCATAAACAGAGTGCACAACTTCAGTGGGCAAACCATTGAAAGATCCCCCCATTGGACACTTTCCCCATCTTAAATCTCTCCAATTATCACCCCTCTATCCTATTCATCCTAGCAGAGCCAATTATCACTTCACTACTCTAACTAGTTTTCCACTAACAGTGCTAATCATCACACTCTAGTTTTAACAAGGCTACAGCCTATATTAATTAGAACTAATTATAATAGGTTCTACCTTATACGGCACTGCAGTTTTACTCAATTACATCTAAGTTTGCCATGACAGGCACGTGTAAAATAAATATGATATATCCCGCACACGTTAGATGTTCTTAACTCCCTAACCGCAGTGCCAAAGCACGTCTTCCTAGATCGACGTTTCGAGTTACACTGGCTGTCCCCCAATCTGGTTTTTGGCAACCCTCTAAAATTGGTCACGTGACGTTATTTTATATGTGCACACAGGTGTTATTTTGGGCCGATCATCCCTTGTCAGGAATCCATCTCCCCTGGCTTAGTCAATGTCAGAGTTGTCATCACTTGTTTTGACTCCCAAAACAATCCAGCGAGTTCCTGTACGATCCCAACAACGAGCTTCCACAACACGCCGCCAATCCGCGTGATGTCCGGAAACTCTAAATGACAGACGGGACTATTTTCTCCCGAGCTGAGTACTTCCGCTTAAATCCAACCTGTTTATGAACTGTCAAAGCGATGTATGGACTCATCTCACTCACTTCCAAATGTTCCCATTTTGTCGACCCCATGTAAACACGTGCAGCTGCAACTTTTGACCGTCCTGGGGATTTTGACATCCAATTTGTTTTTTCTGTTAGTTAAAATAGTTTTGGCTTTGCAGATAGGCCGGTTAATCAGAAAGTCTCTATAGTAATCAACTGGTTAAACGCGGTGTTTTATTTTTGTGACAGTCGGTCGGTCGGTCGGTCGGTCGGTCGGTCGGTCGGTCTGTCTGTCTGTCTGTCCGGAAACTGCAGACGTTTGAATTCGAATGGCATATCTGTTGGAATCATTTGGATGCGAGGCAACAGTACACCTTTCACACTTAAAATTGTAGCTTCGTTGATATTGTTCAGAGTTAGAAAATGTTCACGTTTCATAAATCCATTATTTTTACGAAAACTTTGAAGATGCCTTAAAGTTTTTATTACTTTGTTTATACCAAATACGACTCTGGTGCACAGATTATATGGTCGGCCCTTTTCCGTTCTCGTTTCTGGGAAAATGGGTTCGACAATTTTCACGTATCTAAAATGAAAACTTTGAAGATGACTTAAAGTATTTATCACCTTTTTATAACGCATATGCCTGTAGATACCTTCTTTAAACATTTTATAAAACTTTAAGAAAAATACAACAATTATTTAAATTACATAGTATAGCAATGTTACTAAAAGTAATGTCCCTTGATATAACTTTTGTTGTTAAGTCCCCTTAATTAGACGTATTTCCTTTTAATATTGATTTAATACGTAAATAACTGTTTTTAAACTAATAAATTACGCCAGTTGTCTGCGCGGGACTGAGAAGAACATCTGTAGAAAATTTCATCTCAATCGCATGGACCGTTCGGGAACTCATAAAGGACACACACACACAAAGACACAAAGACACAAACATTCTCTTTTATATATAGATTGTAATAATTTCAAAATGAACTCGGAACGCCCTGTCAGCGTGCGATAATTTACTCTGCTCGTGGTTGTTATGCTCAGATATTATCGAATGCGCCTGTTCAGTTCGCAACGAAACGTTATGAAGTTCCCATATTCCAGCCTTGTCGACCAATCAAAGTGCGCAAGGCGCCATGTTGTCGTCTGTTACAACTATTTGTAAATTAATTACATTAATAGCGATTTTCGAAACTGATTTAAAATTTATTGTTAAATGAACTTTTGATTTTAAACCAAAAAGTGACCGCAGTTTTGTACTGATACTGACTGCCTTTAAAGTTTTAGAATTTTGTTGACGAAAGTGTGGCCCACTTAACTATCGAAAATAGTAGATATGGCCCGCTGCTTGAAAAACTTGGGAACTACTGATCTAAGACGTTGGCATGGAGGAATATCATCAGTAAACTTGATCCAGAACAACAGGGACCAAGATCTATGGTGAGACAAGAACGCCTACACAACTATGCAGGGACGTGATGATGATAATAATACATTCTAACACGTGATGATGATAATAATACACTTTCTAACACATTTATGTAACAAACAACGCTATGGTTTACATTGACTCTCAGTGAAAAACTAACTGTAGACAGAACACACTTATGTACAACCACAGCACACCGGCAACACGAGTACGCCAAGTTCATACATGCCAGATACGTTTACCATCTCACTGATTGAATTATTTCACCACTAGAAAGTTCCGATGAATAAAGCCAAAGAAAATTCTGACTTGGGAATTGTTTGTTACAGAAAAATGTGATATGGGTAATTCTGGAACTGTTACGCCGTATACGTATAGTTGTTCTTTCCCGGGCAGATTAATGTACAGCGTATGGTCAGTCTTCAGAAGACTGCTATAGTTCAGTGGCTTGCATGCGGGCCGCCGGGCCGGTGGTCATTTGATTGAGGCGGGATTGCCTTAAGTTGACTTGGACTCTTAGGTCGACAGTCCAAGTTGGGTACCAGAAAATTTCCTGATTAGTAAAGGCAGTCGTTGGGATATTGATCACATCACCCACCTGTGATGGTTGGTACACAAATATTATGAGGCTAGCATCACTTACCAACTGGCATAACAGCGTGTCAATAATCTTTGCCTGTTTACTTTTATTTATGTGGCCGGTTTTCAGTATAGTTGATGATGTGATAAGTGCGATATAAAGACAAGAAAGGGAGAAACACAAACAGCCACAACATATGTATGCACTCATATACAAATAAACAGTGCATGGCGCCCGATTGACGTCCGACGCACATATACACAATGTGTGACGTTCGATTGAGAAACGTCAGGATATATTGTCTGTAGTCCCACACTCACCAGATATGAGATCCGAGAACGAGTGGTCGATGTCTTTAACCGGACGATGTGATAGCAGTCGGTTCCAGCATTCCTCACATGTTTATCTCGTCTCTTGTGAATAGTACATAGATAACAATATTAGACCCTTAATTTATCTTACAGACGTACACTTTGTACAAATACGTTATAGATAGATAGACGGGCAGACAGACAGGCAGACAGACATACAGGCAGATAGATAGATAGATTGATAAATATATAAATAGACAGACAGACAGACAGACTGACAGACAGACAGGTAGGTAGGTAGATAGGTAGATAGGTAGATAGATAGATATATAGATAGATAGATAGATAGATAGATAGATAGATAGATAGATAGATAGATAGATAGATAGATAGATAGATAGATAGATAGAAAGAAAGAATGAAAGAAAGAAAGAAAGAAAGAAAGAAAGAAAGAAATGATTAGGATTAGTATTAGACAATTACAGGAAATGGCATAACAAAGAGTTCACAACAAGACACAATATATGTTTACGTGCGAAATTCGAGACACATTTCATAACTATTAAGTGTTTGCAAGTCCCGTCTACAGAATGTGAATTTACGATGCTTTTTGTTTTCAGTGTTATTTAGCTTGTTCTAAAATAAACTAGTGCTTATGATGATGATGATGATGATGATGATATATATATATATTCTTCTTCAGCATTCCGAGCCATTGAGGGTCTTTGCTGCAGATACAAGCCGTCTCCATTCGTCTGTCAGTCTACCTACCTGCTTGTCTGCCCACCTACCTGACTATCTACTTACCTGTCTGTCTGCCAGTCTGTCTACCAGACATCCTGTGTCTTTGCCTGTCTGGCTTTATATTTACTATCTGAATGTTGATCTATTTATGTCTGTCTGTGTCTCGGGTCTATTTGTCCGTTTGTCCATCCATCCGTCTAAATGTTTTGTTAGTCTATCTGTCCTCCCGTTCTGTCTAATAAACCGTCCCTACGCCCATATGTCACTTCAACTACCTGCCTATCTGTCATTTCCCACAACCCGTCGATTCCACCTCCGATCCGTTCGCCGTCTGTCTGTTGCTGTCTGTCTAATCTTATCAGTAATTTTTCAAGGCTCCCGGGTGATTCGATTTTACTCCGTTACAACACTCTCCATCCCTCTCACCCAATTCCTCCACTCTGTATATATGTATCCATTTTGTTACGTGTCTGTTATTTTCTCAAATATGGCGTTTCATTTCTCCACTTTCAAAACACAAAGATACACATTTTTCACAGTGTCTTTCTCTCTCGTTGTTCGGAACTGTTCTTTTCTGCTAGCTTTTAAGCCCATCTACCTCCCCCATTTCGCGCGAAGCAGTCGAAGACTCCCGTACATTGATGCTCTAAGATCTCAGACAATGAAGCAGGAAGCTCAGAGCACAATCTTCTGTCATCCGCAGGCTGTACCGTACTCTAGGTTCGAGGGAACGTTGGTTTCAAGAAAGCATAGCAAATGGAGCTCAATGCAGCTCATTTCGCCAACAGAACGGGGTATACAATGTTGCGATCCTTTCATTACGATCTGCGTCGATGGTACTCAAATGGTGGCGCGTATCACACGTGTAATTCAATGGTGGATAATTAAAATAGCCCGAGGGAAAAACAAATAAAATTATTGATTTGTGAGACTCATATAATTTGAAATTATATTGATGTTTAAACAAAGGTGAGACATAATTACATGAGGTACATTTTAAATGTGAACAATCTGCTTGTTCCGGTTCTTCTGGTTATTCTAGTTGCTTAAGCCGCTACCTCTGCTGCTGATGCTGCTGCTGCTGATGCTGCTGCTGCTGCTGCTACTACTACTACTACTACTACTACTACTACTTCTTTTTCTGTTTTCTACCGCGTCTCTTCTTTAGGGCTTTCTGACATGAAGCTAACTTGTTGTAGCATGATGTCTTCAGACGTTCGCATCCCCAGTCCATTTTCATTTCTCAATACTCAGTAGTTAACCACGTAAGCCGTCGTGATACCCTAACTAAAAATAGAATCGTAGATTCTAGATCGAGAGAGGGTAGATGAATGGTGGGGTCTCAATTTCATTGGGTAACCCTTGGGCTGGTAACGCTCCTTAATACATAATTAGCCCGCCAGTCGAAGCCTTGATTCCATCCCGTAAAGACGTGTTCAAGATGCAGTGGTAAAATTTGCCCAAAAGCATTCTTTAGGATGTGGTCATCTTCACTCCAGGTACCTAAATCATTTAATATGTTATGTGTAAACCTGATGAAGTGAGAGAGAGACGAATGGCCGAGTATTTTCTTGAGAAAATGTAAAAAGAAGACAGGACTTCGGTACAGTGACTCTAAAACTGCTGCTCAAAACCTGTCATGTCTACCGCAGTGAAACATTCTTACCATGTCTATTGTCTGTCTGATTTGATGATTTGCATATGCTTATGACTGTAAACCACGCTCAATGCATATGGCAAAACCTTTGTGCGCTCTGAACATTCATTGAGTGCCTATCATGACCATTCTTAACCAAACTGTACCTTGCTCTTGAGAGTTACCTTTGGCAGCTTTGTTTCAGAATGTGCTATATACTGCATGTAATTTCTCCCTTATAATGGCTGAGAATGTTTGAATGAATGAGATGATAATTATATAATTAACTTCACATATTTGTAAAAGTAAAGACACTTATTATATCCATGTTTGCAGGACTGCATTGCACTTTAGAAATTACAAAGTCCATATAATGTCTAGTGACAGTATTACGATCAGGAAAATTGTCAAAAGCACTCATAAAGAGTTGCCTGGGATGCAGTTTCTCTTTGACGTTATGCACTGGTCCTTTGCAACAATAGTTTAGGTTTATATGAGCTACATTCCAATGAGGAGCAATATGTGGCATAACCTACAGTGTTTGTCAGCTGAATACATGGGAAGGCTCATGCTATTTGTCAGGGAAAATTCATGTTTTCTTTCATTATGTGTATTCCACATGTGAAGGCAATTCTAGTGCATGATTTCTGCCATACAATGCCTACTTCTTGGTGCTTAATCACACTCTCTGTTCTCATGGTACACCGGTCCCTGTGATCTACTTATTGTGAGAATTTACAAGATAATTGTGTGAAGCTGCCTCTGATTAGGAGTATGTGCCTATGACTTCACGGTTTTGGGGATGAACCTGGAGAAAGGATATCACCCCAAACCCCCAATTAAAATTGCACTTCATCATCAGTGAGAGGCGGGTGTTCGAATATCACACTCCTTTTTCCCCTCCCATTCCTCTCTGAATCTGTGATAGTACTGTATAATTGTGACAATGGTTCAATAGATGTAAAACACATGTTGTGCCTTTGTTTATTAACAGAGAATGAGGAAGATGGGGGAGGCCTTTCAATTACCAGGACAACTCCAGGGAAGTCCTGAGCTCTAGTCTTCAACTCCAGCTGAAAAAATGACTCCAAAAAGTACCACATGAACAACAGGTTGCAAATGGTCAGCCTGAATCCACTAATTCTGGCCTATACAGATGGCACTGAAGAAAAGTCTTGATTAAAAGCCTAAAACAGGGATACTCTCCAATTTTGTAAAAGCCCCAGGCTATGTCTTCAAGATAAATTCAAGAAGAAACCTTAAGAGGAGAGATCACCTGGTCTTCAGCACGTCACTACTGGCTAAGAGTGGACATTAAAGGTGCACTTGGAGCAGACCATATCACAGCTTATTATTAATATTGGCTGAAAGCTAAAGGAGCAGAAGTTAATACATAGAGCAAATTCTCAAAAATGGATTAGTGATAATTAAGTGTGGTGATTTAGTTACATCAGAACCTTTTGTGGGAGATAGACTGGCAGAGAAGAATGATGGGACATAATAGTTTTTAGATCTTCATCTACTGAAAAGTAAAACTAATCCCAAACTATCAACTTTGCGAACAGTCTACTCACCCTTTCGGAAGGACATGTTTGTCACTTGCTTCGGACTAGTCAAAGTGGGGAATAGCCTGAACTGGAGAAACATTATGGGAGAACTGCAACCTGAGCTGTCCAACACCATCATAGGTGCTAAAAGGATTAAACAGACCAGTGGAGCAGAAGGTCCCTATACTTGTGCCCGGCTATAGGTTTATCATGTGTTTTCCTCATTTGACGACTGGAAAAGTGATAGCATGATTAAAGTGTTGTGGTGTAGGATATCTTGATGAAGTAGAGATGTGAAGGAGGAGGGTTTGTTTTAGGTTAATGTTCTGTGGGGATAATGAGTGATGTGTTTGGGTTTTCATAGATAATGTCACTATAATTTGCATATAAACATATTTGAGATGTAAATTGTTGACAGAATATGAAGCCTGAGTCTTCACTTGACCTCATCAGACATTAATAAAGTATTAGTTGTAAGAGAACAGTTTTGAGATATATGTCTCTGTGATTGTCTTGTACATTGTTGAGAATGAAATGTCCAACTGGTGTCAAGCATCTTCATGGTGACTGTTACTCTACTGTTGTGGTTGGTTACAGAGATTGTGAAAGTTCTGTGTGGTTGTTGTCAAGTATCTTCCATGATGTATGACTTGTCTAATCTGTTGGGGTGATCATTCCTTTGTGAATGTTTGTCCAACTGTTGTCAAGATCTTCTCATGTTGTCTTGTTCAACCAGTGTAAAATACAGTTGTTGTTATGTTCACTACAATGGTACAATTGTCAATGTGATCATTTGTCCAAGTGTCTTGTGTCACTTGAAATAAATAATTAGAGATCAAACATGAGGTTGGCGACCAGAGCACAGTCAGCTGGAAGATGAGAGAACTGCTTTCATTGGTTACTGTGGCTAACTGCCAAGATCTCTCTCTCTCTCTCTCTCTCTCTCTCTCTCTCTCCTCTCTCTCTCTCTCTCTCTATATATATATATATATATATATATATATATATATATATATATATATATATGGCCTAGAAGAGAAATCATCAATAAATAATTCTGTGTAGAACTTAACATAGGTCTAATTTCTCACAGTGGGGGTACTCGATGAGCCAAAATTCTGAATGGTTTCTCTACAAGGGTTATGCGAGAATAAATATCAATACCTCTAGACAACACTTGCTGTTACTAACCTGTATCTTTTATAGAGAGATATACTTTATAGAACTTCACTCATTGGAACTTCTGAAATTCTCTATAAACCCACAAAAAACCTCACACTTGTCCATATTAACTCTTCTGTTGATGTAATACACATACTTATGGATTTGTAGTTTGATCTAGTAACGTCGCATCTGTCAATACTTCGTAGTTTGTTCCTTTCTCTGCTTATAGTATTCTGTACATTCTCCACACAAGCTACATCCTAAAGTCCGAGGACTCCCCAAGTTGTACATGTTTCCATAAAAATCACACCTCGTAAACTTCTACGGATGTTGTTTTGATTGTTTACTAATTGTCCAGGATTCACAGCTATATGTTAGAACTGGTTCTATGTAACAAGAAAAAGTGTCCAGAATTCACAGCTATGTGTTAAGACTGGTTTTATGCAACATGCACAAAGTGTCAAGAGTGTTATGAACGGTTCCAGAGTAAACAGGAAACGATGGAGGCAACGCTTGATCTCGAGGATGCGTACAATAGAGTTCGATATATATTTTGATGACTGCACTGATGGAGAAGGGGGTCAATCCCTGGTTGGTGAACTGGATAGCAGCCGTCCGGCATTCTCATCTGGTTGCTCTCCGTCTGGGTGCATAGACCTCAGAGCCACACATTTTAATCCCGGACTGCCACAGGGATCTGCAATCTCACCGGTGCTCTTTAACGTGTATACGAGCAATATTGCAAACCTAGAAGCACCAGGTGTTGAAAGGATACTAACATTTGCAGATGATATTCTTGCATATAGGCAGGGGAGAGATAGGGAGCAAACAGCCCAGGATCTATAGGCGACAGTAGACAAAGTGATTGACTGGTGCACTGAAATGAGTGCTGTAATCCACCCGGTAAAGGCGGGTGTTTTGTGGTGCTCTCTGGACAACAGGATTGTGAGAGCTGATGTCCAAAGCCTCGCGATAGATGGTAGAAGCGTCAACAGAGAGAATAAACTGAAGTATCTGGGAATCACATTTGACAGGAGCCTGTCCTTCAAGGACCATGTGTAGACAGTTGTGACAAGGTCTTAAAAGGGACTCAGTGCACTTAAAACTATGGCTGCAATGGGCACAGAGCAGAGAATGCATTTCACACTATACCAGCACTTGATCCTCTCAGTGACTGATTATGGACTAGGACTGCACACTGTCTCAAAGAGTCAGCTGGTGAAATTAGAGCGCATACAGAACGAAGCTATGCGGGTCATTCTGGGATGCACTAGAAACACCCCAGTCGTGTGTATGCGTTACATCCTTGGTTTGCCGACTGTTGCAGGTAGACTCAAGGTGATGCAGACGAAGGCATACCTCAGAGTAGCTGCAGACACAGATCACCCGTTACATGAGGCGCTGGATGCAGTTAAGGGTCAGCGACTGATAAGAGGGAAATCAAGGGTGGCTCAGGCGGAGGATGCGATCAGACAGGTGTGCATCTTGGAGAACATTAGGCGAGGAGAGGTCAGTGTCATGAAAATCACCGTGGATTAACCAGATGATGATAATACAGGCAGTCTGATTAACGGCATGTTTTCAAGGCCACAATTGTTTTTAACAAATTCAGAAAAAACAAGTCGGATCCAAGTAGAATTGCCCGGCTCGGGAGATAAAACAGTCCCGTCTGTCATTGAGAGGTTTCCGAAATCAAGGCGAATTGGCGGCTTGTTATTGAAACCCGTTGTTGGGAGAATGCAGGAACTCGCTATCTTGTTTTGGAAGTTGCAACAAGGGGAATAACTCTTGCATTGATTAAACACAAGGGAGATAAGATTCTGGACTTCGTTAGTGCCCTTGAGAGAC
This sequence comes from Cepaea nemoralis, assembly GCA_014155875.1. Lineage (NCBI taxonomy): Eukaryota > Metazoa > Mollusca > Gastropoda > Stylommatophora > Helicidae > Cepaea > Cepaea nemoralis. Next base: position 42,081 of record JACEFZ010002377.1, read on the forward strand.
ACCTGCATGACATCAAAGACTTGACTAGAACACTCCCAGCTCTTGACAGATACAAGACTTGTGTACATTAGTGTGGCCAAGGATTGTGACTAGGATTGACGTGTTTTGTTACCGCAGTGATGAAGTTCGGAGAGCTCTACAGTGTTAGATTAATAAAAAATTAGATAACATGTGTCTTTATGGCAAAGTGTAGAAGCCATCCAGGAATGATGCGGTAGTGCTTGAGGTAGTATTGATAGAATATTTAAGCCTAATTAATATAAGCAGTTGCCTTGGTAAAACTAGCTAGAGTAGGGAAGTGATGATTGGCTCTGCTAGTGTGAATAGTGTAGCAGGGTGATATTTGGAGAGATTAGGAATTGGTTGGGAGGTGGGGAAAGTGTCCAATGGTGGGATCTTTCAGTGGGTTGCCCACTGGGGTTCTGCACTCCGTTATTGATCTTTCCTTGTCTTAACCTGATTCATAATTAAGGGATGAGCCACTCTGATCCTTGACAGAGTTTAGTTCACTGATAACTCTCTGAGCAAGGCAGTCGGCCTACATTCAGCTAGTAGGGATTAGTATCAGGCGGCCTTCACCAGATGTGGTCTCTTTCTCTAACAGGTTCCCCTACGTCGATGAGGAAGCTCTACACTGAGTTTGATGGCGGTCAACTCGCCTTAAGAAGAACATCCAACTAACATTCACTTTATTTTATAAGAGGAATAAATACCAAGAAGAAAGAAAATCAGCACTGTTTATGCTAGGCCTAGGATCCAGAGGGTCCATACGAAACTGGCTCAGTGGAGTAAGACATTAAACAATTCATTTACAAGAGGGATTTACCCAGGGTGGGTGATACTCTTTTCTTCACCACATATCACTGAACAATAGAGTCTAGAGAAAGACATTTTGACATGAAGTTCTCGTGGAATAAGTTAGTCTAGAGAAGAATCTTGAACATGAAGTTCTCGTGGAATAATTTAGTGCAGTGAAGAAGTACTTTACAGTTTGTGTGGGACAATCTATGAACATGGATTAGAACAAATGTGAGACCGGTGACATTGAAACCTAGTTTCTCTGTACAGTGATCCGTACTTATTTGAGTTATAGGGACCTTAGTCGTTATAGTGAGTGACAGATCCATTATTGGGGATTATACAATAACAATTCTTAGTGGATCATGCATCTAGTCGACCCAGTGGATCTCGGAGAAAGTCAACGTCTGGAAGAAGAGACGCATCACCGGGTGAGATGTACACGTACTAAGCTATCATGCTGTGGCGTACCCTTGCTGTGATGATAATCTGACTTGGCTCCTGATCTGCTGCTCTGAATCTACAGACACACTAGAATTCGACATACATTCTACACATTACACACACACACACACACACACTTCTCACACACATACTCTTTGCTTAATAAATTATTTTGTATTTATTTGTAAAGCTAGAGTTGTGGAGTATGTTGTGTTGGTGAGGAGTGAGAGGGGGCATGATCCAGGGGTGAGCAAGAGTGAGAAGAAGGTGTCCTTGGGCTGAGGGAGTGTTGTGGACGGAGTCTGGTGGATATCTACAGAATAGTGATATTGAAACTGGGAATAAAATGTGGGTGTTGATTCCCCTCACTCCAGGGACGACACTATAGAAGTAATATCTCTCAAGACACTAAAGCAAGAAGGGATAACTCACGACAGTCAGAGTGCCAGCGGAGCAGTCAGACTTGTGCAGAGTTATAATCACATTGAGCCGGGAGTACAGGGAGTGTCCAGCAGGGGCCACGGAAGTGTAAATCCAGCAACTAATTCAGGATAATGCTCGATCGTGTTATGTGATTATCTACACAGATTTTTCGTTGTTGAGAGATAGGAGAAGTGCCTGAGTGTTCTTAGCAAAAGCTAATGGTCGACGTTTGGTGCAGGAGAGCCTGGCATATGATACCACAACATCTAGCTTAAGAATGGAGGTGGAGGCGGTCAATGCAGCTTACCACTGAATTGAGAATACGATACACACACACACACACACACACACACACACACACACATCTTGATTGTAACTGACTCAGAAAGCATGCTGAGGAAGGTGAGGACAGGCAAGCTTCAGGCAGAGTGGCTTGCTTCGCTTCGGAGGTCACGGGTGGCAAGCATCGCCTGGGTCTCTTCTCCGGGGCATGCCGGTGTGCTGGGGAATGAACAGGCGGACAGATTGGCTAGCTCTGCAAAACTTGGTGGAGTAGTTATGCATGACAAGGCAGACGTGGTTGCGGCCTTGTGGGAGCACGTGTACACCTCGGAGGAGGAAATGGATCACCATGGTCTGGCAAGAATGAGACAGCGAGGAGTGACGAGGGGATCTGGCTGACGCTCGACGCTGAGAGGAAAGGCGAGACGGGCATATAATCAGATTGCTACTGGTACTATTGGTGTTGGAACTCTTCGCTGGCTGCTGAGGATGGGGACGGAGCGCTTGTGGGAATGCCCCAAATGCTGTGATGTCGGTTCCTAAATCAATCTATCAATCAGTGTCCAAGATTCACAGCTATATGTTTGAACTGATTCTATATAACATTCAAGTAGAGTCCAGGATTCACAGCTATATATTTGAACTAATTCTATGTTGTTTTTTTGTTTTACCTTTTTAACTGGTTTTATGTAACATGCAAAAGTGTCCAGGATTCACAGCTATGTGTTAGAACTGGTTCTATGTAACATGTACAAAGTGTCCAGGATTCACAGCTATATATTTGAACTGGTTCTATGTAACATTCAAGTAGAGTCCAGGATTCACAGCTATATATTAGAACTGGTTCTATGTTGTTTTTTTTATTTTACTTTTTCAACTGGTTCTATGTAACATGCAAAAGTGTCCAGGATTCACAGCTATATGTTAGAACTGGCTCTATGTAACGTGCAAAAATGTCCATAATTCACAGCTATATGTTAGAACTGGCTCTATGTAACGTGCAAAAATGTCCATAATTCACAGCTATATGTTAGAACTGGCTCTATGTAACGTGCAAAAATGTCCATAATTCACAGCTATATGTTAGAACTGGCTCTATGTAACGTGCAAAAATGTCCATAATTCACAGCTATATGTTAGAACTGGTTCTATGTAAAATGTAAAATGGGAGTCTCAGTGGTGAAGTTGTCAAGCCGGTTGACTAGGGCTCCGAAGGTTGTGGGTTCGATTCCGGGCCTCGTCCTTCGGTTCACGAGTGAAATTTTTCGGAGACTCCTGTGGGTCATCGCTAGAGCTACGGAGTTCAGGTTTTGTGCGACGCTTTCCGCGCTGCGGAAAGAGACCGAGCCATATGAGATAAAACCCGGTGCAATGAAGTCGACCTGTCGAATTTTCAGCGACTTTTTTAAACATGCAAACATTTCCATAATTCACAGCTATATGTTAGAACTGGTTCTATGTAACATGCAAAAATGTGCATAATTCACAGCTATATGTTAGAACTGGTTCTATGTAACATGCTAAAGTGTCCAAGAATAACAGCTATATGTTAGAACTGGTTTTATGGAACTAGCAAGAAGAGTTCAGGATTGACAGCTATATGTTAGAACTGGTTCTATGAGCACGCAAACGTGTCCATGATTCACAGCTATATGTTAGAACTGGTTTAATTTAACATGCAAGAAGTGTCCAGGATTCACGGCATTATGTTAGAACTGTTTCTATGTAATAAAAAAGATTTCAATTTCTAACTTTCAAAGATAAGATTTATAGCATAATATGTTCTTAATATTATAAAATATAGCGTCTGCTTATCCTGTTCTGTTCTTTATCCTTGTGATACATATTCTGTCTAATGTTATTCATGTGCCTAAATAGTTAAATTTCTGCACTTGCCTCAAAATAACGTTACTAATCATTGTCCAGTATGCCTATTCATACTGAAGAAGAAGCTACATGAAAACATCAAGTAAGTAGAATTTTGTGTCCATGAGCTGGCCCACAGAAACTATCGGATAGAAAGAGGCCCGAATCAATTTATCCTCATCAGTAAAAATTCCGACTCGTCTCGAGGCAATATCCATTCACAAAGTCCCCAATTTGAGACTCACTGATTTGGATCTGGTACAGTGGCTGCTCCACCTCATCTGTCTCCGTCGTTCTAACTTCTAATCCGGTCATCCGGACGCCATATAGTGTTCCTGGACGACTAAAGCACAAGAAGCGTCATCATCAACTCGTTTATAAGCGACTCCAGTGTGACCTGGCTGCTTTCATATTTGATTACTGCCACACTAGCTCAGAGATCATTGACATCCGCGTCTGAGGGTTCAATGTTTCAGTCAAGTGTGGGCTTTCCGGCTCCTTCGATGATTTATGAACTACTGCTGCTTGTATTGACCAGACGCCAGGCGTTTCCGAGGTCCTTATCTGCTTCTAGGAAGTCAAATGTGTGATCCATCATGTCTTTCCTTACATTGTTATATATATATATATATATATATATATATATATATATATATATATATATATATATATATATATATATATATATATATATATATATTTTATTTTTTTCCCCCGCGTTTCCATCCTGTTTCAGGATATTGCGGTCAACACCAGCATCTTTCAGCTGTATGTTGATTCCTATGCTAGATTACGCTCATCAGCACGCCACGACTTTCTGAGCGACCGGCTCTATACTCTCGTAAGTCACTGGCGCGACTCGAACCCCTTCAAATTCTCGTGCGCTCACGTCGACCACGAGAGTATTCGGGGTTACGGAGAAAGCTGCTAACGCCTCAGCCAGGGAGACCGGCTTTATATATATATATATATATATATATATATATATATATATATATATATATATATATATATATATATATATATATATATAATAAATTAATATGAAGACACACTGTAACACTTAATTCTTAGCATACAAATGTATGTATGTGTATGCGCACGTGCGTGTGTGTGTGTGTGTGTGTGTGTGGGGGGGGGGGGGTTGGGAGAGGGGGGGGGGGCTTTTCCCTTTAAATTCTATTATTAGATGACAAAAAGTTTGGATACCGAAAAAGAAGGGAAACCTGAAACTTATTTGTTCTCCTTGTTACGGCCTTTATTCCCCATTTGGGGCATATCCCTCAAACAGCTAACTCCAGGTGGTTTTATCCTTAGCTCTTCCCAACAGCTTCGTTCATGTCATCCAGAGAGTATTCATTTCTGTCTCTGCTTCTCTTTTCCGCATGTTCTTATTCTTAGGTCTGTATATATTTATTCTGCCTTGTGGAATCCAGTTAAAGGCCTTTCCAGATATATTGTTATCAGGTGTTCTCAATGTATCCAGCGCCGACGTCTTTTTCTTCACCTGTTGATTAACTGGTATTTGTCTACTTCCCTCCATGAGCTCCACATTGGTAATTCTGGCAAGCTATTTTAGTTCTTCTATTTTGCGCAATCATGAGGTAATGAATGTCTGCAATTTATTTGTAATCAGAAATTAATTTGGCACATTGAAGAATGGTCTGTTCGTGTACTTCCCTTATCACGAAAAACCCTTCTATCGGATATCCCGTAGCACAAATACTAAGGATAGAAAAGTCAATCCTTAGACTGGACTACAATCTGTACATTAGGTCTTAACGTGACCGCTCAATGCCCATCTATTTTTAAACTTGGGAACTAAATTTCTGGTCAGGATTGGTCAGGAATTTGAAGATTGTTGATTCAGATAGACTTTTACAACAAAATGCCACCATATGACTGAGAAAATGTCACCATATGTCAAGATATGACTGAGCTACCGTATGGCAGTAGACAGTACTACCTTTCTGTTAGCGCCGAATGTTTGGCGACGCTTACCAAACACGACACTCCACATTGTGCTAGCGGCTTCGGGCGGAGGAGCACAATTGGGAGGAGACAAGCCTTATCCGTGTGTGAGGAAATGCAACCTAAAGACAGACAGGGCAGACCAAGCCCTAAGCATTGGTCGGCAGCTGGTCTAGGATCGAAACTCCGACACCCGGACAGTTAGAGCATTGCTTTGCTGATCCGGCAGCTTCTGCAGCTTGTCTTGGTCCATATATATGGGTGTTACCTTTCCTCGGAGTAAACTAGGCAGACCGAGAGAGGGATCATGCTGCATGGGCAACACATGGCCTCTGCAATTCAACCGAGGCCTTGTGCTATTATGTTTGAAGGAAAATGTAAGAAACTATCGTCCGTCAAGACGGCAAGGTGCCAGAATAAGTCTACACACAGATGATCAGAAGCGACTTGTGGAATGGAATAATGGACTACGCGCCACGTATTTTACTCAACTTGAATGTGTAAAATCTCAACTGACGTATCCACTGTAAGTGATAAATGTGCGTTGATATTTGTGCCAACTCAACAGCACATCACTTTCTATGAGTTAAACAAGAAGCAGTTAAAATCAATTAATGAAGGAAGGACAAAACAAACACCAATCAGAAGGTGAGCGTGAGACGGATGTTAAATATCTCCAGCAGTTTTAATGGATACTTAGAAATGATGAAAATAACAATTGATCATCATCATCATCATCATCATCATCATCATCATCATCATCATCATCATCATCATCATCATCATCATCATCATCATCATCATCATCATCATCATCATCATCATCATCATCATCATCATCATCATCATCATCATCATCATCATCATCATCATCATCATCATCATCATCATCACCATCATTATCATCTCCTACTTTTGCCGTCAAGCATCGTGGGGAGGTAAAGATAAAGATCTCGGAAATAAAACAAACCAGCGAACTTAAATATCTAGGGTGAATTTTAAATTCAATGGAGAATAAGCAGTAAAATCAACATACGTTGTGCAAAGGAAAATCAATTACTGCAACAACTATCGCCACTTCTGTGGCATAGAAATATACCTATAAGTACTAAAGCAAATCTCATAAGAATTATCATTTTGGCCGATATCACTCGTATGTTACCAGTGTAAAACATGGACGCTTTTTTGTAACTAATGAGCGCAAAATCATAACAAAAGAGATGCGTTAGAAGACATGAGGGAGTAACCGTGAGAGACGGCGTTAGGAATAAGAAAATTTGAAGACGACTAAGTCTGAAACTAATCATGCACTTCATTATAGAAATCACGCACTTTGTTAAAGACGAACAAATTAAATGGTTTGGCCACCTCAATAATGCCCTGATACGATCTCTTACAAAGAGCCATATTGAAGAAATATGATGAATACAGACAGAAGGGAAAAACCACACTACAGATGGAGTGATGGGATCAAGAGCAACGTTAGAGAAATGAATACCAACTTACGTTGAGCTTTAGAAAGAGCGCATTAAAGATCTTTGCACCCACACTCGTTTCCCCCCTTTCCCCATACACCCTCACCCCTACACCAACACTTTACTGAGCTAAATGGCCAAAGAGAAGAAGAAGAAGAAGAAGAAGAAGAAGAAGAAGAAGAAGAAGAAGAAGAGGAAGAAGAAAAGAAGAAGAAGAAGAAGAAGAAGAAGAAGAAGAAGAAGAAGAAGAAGAAGAAGAAGAAGAAGAAGAAGAAGAAAGTAAGAAGAAGATGCCTTTTATTAAATATATGTTGAAATCTTTGTGTTATCGATTGTCATTATGTTTATTATTGTTGCATTGACATGTACATTTTGATTTTAGTTTGTTCTTATGCTGGCTTAATTAGTTTTTCACTTCCCATTTGTATCCTATTTGTTAATAGTAATTCAGTGTCTTCAGGCAATCGATATTCAACTAGTTAGTCGCGGTTCCAACTTCACGGAAACGGGAAATCCCCATTATGCTCTATTCCTGAGCCAGTGAATATCACACAAAATGCTCCTCACTGCCCTATGTGAACAATGGAATAGACAGGAGTATCGGCAAGCTAACAGCCAACACAGCCAGAAAGCCAACACAAAAGTCCTCAACGAGAAATACAGTTCATTGTCGATGGAAATGACAGTCACCAGAAATACTTCATTGACCCGGGTTTTATCCCATATGGCTCGGTCTCTTTCCGCAGGGCGACCAGCCGAAAGCGCCGCACAAAGCATGAACTCCGTAGCTCCAGCGACGACTCCCATGAGTCTCCTGAACAATGCACTCGTGAACAGAAAAGGCAAACAAGTCAATCCAGCAACAGCCGGCCGTCATCGTTCCGAACATGCAATTCACGCTTCAAACTGCAAACAGATGAAAAGCATTCCACACGAAATTCACAGCTCACAGTGTCGCGCCACGCACTCACTCAGTAGCAGGGCGACGGAACCATATCCTCCTTTGTCGCCTCTTACGACGTGCATGCTAGGCAACAGTGTTACTATTCTTTGCTCTCCCCGTATGGGCCCCGGCAACACACGGGAATCAGGCATTTATATTCCCACATTGACTTTCTTACTTATTCACCCCTCTATCAGAAACAAGCCAGTTCACCAGCTAGTTAGCATGCACCGTTTCTGTAAATACAGTAGTCACGAAGAACATATTGCATGATTTATTGTCTGGCATATTTCGCTGCATGTCGTCAGGTGCATATTACAGAGTTATGTACCATATGAAGTGAATAGATGAATAATACTTTAGCTGAAACAATTAAAACATATAGTCACGGGTATTGTGTTTTAATTGTCTTAGCTAAAGTAACAGTCAGTGACAGAATGTTATTAAAATGTATACCATCGTCATCATCAAATGTCCTGCCAGTTGGCAATCCTTTGTGTTCTGGATCAACTCTAGCATTTCTCTTGTCCTGCCTCTGCTTCTCTCCCTCTTGATCTTTCCAGTCGTCACGATGCTCTCCAATGCCTCACATCTCATAACGCGACCATATATATATGTGTGTGTGTGTGTGTGCGTATGCGTGCGCGTGCGTGTGCGCGTGTGCGTGTGTGTGTGTGTGTGTGTGTGTGTGTGTGTGTGCATGTGTGTTGAATTGATTATTATATTCGTGTGTGAGTGGTCACCTTGTATTGAAATCTCCATACTGCTGTAGTCACAAGTGGAAACTTTGAGGCACAGATTTGAAACGCTCTTCCCCACCGCACCAAAACCACAGACAACTTTGCGAGACAATCAAGAAGTTCACCGCACGGCACATTTAATCCATCAATTATGTGCCATGCCGGTAAGCGTGGGTGGTTCGCTATTTTACACGATCACCAGAGTCGTGGATCAGCTCAGTGTTCTTGTCTCGACCATGCCACGTGGTCAATGCATCCAGGTATTTACTTCTCTGTCTTCCCCTTGTTCTTTTCCTCTCGATCTTGCCAGTTGTCACCACGTTCTCTAATTTATTTCTTCTCATAACATGTCCAAAAACTTGTGACTGTTTTCGTCTAATTTCTCTAATCAGTTTATGATTTTCATTTGTTTCTTGTAGAACTTGGTCGTTGGTGTTTCTGTCTGTCCCTGGTATTCTTTGCAATCTCCTCAGAAACCACATTTCTGCAGCCATCAGATGTTTTTCATCTTGACTGCTCATTGTCCACGCTTCTCATCCATACAAAAGTACAGGCTCTATGTAGCACTTCAATACTTCTTTTTCTCGCAGCAATTGACATCTTTTTATTTTACCCTCCATACTTTCACAATGTGAGCCCATTAAGTTTTTTTTTTTTTTTAGTTGAGCCAAATTGTGCGTGGACAATGAGCAGACAAGATAAAAACCCTTTAATGGCAGTGGAAATGTTATTTCAGAGGAGAATGCAAAGAATACCATGGACAGATAGAAAAACCAATGGGCAAGTCCTACAAGAAGAAGATGAAAACCGTAAAGTGATTAGAGAAATTAAACGTAGACAGTCAACAATTTTTGGCACGTTATGAGAAGAAACAAACTAGAGAATCTGGTGACAACTGGAATATTGAGGGGAAGAGAACAAGATGAAAGCGGTGAAGTAAATATCTGGATAGCTTGACCACGTGGCATGGTTGAGATAAGAATAGGTGGCTGATCCACGTCTCTGGTGATCGTGGAAGATGGCGAAACATGACTTCACAAGCTTGTCGGCATGACACACGATGATGAGGAAATTGTGCTAATCATGATTTTATTTCGTAACTGTTATAGAGGCAGAAAGCACAAATTCTTAGGATGTTGTTAAAGGTCCCTAAGGAAGTTCCTGTGTGAAAGAAAGTACACAGTTTAACCACTTTAATCGGAGCTATTTGCATGTCTCTGGCGCAAACCGTCTGGTTGTCTCCTTCTCTTCTTCCGCGTTAGATCTGCACTGTTTATTATTCTCTCCATCATTCGTTGACTTAACACTGCCTGTTTCACACAGTTGTTACATTAAATCGTTCAATCCCAGATATTTATATTTTAACTCTTTCAATGGTAGTCAGTTGTTGCATTAATTTCTGTACCATACAGTCGTCACATTAACTCTTTCATTTCCATACAGTTGTCACATTAACTCTTTTATTACCAGACAGTTGTTGCATTAACTCTTTTATTACAAGACAGTTCTTGCATTACCTCTTTCATTCCCACACAGTTGTCATATTAACTCATTTATTACCAGACAGTTGTTGCATTAACTCTTTCATTCCCATACATTTGTCACATTAACTCTTTCAGTACCAGACAGTTGTTGCATTAACTCTTTCATTCCCATACATTTGTCACATTAACTCTTTCAGTACCAGACAGTTGTTGCATTAACTCTTTCATTCCCATACATTTGTCACATTAACTCTTTCAGTACAAGGCAGTTGGTGCATTGACTCTTTTATTACCAGACAGTTGTTGCATTAACTCTTTCATTCCCATAGAGTTGTTGCATCAACTCTTTCATTCCCGACTATTTGTCACATTAACTCTTTCAGTACCAGGCAGATGGTGCATTGACTCCTTTATTGCTATATATTTGTTACATTAACTCTTTCATTCACATAGAGATGTTGCATTAACTCTTTCATTCCCATAGAGTTGTTGCATTAACTCTTTCATTCCCAGCTATTTGTCTCATTAACATTTTCAGTTAAGCATTGACTCTTTTATTACCAGACAGAGTTGCATTAACTCTTTCATTCCCATATATTTGTCACATTAACTCTTTCAGTACCAGGCAGTTATTGCATTAACTCTTTCATTTCCATAAAGTTGTCACATTAACTCTTTCAGTACCTGATAGTTGTCGCATTAACTCGTTCAGTACGAGACAGCTGTTGCATTAACTCGTTTAGTACGAGGCAGCTGTTGCATTAACTCTTTCATTTCCATACAGTAGTCACATTAACTCTTTCAGTACCAGACAGTAGTTGCATTAACTCTTTCAATACCAGGCAGTTGATGCATTGACTCGTTTATTACCATACAGTTGTTGCATTAACTCCTTCATTCCCTTAGAGTTGTTGCAATGACTCTTTCTATACCAGACAGTTCTCTTTGATTTCCAGCTATGTGTTGCATTAACTCTTTCTGTACCAGACAGTTGTTAATATTAACTATTATATTAGCAGAATGTTTCGCACCACATGCCAACGGGATGAAATAACCACTATGAGAATTATGTATGTTTTCAAAGACATTAACTACACAGTGGGAGTGGAACTGATGAAGCCAGGTTTCTCTAATATGCTCTAACCAAATGTGAAAATCGATTATCAGCTTGGCACCTGATAATGAATCCTAGATGTCTTTTGTCTGCCGTTTCACCGCTTGCCTTCATCAGTGACCTGAACACGCATTTCGACAAGGAATTGCGGCGGGTTACAAGACTAAACCAACGCTTTCGATGGTTGACTGCAGTTAAATGGGTTTCCTGGTAGCCTGTGAATATCCATCCATCCATCATGTGCCATGCCGGTAAGCGTGGGCGGTCATGTTCTGCCATCTCACTCGATCACCAGAGTCGTGGATCAGATCCGTGTTTCTGTCTCGACCATGCCACAAGGCCAAGCCATCCAGGTACTTGCTTCTAGGTCTTCCCCTTGGTCTGTTCCCCTCGATCTTACCAGTTGTCACCAAGTTCTCCAAGTCATTTCTTCTCATAACATGCCCAAAAAATTGTGACTGTCTACGTCTAATGTCTCTAATCAGTTTACAATCTTCATTTGTTTCTTGAAGAACTTGTTCATTGGTCTTTCTGGCTGTCCATGGTATTCTTTGCATTTTCCTCAGAAACCACATTTCTACAGCCATCAGATGTTTTTCAGCCTGACTGCTCATTGTCCAAGCTTCACATCCATATAAAGTACAGGTTCTATGTAGCATCTCAGCACTCTTTTTCTCGTTTCGATTGACATCTTTTTATTGGTCAGTATGTTTTTAATCTTGCTAAAGGCTACTTTTGCCATGGCGATTCTTGTTCTAATCTCTTCAAGGCATCTCCCTTCAGATGTTATTACTGTTCCAAGATAATTGTTCCTTTACACTTGTTGAAGAATATTCCATTTACTTGTATATTACATTGTGGTATTTCGTTCTTCCTAGTGACGACCATAATCTGTGTCTTTTTACAATTTAATTCTAACCCTAGTTGTTCACTGTGTGTAACAACCGCATCTACTAAATTTTGCAGGTCCTGTTCATTGTCTGGAATCAAGACTGTATCATCTGCATATCTAATGTTATTGATGCATCGTCCCCCAATGTTGATTCCTTCCATATCTTCAATATTTCTGAAAATACTTTCACTGTACAGGGAAAACAGATCTGGAGACATTACACATCCCTGTCTCACACCTCTCTTAATAGGCTGATATTGGCGTACTTCATTATCAACTCTTATGGCAGCTTGTTGTTTCCAATATATGTTTTTTATAAGTCTAAGGTCTTTTCCATCAATTTGTAGATCCTCAAGCATCCTTATCATGTGGACATGTCTCACTTTATCGAAAGCCTTTGTGTAGTCAATAAAGCAAAGGTGTAGATCTTTGTTTACTTCTATAGAACGTTCGATTACGGTTCTCAGTATATACACAGCATTTACTGTACCCTTGCCTTCTACAAACCCACATTGTTCTTCTCCTATTTCAGGTTGTATTTTCCTCCTAACTCTTTGCATGATAATTCTTAGCAAAATCTTCGTGATGTGACTCATTACACTAATTGTTCGATGTTGATCACATTCCAAGGCTCCGGATTTCTTTGGGATTGCAATAAATACAGAATTACATAACTCCTGAGGTATATTTCCAGTATCATATATTGTATTAAGCAGACTGGTAACTTTATCTATTCCATATTCTTCTAAAGAATTAATCATTTCTGTTGTGACGCTGTCTGAACCGGGGGTCTTGCCAGATTTCATATGGTTAAGAGCATTCTGAACCTCCATCTTCAAAATTGCTGGTCCTTCATTATTATTTTGAACATCATACTGATCGTCTCTGTTATCATCATAAAGGTTTTTCACGTAATCTGACCATACATGTAAGATCTGATCTTTTTCTATTATGACTCTTCCATCTTTTGTCTTTAGGCAGCCTGCTGATGTACTTGTTCTTTGACTAGTAAGCTCCTGAATTCTTTTGTGCATTAGTTTCGCATTTTTACTGTTGTGTTGTGAATATAGATTCTTATAAATCAATAAACTGTTTAAATATTGAGCACAACCCACTACTGGCAACGCCGATCGCATTCCGTTACGAACCTAAGGCCTATCCACGTCAATATGGAAGCACTATACTCGAGTTTCGCCCTCATTTGAGCTCGTCAGTAGTGCATATCCCTGACCGGATCCGGAAACAGTCCCGGATCACGCGTGTGAAGCGGGTGTGTAACCACGCGGCACACACTGGACACACCAAATTATCACAACAGAACATAACAACGCTACCCATCGTAGGCCATGCTCAAGATTGCCCAATCGCCGCGACCGACGTCCATCAATCGATGGGACGTGGATAGGCCTTAGGTTCATAACGGAATGCGATCGGCGTTGCCAGTAGTGGGTTGTGCTCAATATTTAAATTTCAAATCCCGAAACAACCACATAATCAATTGATTATTGCTCACTGGATTTAGGAGGCCTGGTGTTCCTTGCCAGTGAGAAGTCCTGATCGTTCGGGTCCCATCGATTGACGGACGTCGGTCGCGGCGATTGGGCAATCTTGAGCATGGCCTACGATGGGTAGCGTTGTGATGTTCTGTTGTGATAATTTGGTGTGTCCAGTGTGTGCCGCGTGGTTACACACCCGCTTCACACGCGTGATCCGGGACTGTTTCCGGATCCGGTCAGGGATATGCACTACTGACGAGCTCAAATGAGGGCGAAACTCGAGTATAGTGCTTCCATATTGACGTGGATAGGCCTTAGGTTCATAACGGAATGCGATCGGCGTTGCCAGTAGTGGGTTGTGCTCAATATTTAAATTTCAAATCCCGAAACAACCACATAATCAATAAACTGTTTGACAAGTTCTGCTTTCGGCAAGCTCTGCAAACACTCATCATGAACCGGGATAAGAAAGTCCGTACATTCTTGATCCCCTTTCACACACTTTATATACATACATTTCTGCTCTAATTATACTTCATGGATAAATACTTCGATAACGTATCTTTTAACAGTCCTTCTAATTTGTTCACTTACATTTATATCAGCACATGATTGATTAGCCCGTAAACTGGATTTAATGATCCTTACGCAGACTATAAATGCCAAGATGATGCATCAATCCCGGTGCACCGTGATCCAGAAGGCATTCAGCGGCAGGACTATTAACTAGATCACACCTCGGTGTCATCAAGTGTAAAAATATGGCAGAGCAAACTGCAGCGCTTGACATTTAACCTTTAGATAGGTAGTTCGCCCTCGATCTAGTGCTCGTGTTGCGGTGCACTATACCGTGTGCATGACGCTGGCTGACCGGTAGTAATATAGATCACATCTGGAAACACCTTCACATATCCCCAGCGGTTATCACGTTAAGTAGTGTAATTACTGTCTTTCGTGTAGCTGATTTTCTATTATCATCAGGGATACAACAGACAGCTATTATTGATTACTAAAGAAAGAGAGTGCTGAAATGCTATATAGAACCAGTTTTGCTGTATGGCAGCGAATCTTGGACTGTAAATGAACAAATTAGGAAGAACTTAGAAGCAACAGAATTGTGGTTTTTGAGATTAATGTTGCGAATTCCTAGGACTGCCAGAGTAGCTAACAACGATTGCCCGAAAGAGGCTAATGAAACTAGAACACTATATACAACAATAAGGAAGAGACAAACATCTTTCTATTATCATATGATGAGAAGAGAGGCATAGGAGAACATCGTGATAACTGGAAAAATCGAGAAGGGAGGCAGAGGCAGACCAAGAGAAAAAAATGCTGGATGGACTGAGACGGTGGCATGGAGGAATATCATCAGAAGAGTTGATCCAGAACACCAAAGTCCAAGATCCGTGGAGAGCCATGAACGCCTACGCCAGCTGGCAAGGCACTTGATGATGATTGAAATACATATTTAAATGTACTGGATTTCTTTTGACAGTTAATCAAGCAAATAATAACCATAACTGGAAGCGGAGTCATACAACTATATGAATAGACCTATAGACACAGATGGGTAACAGGTAAATATATAAAAATGAGAAAATTAAAAGGCAAGAAAGGCTTTTTAGCACTAGAAAATTTGTGGAAGTAGCAAGAAATTAGGCTTGATATCAAGGAAGCGGAGTCATACAACTATATGAATAGACCTATAGACACAGATGGGTAACAGGTAAATATATAAAAATGAGAAAATCAAAAGGTAAGAAAGGCTTTTTAGCACTAGAAAATTTGTGGAAGTAGCAAGAAATTAGGCTTGATATCAAGGAAGCGGAGTCATACAACTATATGAATAGAGACCTATAGACATATATGGGTAACAGGTAAAAATATAAAAGTGAGACAGCAAAAGGCAAGAAAGGTTTTTTTTAGCACTAGAAAATTTGTGGAAGCAGCAAGAACTTAGGCTTGATATCAAACTTAGAATGTTAAATGCTAACGTTTAATAAGTTCTGTAGGGTAGATCAGAAATAAGGAGAACGGCTGAAACGATTACTAATAAATTACATACATTCATTAAATGTTTCGTGCGCGCAATATGCAAGAGCTAAATTGAATTTACCGAATCATCAGTGTGACGCTCATGGAGAGAACTAGACAAATATCAGTGAACCAAGAGGTGATGAAAAGACACTGGCGATGGTTAGGACACGGGCTGAGACAACCTGACAATAGTATTTGTGTGGAATCCGCAGGGTAAAAGCAATGAAAGCTAGTTGCATAACCTTTACAGGATACGCAGTCAACCCCAGCATATTTTTTGACTGTTTGTAATTCCTTGTCAAGTTTACGTTCAGTAGTTTGCCATAGCTTTCTGAACGACCGGCTCCCTTACCATTGATTGCAAACCGACGCAAGACGGTCTGCTGCCAAATCGCTTGCAGGTGTGTTTCAAAGGCGGTGTGCGGGATTACGATAACTTCAGACTTGTTCACTCAATTACGACATGAAGAATTTGGAGAGTGGTGTTGGTTCAGTTGCATCCCAGCAGGCAAACAACACTCACTTCGATCATGCACGTGAGACTCCAAGTGTTAGTACAAGGCTTGCTTGCTGACTGACTACCTGCAACATGTGTGGTATTTAGACCGGCTTAATCATAACGGAGACCGCGAACATCGGGGAGAAGAGACCGTTTCACCTCATCCCAACGGCGAGTTGTTATCTAATCGTACATGTGAAACACATCTACTCTGCCCTCCTGCATTTCATTGCCTCGAGGGTCCGTTTTCAGTGAACACAAACGCAAACGAGACATGGTAATCGCCTTCTAGGGTCAATCCATATTTGCTGTCTGTTACGACACACTTGGTACGTCACAATGTTGTTATTGTTTGCTGCCCTGATGGGCCTCGGTAACACAAATATAGAAAGCAAAGAGGCCAAAGTCTACACGTTACAGTTAAGAGACCGTTAGAGCACAGACTATGCGACTTTAACACGAGTTCAAAAGTGTTGCAATTGGGCATATCTGGACCACAACAATTTCTGGACAGACACTGACAGCAATCAGCCAAAGATAAAGCTACAATTAATGAAACAAATGTTGAGACATTAGGCTAATAAGACGTGAAAACGTGGTTTCTAGAATTACATCGGAACTTAGGTTTAATTTTGTTTATTGTATATAACTGGTGCTGTGGTTTGGGGAATAGTGAGACGCTCAGTTTCATAATTCCCCGCTATATCGAGTCGAGGGCTCGAAATCAGCTGCGGAAAATTTGGAAGCAGAACGTCGTGCTTTAATTTCGATGGTATCTGACGTCGGCAGTTTAGATAGCAATGACAAAATACTGAACTAACATTGCCTAATAAATAACAAAACAGTCCAAAATGCTGGTGTTGATTGCAACATCCTGTAATGGACACGTAACTAACTTTTACCTCAATAGCAGCCACTCCTACTTTGGGCACTCTGATCAGATCATTTGTGTAGTGATTACTTGAACGTTTTTCTATATACTCGCAATGTCAGGAGAGTGAAGAAATGGCTAGCGTTTCATTGAAACATTCAATATTTAACACAGATAAAAGGTAAACAGCTTCCATGAATAATGCATACTTTGACACATATGTACAATTACAATAAATGATGTTATTTTGGGGCAAAGTGCAGAAATATCTAGGCACATGGATAACATTAGATGAAAGATGCATTACAAAGATAAAGAAGAGAATAGGGCAAGTAAACACTGCATCTTATTATGTGAAGAATATTTTATGCAATACGTCTTTGTCATTCAAAGTTAGAAAAATAATTCGTGCATGTTACACAGAAACAATTCTAACAAATGTCTGCGAATCCTGTGCAATTAGTAAACAAGCGAAGAAAATCCCAGGAGGTTTTATAGAAGAGAGAAAATTGCCATTCATGTGACAAGGCACGGACGAGAGTTGATACATGCCGGTGGAGATTGCAAGATGTCAAACAAGATCGCCCACGTTAGTTATAACTAGTCGCTTAAAAGTCTCTTACAAGTCGACAGGGTCGACTTCATTGCACCGGGTTTTTATCCCACATGGCTCGGTCTCTTCTCAGCAGCGCGGAAAGCGTCGCACCAAGCACGAACTACGCAGCTCTAGCGACGACCTACAGGAGTCTTCGAAAAAATTTTACTCGTGAACCGAAGGACGCGGCCCGGAATCGAACCCACAACCTTCGGAGCCCGAGTCAAACGGCTTGACTACTTCGCCACGAAGACTCCCTACGGAGTTGTAACAGTGCTTGAATATGATGGCGACATTGCCTCTCAATGAGTAGAGCAACTAACACCTACTGTAACTTTGTTTAACCATTGTCGTCTCACAAGCGCGTATTAATGCATTCTATATCAGCTTAACTATACTTTCATCTTTGACTATTGCATGAGTAACACAATTTCAATGTTAATATTTTTTTTTTAACAAAGAAAGTGTAACGTGTTTCGTGATGTCTGGAGTGACAGAGATACACGTATACATTTGATTTCTATAAAAAATGGCCAGCCTTTGGCTAAATAAAGAAAGATCCATGTGAAAGTTAGCAGTTTGAAGATCAATGTAATATAAGTAGTTTGGTAACTAATTTAATAAATTCACATTCAATACAAAGTTAGTAGTTTGGTTAAAGAATGTAAAAAGTCACATTGAAATCGTGTAGTTCTTTATTAAACAAAAATGTCTGGAGACGTAATCAGATTTAAATTTGAAAAGAGCAAGCAAAAGCCCCAGAAATTAAATTAAAGAAAACAGACCACATCAGAAATTAAATTAAAAGAAGCAAAGTACCACAACGCGCAGGATTTATTAAGAATTTCAGCTTTCTAGTGTGACTGGCTTTCGATCTGTTATTGATATTTCGTAGTTAGCCTAAGGACTCAAGACTCCTGAGCTGACTTTCCCCCTGGTAGAATACCCTTTTGTCGCCAATCTAATTTACAGTTTGGTATGCTGCTGCAAATTTTATTGACGGCAATTTCCAGGCTTATCTCCCCGGTTCATCAAGATGGATTCCCTACTCTCTCTGATGGTCTTTGTCCGAGTAAACGTCTAACGTCAAACTTCATTTAGCGCGTGAACAGTTTCTCGAGCTGTATGTCGTGTCGTCACGATATCTGTGTGACGTGACCCTGAGCAGATCTGTGCAGTAAGTGTATCTATCTAGCTCAGTGGATCTCAACCCTTTTTACCCATACACCCCTTCATCATATGTTCAGAATATCATCCCATCTTTCGTATTTCCTACCTATAAATCCCCCCCCCCCCCCACTTCCATTCCCCATCTCCCCTACATAGTAACGTACAAACGGAAGCTAAATTTAATAACACATATTAGAACAAGACTAGACGTCTACATAAAACGAGATTTGCAGGTCTACTTACGTTTTAAAACGTATTTCAGAGGGGCGAGAAGTACAAAACCGTATGGATCAAAGTATGGAGGGAAAAACAATATCAATTAATAGGTTCTTGTATTAACGCAATCTTGAAATAATCTAAATTCCCCCCCCCCCCCCCCCACTCCCCCTCATCCCTTTGGAAACTCTAAAATTCGAAATTCCCCACCGGCTAAGAATCAGCTTAATATAATTAAACGGCAGCGTCTGCGTTGTTGATTGGTAGCTACGCTGTTTATGTCATGAGCGAGGTCGGATGAGGGATGAGACGGTCGTCGTCTTGCTAAGTGAAGGAAACACAGGCCACATATTTTACTCCGTGCATTTAGGACAACAAACTGTGATGACATAGTATATTTAATATAATTTATTTAATTACTTTAACTCTTCATTTTTGTAGTGTCCATACAGCTTCAGTCCAGTTTTAAACTTCGGTACTACTGAGCGTAATCTTGCCAAGAAATCAACGACAGGGGTAAAATGCTGGTGTTGACAGTGATGTCCTGTAAAGGATATGCGAAAAAAAAGAAAAGTTAAATAAATAGTATTACTTGATTGTTTCAGGATTTGAGATTTACAGATTGAGCAGCAAGCCCCAACTGGCAACGTTGATCGTATTCCGGTACGAACCTAAGGTCTTGTCCTCGTCAGTTTGGAAGCACTACAAAACTACTTCCAATTTGACGTGGACAAAGTCTTAGGTTCGTACCGGAATAATATCAGCGTTGCCAGTTGTTGGTTGTGCTCAATCTTTATATATAGTATTACACATGTAATAACGAAAATTACGTAACTACTCCTTTTATATGTACAAGAAAATGGTGGCAAAGGAGTATTTAGTTGCAATGCAATAAAATATAGTGGTATGCCGTTTACAGTAAGTTGCAATCAGCCCCAGAATGTACTGGCTGTTTGTTATTTACTAGGCAATGCTAAATCAGTAGTTAGCCATTGATCTTTTCAAATTGTAAACCCCTCATTTCATCGAAGTTCAGTAGTCTGCAATGCTTTCTGTACGACCGACGCTCATACCAAATCAACGCAGTGCAGCCTGCTTCCATATCATCTTCGGCTGGTTTTGAATCCTCGATCCAGCATTTCGGGGAGTTGTGAAGCTGCTTTCAGTGTCATAGAAACGAGCGATATTTAGCTAGAACAATGTAACATCTGGACAATAAGCAGACACGTCGAGAGACATCTAAAGACAGCAAAACTTTGGTTTCTAAGAAAATATCAAGAAATGTGTCAACGAACAGGAAAAAACAAACGAATAAGGCAAATCTTCAAAATGCGTATGAAAACGGTAAATTGATTACAGCAATTAAACATAGGCGGTCGAGAATTTTTGGGGTGTATAGGAAAAATAACTGTAAAAACCTAGTTGCAATTGACAATCTTGATGGAAACGGAACACGTGGAAGACTCATAGATGATTACCTATATGGATTGGTGACATGGCATAATGGAGCAAAGAACGCAGCCCTGATCAGTAAGTTGTCATTGTGTGAGATGGCCAGTCATGGTTATCAACGATTATCTGTACATCGCATCATTATGATGATTATTGGTTTCCATTGTTTGTGTTCATCTTAAAACAAAAACAAAAAAACACACATACTTTTGATAGAGACATTGACTGAGACCACCAACCAGTATGGTCATTAACCAGAGGGAACGGCTGAATACCTTCTCCACAGAAGCCTAGAGAACTCTAGAAGTGAAAGAGAATCAGCAACACAGACAGGGTATCTAGCTTATGGTAGAGGTAAATATCGATATATAGTTACAGTCAGTGGTGAGATCGGGAGGGGGGGGGGGGGGAGAGAAAAGAAGATTTCAGCACTGCAATTACCACTGGATAATGATTGAAGATGATAAAAAAGGCTTTAGTGGAACATTAGCTATTTTTTGTAAGTGTCTTTTCCTATTTCGCGCGTCCTGATCACACTTTAGAGATCAGCAATCCAGTTCTGATGAAACATTGCCCAACCCCTCCCCCCCCCCCCCATTCCCCCACCTTTTCCAGCTTAGGTCCATTCCAAACAGGGTGCTGGTTTGAATCCTTTGGTCCAGAAAAATTATGGGTGACCAGTGAAGAACACTAGCCAGCCATCCTGTTTAAGACCCAATGCTGAAATAGATGCATGTCAAATGTTGATCGAAGAGGAAGACGAAGAAGAAGAAGAAAAAGAAGAAGAAGAAGAAGAAGAAGAAGAAGAAGAAGAAGAAGAAGAAGAAGAAGAAGAAGAAGAAGAAGAAGAAGAAGAAGAAGAAGAGAAGAAGAAGAAGAAGAAGAAAAAAAAGAAGAAGAAGAAGAAGAAGAAGAAGAAGAAGAAGAAGAAGAAGAAGAAGAAGAAGAAGAAGAAGAAGAAGAAGAAGAAGAAGAAGAAGAAGAAGAAGAAGAAGAAGAAGAAGAAGAAGAAGAAGAAGAAATAAGAAATGAGCCAGTGATTCATATAGGTAAGTAACAAAAGTAATGGATCACTTTTCAAACCATGAAAATATGTAAAGCAAGCCCCAATTTTAGACCAACCGCACAATATGTATGATGTGACCTCAACCATGCCGGTCGCCGTACTTCCCAAAATATTTTCTGGTAGCTATTTTAGGTTTCTTTCATCTAGGAATCCAGATCAATAAAAAGAAAATCCCCTGCGTGCTTGAAGGGGTTTCAGACACATGACCTCTAGAGCAGTGGACAGGCGTGTGTCATATAGTTAGTCGGCGATTATTCAAGGTTATTGAATTAATTTAAAAAAAAAAAAAACTGAACATATTGTGTCAACCTGAAAAAAATTGTGAAAAGAGAGATAGAGGAAGACAGCGTGAGAAATTTCTTAACAGTCTCTTGTCATGGCACAGAATGGAGTCAACACACGAACTGATCCATGCCGTAGGAGATCGCAATTTGTGGAGAGGCATGGTCGCCCACGCCAGCCAGCAAGGCACTAAATGATGATGATGACTAAACTACTTTACTTCCTGGCATTTTAAAGTGCAGGGCATTTAATAAGAAAATGCATAGCGATGTCACAAAAGCAAGCACACCGTTTGCGCTAGTTCATAAGGTTTAATGGCGACTGATAGTGATTCATCATTCTGTATTTACGCAGCTTCTCGTTTATTATCAACAGATGAAAACCTTTGTAGAAACGCTCAGCGTTTTAAATTGTGTTGCTCTCAATCTCTTCTGCTTTGCGTGAGAAGGTAAACATGCACCTGGATAACTTAGCTATATGACATAATTGGGGAAAGAACATTTATCTGACAAGATAGGTGATCATATGAGATGGTGAACCATCGCTGCTAAAGACACGAATCAAGCAAATTCAACAAGCACTGGATACTTAAGTCAAATTCCAAAACCGTGGCTAAATCCAGGTCTTCCTGACCAGCATTTCCCCATTTTTTCGAGATGCGACACCCCTTTTTAACAGACAAGCAACCCCTATACCCTGATTTAAAAGCCTGCGACCCACGACCTTTATTTATAATATCTCCGTTATATACGCCCCACGAGTCCGCCATATTTGCATAAACACCAGTTTTAATATGTAAATATGAATTTATACGCTTAACTTTGAAAGAAAAAGAATATTTTCCAGTTTACTAGTCATGGAGCTGGCGCGTTGGTGTAATGACTAGTTTCATAAATAAACACACTTGTGTTGTTTAGCGCTCACAGAAGTGGAAGAAAGATTAGAGGACTTGCTTCTTTCTTCTACTTCTGTGACATTACATGTGTGTTTATTGATGAGCTGTGTTAGTGACCTCAGAGGGTTTGATATTTCTGTGTAAGTGGTGTCAGGACTAGAACGTTGCCCTGGCAGTGATATAAACGCGTTCGGACAAGAGTTCGATGTTTTCTCTCCACGTTCGCTACGGGAAGGAAAGACTGACCACCAGTATCTTCGTACACTGAGGCTTGCAAAATGTGATGGTTCAAACTACTTCACTTACCCACAGCAGAACCCAGCCACGTGACTATTAGAATAATCATAGTGATAATACTATGTGTCTATATGGTATGTGTATTGTGTGAATCAAGATCGGCAGCGACACCTGGGAATTGGGACTCACAAGTAGCGAACCGTTGTTCTCTGTGTCCCTTAGTACTGAAGTTCGGTTTATATCAGTCCCATAAGTAGAGAACCGTTCATCGATGTCTCCTGCTTTAGTCAAGTCCGGTTTATATCACTCCCACAAGTAGGGAATGTTGATCACAGTGTCGTGCTTTAGTCAAGTCCGGTCCATATCTGTCCCACAAGTAGGGAATGTTGATCACAGTGTCGTGCTTTAGTCAAGTCCGGTCTATATCTGTCCCACAAGTAGAGAATGTTGATCACAGTGTCGTGCTTTAGTCAAGTCCGGTCTATATCTGTCCCACAAGTAGGGAATGTTGATCACAGTGTCGTGCTTTAGTCAAGTCCGGTCTATATCTGTCCCACAAGTAGGAAATGTTGATCACAGTGTTGTGCTTTAGTCAAGTCCGGTCTATATCTGTCCCACAAGTAGGGAATGTTGATCACAGTGTCGTGCTTTAGTCAAGTCAGGTCTATATCAGTCCCACAAGTAGGGAACTGTTGCTCGCTGTGTACCGCTGTACTGAAATCTAGTCTATATTATCCCACAAGTGGGGAACCGCGGTGTCCCGCTGTACCTAGTCTGGCCTATATCACCCCACAAGTAGAGAACCGCTGTGTCCCGCTGTGCTGTACTGAAGTTCGGTCTATATCAGTCCCAAATTATACTCATTAGCAATGTCTTTATTTGGCTTGTGATGAGGTCCTTGCTGATTTGGCATTTAAGACGGCACGCAGAATACTTGCTTTTTTTTGTGGAACAGACAGCGAGGTTTCAATTTGAACTTAATTAGTCTAGGTCAGAAACCGGGGACGAGCAATTTAAAAAAAAAACAGAACTGAAAAGAATAAAATCATTACCACCAACCTTTGCAGTAGCTTTAACTAAATCTCCGTGTGTCTGATTTTAAGCCGATGAGTTGTTCCTTTAATCCACTCAGTTGTTTCTTTAATCTGTTTAGTTGTTTCGTTAAGACAGTGAGCTGTTTCTCTGATCCATTAATTTACTGCTTTAAATAGTCGATTAATTTCTTTAACACACCTATTTGTTTACTTAATCCTACTCAATTGTGTATTTTCCACTCACATAGTTCTTTTTTAAAATTCATATAATTGTTTCCTTAGCCAAACGGTTGTTATTTTAATTTTCATATTTTAACCATTTGAGTTGCTTCTTTAACCCACATAGTTGTTTGTGTAACCCACTGAGTTGCTTCGTTACACCACAATTTTGTTTCTTTAACTCATTAAGTCCTTTATTTAACATACTAAGTTGTTTCTTTAACTCACTGAGTTGTTTCTTTAACCAATGGAGTTGTTTCTTTAACCAACTGAGTTGTTTCTTTAACCCACTGAGTTGTTTCTTCAATCCCGTGAGTAGTTTAATCAACCAAGTGAATTGTTTCTTTAATCTATTAAGTTGTTACTGTAACCCATTGAATCGTTTAAAAAAAAATCAAGGGAATTGTTTCTTTAACCCTTTAAGATGTTTTTCTTTAACGACATTAATTGTTTCTTTAACCCACTTAGTGTTAATTTTTTTTTTTTTTTAAATTTAACCCCGTGAACTGGTTCTTTAACTCACTGAGGCTTTTCTTTACCCTTCGCAGTTGTTTCTTTAACCCATTCAGTTGCTTGCTTTTTTTTCTTTCTTTAAAATCAATTCAGTTGTTTCTTTAACCAAGTGAACTGTTTTGTAACCCACCGAAGTTTGTTTTTCTTGAATACATTATAATCCCCTTGGCCATTCGTATTCTTATGACAATTAGTTCCAAGAATCCCGTGTAAGAAATATTATCATCCAGTCGGTACGTGCTGTGCTGAATCGAAACCTAGTTAAATCTTAATGTGATTATCCGCAGATGTCAAGTTTCAGTACCGGTCTAGTACACTCCGCTGTTTTCTGAGCTCGGAGAAGGGAAGGATCCCTCTGCCACATAGTCTCCTAGGAAACGGTACTTCTGGCCGGGTCTCTGCATCAGCCGTACTCCGACAGATGAAAGCCATTATCAGTGCTTATATGACCTACACGCCAATGCGGTGGACTGCTGAGTTAAAACTCAGACCTTTCAGACGAGTTGAGATGAGTTGAGTTGGTCAAGAACCATCCGTGCTGAGTCCTCATCTGCAACAGCGGGTGAACAGTCCCATTACTAATGATACCAGTAGCAATCTGATTATGTGTCTGTCTGGCCTTTCCTCGGAGTTTTGAGTGTCTGTCAGATACTCGTGTTACTCCCTGCAGCACTGTTCTCTCCAAGCCTTGATGATCTATCTGTTCTTCTGCACTATGAACACGATTCCAAAGGGCCCAACCAAATATTGCTTGCCATGCACCAATACCCCACCATCGGTTGTCAGTCTCAGCCAAATTGTCCGTTTGGTCGCTTCCCACTACACCAGCACGTCCTGGGAAAACATCCAACAGATGCTCTCTTATTGTTTATTGTTAAATCGAACATCTTTCAGACGAATCATCAACGAATCAATGCATCTATTGTATATCGCTTATCCCTTTTAACTCTCATTATAAAAAGGGGGTTAAAAGACAAGCGGATTAACTTCACTCATCGGGTTCTCCCCATGTAGTTCAGTCTCTCCCCGCAAAGCAGCTAATCGTCTGCCGGAAGCGTCGCAAGGAGGATACAATTTGTATTTCCGGTGACGACTTCCAAAGGCCTCCGAAAAAGCTGCACGCGTGAATCTAATGCTCCAGTCTGAAAACGAACCTACGACCTTCTGAGAACGAGGCGGGCGGCTTAAATACTTCGCCATGGAAAACCCTCCAATCCACTCTCTTTATCAATGGTCGAGAACTTGATGACGACAGGCAAGATTGAGGGGAAAAGAACAAGGGGAAGGCAAAGAAGTAAATATCTGGATAACTTGACCGCAAGGCATGGTCGAGACAAGAATATAAAAGCTGATCCACGACTCTGGTGATCGTGTGAGATGGTGAAACATGACCACTCACGCTTACCGACATTGTACTTGATGATAATGTTTCATTGTCCATCTCTGTCTTCGATAACATTCTTCTTCAATGCCCGTTGCTTCGTGTAATGTGTGCGTTTGTGCGTATACACACGGCTATTTAACATTAATAATTTTCTAAACTAACACTAATTTTATGACACCACTTTCCGCCCTAAACACAGCATCGTTTGTGATTGGCTATTATTGATGTAAATGAGTCAATGTGTCATGCGTGAATGTACATTGTATGTTTTGCCAGAATATACTAAGCGTATCTGGCAACGTATGTTTTTTTAAAAAAAATAAGGTGTATATGTTTATGAAACTATTACATCCGTGACATTGTTGTTGTTATTATTATTATGATTGTTATTCGTCTCAAAGAGAACTGCCTTTACAACCTGGGATTCAAAGACAAAACATCTTCCTAGTAAGTAAATGACCCTTTTCACACGTCGTGAGGCGCGTTGAACATGCAGTGCTGGACCCATATTTCCACAGACCAGTCAGCACTCCATGGGCGACATGGTCAATGGCACACACTGGCCGCCATCACTTCCCAAAACATTTTCTGGTACCCACTCTAAGCTTGGCCAACCGGGGAGCCAGGTAAATGATAAAAATTCATTTCTAAGTTTGGTCGACCGGGGAGACGAGGTCAATGATAAAAATTCACTTCGATGTAAAACTTCAAACGCATGACCACCGGGTCGACAGGCCAGTGTCTAGCCACTGCTCTACCGCGACTCCCTCCCTGGTTGATTGTGTGTGTGTTTGTGTGTGTGCTTGGGTGTGCGTGTGTCTGTGTGTGTGCCTGTGTGTGTGTCTGTGTGTCTGTGTGTGTGTGTCTAGTGTGTGTGTCTGTGTGTGTGTCTGTGTGTGTTTGTGTGTGTGTCTGTGTGTGTCTGTCTGTGTGGGTGTCTGTGTGTGTGTGTGTGTGTCTGTGTGTGTGTCTGTGTGTCTGTCTGTGCGTGTGTCTGTCTGTGTGTGTCTGTGTGAGTCTGTGTGTGTCCGTGTGTGTGTGTGTGTATGTTGTCCAGAAGCAGTCTCATGTTATGTATCTGTGAAGTGATAGCGTGATCACATTCTGTAGGCCTGAGAGCAAGTAGAGCAAGAAGGAATAGGTGGCCAATCCTTCACTCTCTTTGGCAAGCGAAGAGCCCAGTTGTCAAACCCGCGCCGACAGTGCTCATGACATAGCACCGCTCGCTACTACCTTGGCCAGCTCGCTCTCCGCGACCCCCTGATAACGACATAAAACTAATCAGTATAATGTCGGCAAAAGATGGAATTCTTGTCAGGCCAGCAACAGTTTTAAGAGAAATGGTTTTCTTTTATCTTGTAATCGGATTATTGAAAGGTTATACGCGGTAGGTTCTTCTATGTGGATGTAGATGTTGTAATAACTGAAATTATAACACCAGTTCAGACAGCTGACGTGTAGTTCTTCAGAATGATGTTGACAATATCGTGGACAGAGATGAACACATTCCGATGTGGACAACCGCAGGTGCCACAAGCCCAGTTATATAAAAAGTTAGGAACAGACTAATGAAACTTGTGGCTTTTTCGGTCGCTCGCTTTGAAATGGAGCATAATCCACACTGGACCGAATTGTTTGGTGCCTTCCATATTACCTGTGTCCCTCACCATCATGCAAATCTACTTCGAATTTGTGGTTTTTGTAATATATGTCCTTATTCAAGAATCATAAATCAACATTTTAGCCCAAATGATCAATGTAGGGCTTAAACTTGCTACCTCGGCATCAGCACACTGGATGTTTCTCTCTTATCCATTCGGCCATGCTGACCTCTCTATAGGGATCTTATATCATACTTCTCAAGTCTATTTTTCACGAGCCAACTTCGTCGGCTATTACTATTGTGCCTTCTATGGTTTCTACAGTGGGTAGACTGCCCAATGAGTGGCACCTTACAGTCTTGACAGACGAAAGTATGTAAGTTGGAATTTGGCCAAAATTCCATCACAATGCCTGGGCAAAGCTTCAGAGAACATGCGATGCCCAAGCTGCATGTTCCCTCTCTCGGCCTTGCCTTGTTTATTCCAGAGGAATGGATAACCAGTAGGTCTGGAACAAGGTAGGCTGCAGACGCTGACGGCTCAGCGTCAAACCTCCGAGACCTCGCCTCCACGAGCAGGTGGCGAGCGGTAGCCAGACCCTGCAACCATGGAACTTGACTTAGAGGCGTTCAGTCAAGTCCCACAGGTGAGGGCCTCGTACGCGCCTGGACCATAGAGCGTGTACATATGTCAGTCGCAAGTGTCTGAACCTGTGCAAGCGTGTACTCACGTCAGACTCCCAGCCTGACTCGTGCGGATCCCGCGACCTACGGGAATAGGCCCTCTGGAGATATTGCTCGTCTGTTGCGAGCAAATCTCCCCTCTTGCCACTGCGCGAATCTCGCGACCAGCGAGAATAGGCCCGCCTGAGATAGTGCTCATCTGTTGCGGACAAATCTCCACTGAGACTGAATAAATAAAGAAACGATAAAAGTAATGGTATTTCAATTGCGCTTGCGCTCCCACCTATGCTACACCCTTCGTGTGTCTTCACAAAGTTGGACTAAAGTCAAGCTCAACAGGGTCAGTCTAAAAGTCTTCACCTGCACAAATATGAACATCCTTGCAAAACCACGCCACATAACTTATGGGCAAATCAGCTGAAAGGGTGGTATACATAAAGTAGCCTTATTTGGGAAATTACGAAGCAGAGTTACAAAAGAAGACGGAAGAAAATGTATTTGGAAAGCATAAACAGCCAAGGAACAAATAATAATCTAATTAACAGTAACTTTTTTACAATATACGATAATAGATAGGAGAGGGTAGTCCTGATTGAGAAGGATTTGAAGAAGACGATGAAAAGAAGATGGCAAAGAAGAGGATGGTGGTAATGATGCTGTTGGTGCTGAAGAAGATGGGGAGAAGGAGAAGAGTTGAGTTGAGGTGAGCCAAGAATCGACATCACAGCATTCAGAACATTTCTATAAGTGATACATCTTCATCTTTAACAACCAGCGAAGAGTCTTCATACTAACGGTACCAGGTTCAGTGATTATATTTCCGTCTGGCCTTTCCTCGGAGTACTGACTGTCGGCCAGAAACAATCGTCACTCACTGTCGCACAATGCTCTGTAATATATGTTGATTAATCTGTTCTTCGTTACTATACACATGATCCCAAAAGGCTATGACCAGTCTGCTTTATCGTGCACCAACACCTCACGCAAAAGGCGATAACAATAATAATAATAATAATAATAATAATAATAATAATAATAATAATAATAATAATAATAATCCATCCACAATTTGCCATACCGGTAAGCGTGGGCGGTCATGACTCGCCATTTAACTAGATCACCGGAGCCGTGGATCAGCTCAGTGTTCTTGTCTCGAGCATGCCACGTGGTCAAACCATCCAGGTATTTACTTCTCTGTCTTCCCCTTGTTCTCTTCCTCTCGATCTAGTCAGTTGTCACCAAGTTCTCCAATTTATTTCTTCTCATAACATGTCGAAAAAATGTGACTGTCTACGTTTACTTTCTCTAATCAATTTACGATTTTCATTTGTTTCTTGTACTCCTTAGTCATTGTTGTTCTGTCTTCCCATGGTATTCTTTGCATTCTCCTCAGAAACCACATTTCCACAGCCATCAGATGTTTTCTCAGCTTGACTGCTCATTGTCCACGCTTCACATCCATACAAATGTACAGGCTCTATGTAGCACCTCAACACGCTTTTTCTCGTTTCAAGTTGACATATTTTTTGGGGGTTCAGTATGCTTTACATCTTGCTAAAAGCTACTTTCGCCAATGCGATATTTGTTCTAATCTCTTCAAGGCATCTCCCATCAGATGTTATTATTGTTCCGAGATAATTGTTTCTATTCACTTATTCAAAAATATTCCCATTTACTTGTGATATTTGGTTCTTCCTTGTGACGGCTGTCGTAATAAGTGTCGTCCCTGGGGTGAGGGGAATCAACACCCACATTCTTTTAACCCCATATCATTATCTTGAGGATCTCCCAGCTTTCTGTCCACAACACCCCGTCAGTCCTTGGATCACTCTCTCTTACCACTGAACCATGTCCCCTCTCATTCTTTTCCAAAACATATTACACAACACTAGCTTCTAACAAAATGACAAATTAATTTAATAAAGAAAAGTGTCAGGTGTGTGCAAAGTGTATGTGTAGAATGTCTGTCGTATAATCTAGTGTATATGCAGAATCAGACCGAACATCTCAGGAGCAAAGTCTGCTTCATCACATTACTGGCCGCACAACAGCACCATAGATCAAGTACAAGAAGACCTCACCAAATGATGCGTCTCTCCGGCCAAATGTCGACTTCCTCCAATAGCTCTTGGATAGTCCGGATGCCTGGTCACCAATAGTGGATATAGTCCAATACTGACTATGAATCTGACACACACAGTGTAACTAATATGTCACTAACAGTTCTGGAATCTGATAACACTTGCACAGTAAAATAATGTCTACTGTCACTTTGAAACTAAATGTTAGTAGTTTATTTCTCATAGGAATTCCCCAATTGTAACACACAATGTTATTTGGTAATGTCTCACAAAAATTCCCAATTTGGAAAAACACAATGTTCAATGTTCAGTTCTCTATATAACTACTGCCGGCTTCGTGGCTTAGAGGTTATGACTTTTCTCCGTAATCTCGTATACTCTCGTGGGTTAACGTGATGACGGTAAGAATCAGCGGTGGTTCGAATCGCATCGATAACTTACGGGGTATGTGAGCCGGCCGCTTAGAAAGCAATGGC
Source organism: Cepaea nemoralis (assembly GCA_014155875.1). Classification (NCBI taxonomy): domain Eukaryota; kingdom Metazoa; phylum Mollusca; class Gastropoda; order Stylommatophora; family Helicidae; genus Cepaea; species Cepaea nemoralis. The sequence goes on from JACEFZ010002377.1 coordinate 73,323, forward strand.
AAACTACTGAGCGTAATCTTGCCAAGAAATCAACATACAGCTGAAAGATGCTGGTGTTGACAGCTATGTCCTGTAAAGGATATGCAAAAAACAAAAACAAAAGAAAACAAAACAAATATAACTACTATTGTTCCTGTTACTGGTGGTATTGTAAGTGTCTTCACTTTACTATGATAAGAACTACCACCGAGGAATCACTCTTATAGTCTAATCGTTTCCCGCTCAGCAGAGGCCAGGTTCTTGCAGTCTGAATGACGTCACAAATCTGTCTAAACACTAGGCGTCTAGAAGCTATTTTTATATTCCTTTTCGACTCGATGTAAACAACTGGCTGACTGTCCCGCTTTCATCTGGGGACATGTCCCGGTACTTCAAAAAGTCCCGCCGGTCTGTAATCTGGAGAATAATTTCCCCACAACAAAAGATCTTGCCGACTTCCATCCAGACAGTCTGTCGAGACATCAAAGGATGGCTGCCGCCTGTAGACGAATGGCGCGACAGTCTTTCATCGATCGACATCTCCAAGAATTTTCGTGACAACGACCATAATCTATGTCTTTTTACAATTTAATTCGAACCCCAGTTGTTCACCGTGTACAACAACCACATCTACTAATACTAACTGATGCAGACAGATTCTGCTGATTGTCTACAGTCAATACTGTATCCTTTGCATATCTAATGTTATTGATGTTTCATCCTCCGATGATGATTCCATTTATATCTTCTACATTTCTGAAAATATTTTCACTGTACAGGGAAAAGGGATCTGGAGACAGTACACATTCCTGTCTCACACCTCTCTTAATAGGCTGATATTTACGCACTTCATTATCAATCCTTATGGCAGCTTGTTGGTTCTCAATATATGTTTTTTATAAGTTTAATGTCTTTCAAATCAATTTGTAGATCTGCAAGCATCTCTACCATATTGACATGTCTAACTCTATCGAAAGCGTTTGTGTAGTCAATAAAGCAAAGATGTATATCTTTGTTTACATCTATAGAACTTTCAATTGCTGATCGCAGCATATACACAGCATTTACTGTACCCTTTCCTTCTACAAACCCACATTGTTCTTCTCCTATTTCAGATTGTGTTTTCTTCCTCACTCTTTGCATGATAATTCGTAGCAAAATCTTCGTGATGTGACACATTATACTAATTGTTCGATACTGATCACATTCCATGGCTCATGATTTCTTTGGGATTGCAATAAATACAGAATTACATAATTCAGAAGGTATATCTCCGGTATCATATATTGTGTTCAGCAGTCTGGTGACTTGATCTATTCCATATTCTTCTAAAGCATTAATAATTTCTGTTGTAATGATGTCTGAACCGGGGGTCTTGCCAGTTTTCATATGTTTAAGAACATTCCAAACCTATATTGGCGGTCCTTCATTATTAATTCAAATATCATGCTGTTCATCTCTGTGATCATCATAAAGGTTTTTCACATAATCTGACCATACATGTAGAATCTAATCTTTTTCTATTATGATTTTGTCATCTGTTGTTTTTAGACAGCCTGCTAATGTACGTGTTCTTTTATTTGTAAATTCCTCAATTCTTTTGTGCATTGATTTGGTATTTTGACTGTTGTGTTGTTTTTCGAATTTCTATGCAATTTTTCTCAAGCTATGCTTCTTTTGCCTCCTTACAAAATATTCTGACTTGTCTGTGAATTTCTTCATATTTGGCAGGGTTAATTTTGTTGAGTCTTCTTGTTTCCATTAGTTGTAAAATGTCTTCAGTCATCCATTTCTTATGACCCACCTTCTGTAATTTTGGAATAGTTGTTTCTGCAGCTAAACTGACTGAATTCTTCAACATTTCCCATTGATCATCCACATCTAGAAATAGGATCTCTAAATCAGACAATATATTAAGTCTGTTCTATACTTCTATGTTGAAATTGTTTTGTATTTCTTTATCGTTTCTTAATGTACACCGAACATATATTTACTGTTTCCTGTTATATACTTCACTTTCTGTAACTTTACCCTTAATGTACCCGTAAGTAGTCTGTGATCTGGGAGTCTCCGTGGCGAAGTGGTCAAGCCGTCTTCCTTGCGCTCCGAAGATTGTTGGTTGGATTCCGGGCTGCGTCTTTCGGTTCACTGGTGCAATTTTCTCGGAGACTCCTGGGGGTCGTCACCGGAGCTACGGAGTTCGTGCTTTGTGCGACGCTTTCGGCAGGCCATCCTGCGGAAAGAGACCGAGCCATATGGGATAAAACCCGGGGCAATGAAGTCGATCCTCTCGACTTTTAAGACTGTTTTTTAAACTGTGATCGCTGTAACAATCAGCATTGGTAACTGATTTTACAATTATTAACGCATTTCGAAACATTCGGCTAATCAGAATGTAATCAATCTGGTTTCTTATCCTGCTGTGAGGATTCCTCTATGTCCATAATCTTCTAGGGTGTTGTTTCAACCAGGTATTTCTTACAATCATTTCCTGCTCTTTTGCCCTATTCTACAAGTCTGTATCCTCTTTCGTTTCTCTCTCCCAAACCATGGTTTTCTACTGTGCATCCATCACCTTGATTTCCCACTTTTGCATTGAAGTCATCCATTATGATATTTATTGCTGAATATTTACACTTCCTCAAAGCAGACTTCATGTCATTATAAAATTTCTCTATAGTATCTTCACTGGATTCTCCTATTTGGGCATATTTGAATGCCGTTTATGTTAAAAGGTTTACTGAATAATTTAACTGGTAGAACTCTATCTGACACAGACCAATATACTTGAACAGATTTTGATGTTTGCCGATCCAAGATTATTGTTACACCTCGTTGTCGCTCTTCTACCCCAGAATAAAATATTTTAAAATCTTCTTCTGTCTTAATCCCTGCTCCTTGCCATCTCGTTTCACGCATCTCTAATATATTAATCTTTTCTCTTTCCATTTATTGTTTGATGTTATCTAATTTGCCGTCACCACTTAACGTCCAAACATTCCATGTTGCTAATTTCACTGGTCTTTTCCTTAGGTGGGCTGCGTGGTCTCGAGGTATGATGTCCGCCTCGAGTGCTGGAGGTCCCGGGTTCAAGCCCCGGTGAGGACCGGGATTTTTTCACGTGGACTTCTAGTAAAAATTCCCCCTGGTCTCTGGGTAGTGAGATCGGACGCCCGTGTGTATTGTTGCGCACGTAAAAATTCCCTTGGCAGTTGGAAATCGAAAAAGAGTAGCCTAACGGCGCTGCCCGGGCAAAATTTCGAGTTAAAAATCTACCCAAAGTATTTCAGGATCCTCGCCGGTGCTACGGAGTTCGTGCACTGAGCTGAGTTTCTCCAGACTCAGGTTTGAGTTAGGAGAAGAACGGAGCACTTATGGGTTGCACCCGTGTGCCGCGATGTTGATCCGTCGACTAAACTAAAACTAAACTAAACTCGCCATTTCCTTTTCTTGTGATGATCTGTAATTAGGAGAATCATGATAGACTAGGCAACTTTAAAGAAGGTAGTTTGCCGTTGCTTTCCTTCCTGGGAATGACTATACCGCCGTGTGACCGTATTACATTGTCTCGATAATAATAACAATAATAATGAAAAAAAAATAATAAGGAGAAGAGAAGAGAGGAGAAACACTAGAATAGGAAGACAAATAACAAAATCTCTTCAATAAAAACACCGTACCCTATAAGGCATGGTTATTTATATTTTCAGTGTTCATTTGGCCATGGTTTTTTATCAGTAAACGAAAAAGACAGCTTAATCCTGAAATCAGTTGTGAGAATGCCGCCAAAAATAGAGATAGACAGACACATTGTGCACACTTAAAATCGCTGTGCAAACTGCCTTTTAACAGTGGGCGAACAACTTAAAAAGGAGGCTTTATTCCTGTGCTGCTTGCAAGTCCATTCAGTGACACCGGGGTCTCTTATGGGTTTAAATTACCTCATCTGTTGAAGTGTTCTAAGGTCAATAGACGATGGTCTAGATCGACTTCTATTACGCTCTTTCGTGATTCCCCTTCGATCCATTTGTATAAGATGCTTACAGTTCAGTTGACAGGTGTCTGTAGGCCTGCATGAATCTATATTTAAACTGATTCAGTTTATAACTTTCATTGCTAGTTTATTACAATGTTCGAAAAAACATCTTTCTTCAGTGTTTCCTGCTGCTCTGCTCTATCGGCAGAGCAAGGTCAGCATCTTCTGTAACTTAGACTGAACAATTGCAGACTGTAAAGTAAATGTATCACCAGTGCTATCAGTTCAAACTGCAGTAGCGAAAGCTAGACATGGTAAGCTTATCAACATTCACCAATTCATACCTGCGCAGAATAGTGGAAATAAAATAGTATGACCGAATTCCCAATATAGAGCCCATGGAGAGAACTAAACAAATCCCAGTGAATGTAAACACAGAGGCCAGTTCTCTCAATGTTCTCTACATTGGTAATTCTGTCAAATCATTTTAATCCCACTATTCTGTCCAGGCATCAAGTAGTGAATGTTAGTAGTTTATTGGTAATTATTGTAGTTGCTCTCCATTGCAAGCCTATCATTATAATGTAGGATTTACTTTGCAGAACACCGCTGTCACCTCGAACTTTGGCAATCCGTATGATCAATGCTGTAATTTTATACCTATTGAAATTAGAAGAGTTAATTCCACGAGTTAGATTTGAGAAGAGTTAAACTTAAGGTAAACTTAAACTGTATCCAATTTTATAAGAAAATGCCGTTGGAACTACATCGGCCATGTACTCAGAATGGACAAGACAAGACTCCCCTACAAAGCCCTCATATGGTCACCAGTAGGGAAAAGAAAACGGGGAAGACCAAGAGAGACCCTGCGTAGAACCATCATTAGAGAAGGCTCATTCAACGGCCAAGTTAACATCCAGGATCTACAACAGGTAGCAGCGAACCGCTAGACATGGAGAGCCATGACTTCAGCCCTATGCGCCGACTTAGACTCAAGAGGAAAGACTAACTAACTAAACTTAAGGGAAACAAATGCTGTTCTTTCAGAGGAAAGTTAATGATACAAAACCTCGCTGATCTTAGGAAGCAGACATCAGCACAGAAAGAAAGTAAAAAAAAAAAAAAAAACTTGCAACAAAACTTGTCTAGCTTATTAACATAGATACCCATCAATTAGGGGACAAAAAGTTTCTCTCTGTCCACGATATTGTCAACATCAGAAAGTAAACACTGGTCACCCAACGACTAGTGTACTAACTTGGGTACCAATCAATTAGGTGACAAAGCAGATGAAGTCCTAATAAACAAAAATGCGCGCAAGGCGGAATGGTTGAAGCATATACATACAGAAGAACGTTGAAGTGTTTCTGAGGTACAGTCGATTCTAGCTGCATAGTGTCAGGAGCAATGTGAGCCTACAGCGGGACTGTCGGTGTTTCAGAACTCAGGTGGGGAGTCAGTCAGAGCTAGCAAAACAGTGATAATGTGGATTTAAACAAAAAACATGTATAATACAGTGATAATGTGGATTTAAAAAAAAATGTATAGTGTCAATGTTAGACATTCAGTACAGCTAGGAGATTAAGTGTGGGAAATAAGAGCTGAAAGAAAAGAACTATAAACACCTTACTTTTATAATTATTAGATGGCAGGCGAAGTTCTAGTGTGCGTATGTCTGTGTGCGTGTGCCTGCACACACAATAGAAAGAGGTCCAGAGACTTCGGCGGGATCGCATTATGAGCGGCGTTCAGCAAAGGACATGTTTCATGATGATGATTGACATAGTCTCCTATATACATATACATCACCATCATCATCATGTGCCATGCCGACAAGCATGGCTAACCATCTCAGACGATCACCAGAGTCGTGAATCAGATCTGCGTTCTTGCCTCCATTATGCCATGTGGCCAAGCCATCTAGATATTTATCTCTTTGCCTTTCCCTTCTTCTGTTCCCTTCAATATTACCAGTTGTCACTAAGTTTTCTAGTTTTTTTCTCTCTCATAATGTGCACACACACCTTGTCTGTCTTCGTTTAATTTCTCTAATCAATTTACGGTTTTCATGTGTTTCTTGTAGAACTTGCTCATTGGCTTTTCTACCCGCACACTTTATTCTTTGCATTTTTCTCTTTGCATTTTTCTTAGAAACTACATTTCCACTGCCATTGGATGTTTCTCAGCTTTTCTGCTTATTGTTGGACTATAAGGGTCATGAACAGATGCATATACTGTACCTTAATAACACCACAATCTACAAATTGTTGGCGATATTCGGGTAATGACAGAGTATCGCCAAATGGTTAAAAACAAAATCTCGAATTCACAACAGTGAGTTTAGAATGTATGCAGGTCATACATGAAACGTTAAATACAGACACAACAGTCCGGGGTATATTTCACGAAGTTTGCTAATTGAAGATTCAAAACATAACATGTCGAAAGGGGTGAAGATCGGGTATTGCATTGTTTCTTCTTCGGCCATCGACTTCGGCTATGCGTTTTTTCTGGAAAGGGGAACGAACTGACCAGTAAATATTAAGACATATGTGGACGTAAAAAGAAATTGCAAGTTTCCGATCAAATACATTCAAAGCCCTTTTCATGACGATCGAGTAATAATAATAATAATAATAATAATAATAATAATAATAATAATAATAATAATAATAATAATAAAATAATAATATAATAATAATAATAATAATAATAATAATAATAATAATAAGAAGAAGAAGAAGAAGAAGAAGAAGAAGAAGAAGAAGAAGAAGAAGAAGAAGAAGAAGAAGAAGAAGAAGAAGAAGAAGAAGAGGAAGAAAGAGGAGAAGAAGAAAAAGAAGGAGAAGAAGAAGAATGATGATTAGTAGGAAGAGGAGGAGGAGGATAAGGAGGAAGAGCAGAGCACGAGGAGAAGAAGAAGAAGAAGAAGAAGAAGAAGAAGAAGAAGAAGAAGAAGAAGAAGAAGAAGAAGAAGAAGAAGAAGAAGAAGAAGAACGAACGAACGAACGAACGAACGAACGAACTTTATTTTAAAAGGGTAACAAATTGGGCACGTAGGCCCGTCTGTCGTGTCCTCCTTTAAAGTGTCGTCCCTGGAGTGAGGAGATCCGACACCCACATTATAATATTATTTTTTTCCCCCTCAATATTCTGGAGAATCCACCAGCTTCCGTCCAACACACTCCATCAGCCTATGGACACCTTTTCCTATCACTCTCACACTGTCGTACTATGCCCCCTTCTCATACTTCCCCAACGCAACATACTCAACAACTCTTGCTTCTAGAAATTAATAAAGATTAATTTATTAAAATAAAAGTGTAACGTGTATGAGACGTGTATGCGAAGAAAATGTGTGACGTGTTCTATAAAGTGTGTAGACTCTGTCTCTCAGACATCAACTCAGTCAGCCGATCACAGCAAAGATAGACCACAGCACGTTACGTCAGAACAAGTACGTCTCACCCGTTGCCGGAACCATCTTGCCGGATAATGCTTTGCCTCTGTAGACCTCTGGTAATCCAATTTCTTGAACATCCGAAATAGACACCGGTGGTATTAAGAGTTAATCAGGGACCGGTTGCACTCTACACAATGTCCGTTCCTAATGTTCCTAAACAAACTGCACAAGTCTTTTGCAGTGTGTACGCAGTTAGTTAGTTAGTTAGTTAGTCGACAGATCATCCTCGTTGCACATCGAACCATTCAGTCCATAAGTGCTAATTACTAATGTTAATTGTTACTGTACTAACACTAGGTACTCTTAGTCGGTTCTCGGTTCGTTACTACTGTCTAATGCTGTGTGGTGCATCAGTATGCATCACTCTCTTTGAGGAATCAATTTCCTTCTAGCGTAAGTTACGTTTCTGTATGCAACTTTATTGACTCTTGAACTGGTGTTCTTCAGAATGGGTTTTTTAATTCTTTCCCAAAACTTGTAGAGTTTCCTTGGATCTAGTAGGGAACCTAGGATAGAAACAACACATCTGGTGATAGTACTAGTCACTGATCCTTTTGGCTGAGTGTAAGCCTATCACCTTGCTTAATGATCTTTAGCTAACTAGACTTAGTCATAGAGCAGATTAGCTACCCACCTAGAGTCGAATCAGGCTATGACAAAGAAAAAATATCAGCAAACAGAATGCGGAACCCCGCCCACCAGGGACACCTACGGGAAGATCCCAATTATCCTTCATTACTTAACTAGTAAAGCTTATCAACACTTCACTAATCTATTCTAGCTAACAGAGCCAAGTATCACTTCACTACTCTAGCTAGTTTCCACTAACAGTGCTAATCATCACACTATAGTTTAACAAGGCTACTGCCTAAAGTAATTATAACGAATATATTATAATAAGTTATACCTTAAATGGCACTACTGCAGTCCTATAAATCATATCTACATCTGCCATATAGGCACGTGCAAAATTAAGTCACTAATTAACACACGGTAGATATTATTTCCACTGGCACTGCAGTGCCCTGCACACTGTCTAGAGCATTATTCAAGTCCACCCTAGTTGATCTCAACTCGAGTTTATATGGCAAACTACCAAAGTTGTCCACGTGACGTTATCCTTTACTCCCCCACATTATAATATTATTTTTTTCCCCCTCAATATTCTGGAGAATCCACCAGGTGGCACAGTGGCAAATCATCCCCTGTCAAGAACTATTTTCCTGGCTTAAATCCTGTCAAAGTTGTCAGTAATTGCCTAGATTCTCAAAACAAGCCAGCTAGTTTCTGTAAACTCCCAACAAAGAGTTTCGATACCAAGCTGCCAATCATCTTGATGTTCCGGAAACCAAGAATTGACAGATGCACTGTTTTCCGTACTAGGTACTTCCGTTTTACATCTGCCCCTGTGATCTCACGGCTTCCATCTGCATTCAAATGTTGACAAACTTGTCAATCTTCTGTTCCGTGGTGACAATATATGTGGTTCCAACTGTTAATGAACTGCCAACTCGGTGTATCCACTCATTCTCACTCACCACCAAATGTGTATATGGGCTGACACGATGTAACCTGTACAACTGTGTTTACTCTGTTAGTACAAATAGATGTCGCTGGTCGATCGTCCGCTTAATCCGAAAATCCTCTGTAATAATCAACCGGATAAACACACGGTTTCATTTTGTGACATAGGCCCCCTCCTAAGAGAGTAGTCCATCTCACTCTTCTCCACCGTGAGTTTAATCCAGATGATTCATTCTTCTTCTTCAGGAGCTGGGTGTCTTGACAAGAAATCCGCTCCAACATTTTCCTTCCCAGGAATGTACTCTACTGTGAAATTATACGGTTGAAGTAACAACGACCACCGCATCAAACGTGCGTTGAGCTTCTGAGAAGTAGCCAGGAACATCAGGGGCTGATGATCTGACTGGACCCGAAACTTAACTCCATACAAATATGGCTGAAATTTTTGCACTGCCCATACGAGGGACAAGCATTCTCTCTCGACGGTTGAATAATTCCTCTCCGCCTGTAGAAGTTTCTTACTTGCGTATGCCACAGGTTTCAAAACCGAAGCATCGTCTTTTCCTTCCTGTAATAAAGCGGCTCCAATTCCAATCGCACTCGCATCCGTTCTCAACACAAATGGTTTGGAAAGGTCAGGGAGCTGTAATACAGGTTTGCTGACCAAGGCCTCCTTTAACTGACTATAGGCATTCTCACATTCTGGTGTCCAAATGATTTGGTCCGGGAATCCCTTTTTCAAGGTTTCCGTCAACGGAGCTCCCAGTTCAGTGAAATGTGGGATAAATTTGTGGTAGAACCCACACAACGAGAGAAAAGATCGCACATCCTTCTTCGTTTTTGGCCTTGGTGCATTTCTGATTTTCTCCAGGTTCTTCTCTTCTGGAACAATGTGTCCTGGAGTGATGGTGTGGCCTAGAAATTCCAGAGTCTGGTAACCAATCATGCACTTGGTTGGACGAGCAGTAAGCCCTGCTTCCTTGAGTCTATTAAACACTCTCTCCAAGGATTGTAAGTGGTCATCCAAGCTGTCACTGGAAATCAGAATATCATCCATGAATGAGATGATGGACGGATCCTGTAACGGATCTAGTAAAGTCCTCATCATGCGTGTAAACACACTACGTGCATTGCTGAGTCCAAAGGGCATGACCTTGAATTCGTAGTGTCCACTGGGTGTACTGAAAGCTAACAGTGGTCGAATCTCCGGTTTGACTGGTATCTGATAATACCCCCGACTCAGATCCACCTTTGAAAAGTACCGAGCCTTATGGAGCCTAGCGAATAACTGAGTTGGATTCGGCAAAGGTTCCACCTGAAACTGTGTATGACTGTTCAGAAGTCGGTAATCTATACACAACCTGTGTTCTCCACTTGGTTTGCGTAACAAAACTACCCCCGCATTGTATGGGGATGTGGATGGTGCAATCACGTCATCCTCCAGCAGTTTTTTTATTTCCTCCTCCAGGGCCTTTTCTTTAGAGAATGGCACTGGGTAAACCTTCTGACGAACCGGCTCCTGTGTGGTCAAAGTCATCTCAAACTCCACCAACCTCGTTCGTCCTGGTTTATCAGTCAGTATCTCCTTATGAGACTTGAGAACCTGGGTTATCATTTCCCTCTCCTGTGAGGTCAGATCAGGGTTCACTTGTACATCCCTATAGGTTTCCTGGTGTACTAATGGATATTCCCTGCCCTCGCTGGTTCCCACTTCTGTCTCCACTGCAACTGCCATTGCCATGAGGTGAGCTGCCTTGTCTCCTGGTCTCTCTTCGTATTTCCGCAAGAGATTGATATGGAAAATCTTCGACTTTCCCCGGATCCGGATTTGATAGTTGGTTCTGGATATCACCCTTTCCACGGGAAATGGTCCTTGCCAACCTATCTCCAGTTTGTTGTTTCCCGTTGGGAGTAACAACAAGACTTTATCTCCTACCTCTAGAGATCTTTCTTTAGACCTACGGTTGTAGTAAGCCGCATGTCTTTTCCTGGCCTTTTTCAAGTTTTGATTTGCCAGAGTCCATCCCTTATGGAGTTTTTCTTTCAGTTCCTCCACGTATTGATAGGATGAGATCACTTCTTCTGACGTCCCCTCTTCAGTCCAACTCCTCAACATGGCTTCCAAAGGTCCTTTGATTGGACGACCAAACAGCAACGTAGCGGGTGGTAGTCCTGTTGAGCCATGAGGAACTTCCCGATAGGCAAAGAGTGCTGCTGGGATATATTCATCCCACCTATCAGGTTTTTCCTGCGCTAGTTTCCTGAGCATTGTCATCAACGTGCCGTTGAAACGCTCTACTTGTCCATTGGCTTGAGGGTGGTAAGGGCTGGTATGTATGTGGTTAGAGTGAAACACCCTAAATACCTCCTCCATGAGTTTTCCACAAAACTGAGATCCATTGTCCGTCAGAATTTGATCCGGAAAGCCTAATCTGGTAAAGGCCTCCATCAGTGCGTCCGCCACTCTTTTCGAGTCAATCGTGGTCAACGGTATAGCCTCACCCCACATTGTACAGCAATCCACCATTGTGAGTATATACATGTTCCTCTTCCTAGTCCTGGGAAGTGGACCCACGATATCGATGGCTACCCTCTCGAAAGGAGAGTTCATGATGGGCATCTCACCCAACATCACCGGTGCTGTCCAGTGTTTCGGTGCCACCCTCTGGCACTCAGGGAATGACTTCACATACCGACGCACATCATCTGTCATTCCCGGCCAATAGTAGTGGCAGGAAATCCGCTGCATGGTGGCGGCAATACCCATGTGTCCACTAAAGGAGATGGTATGCCCCATATGAAGAATCTGGGACCGATGAGCTTTCGGGACGACCAACTGACCGTATAGGTTGTCTCCCCTTCCTGCTCTCCTGTAGAGTATCCTATTCTTCATGTAGTACTGCCCCCGTCCTGGTGGATCAGCACTTTTCTGCAGCTTTTTGTAGCAAGGACGTAAAGTATCATCCTCACTCTGGGCAGTTCGTAGCTCCCCCGGCATTGGGTTAGTCACAATGGCGTCTGCCTCTTCCGTTTTCGTCTGAGAGCGAGTCTGCATTGCTCCCATATGGATTGGCTCCCTGGGCATTCCCAGAAAGACATACCGGCAACCTAGGATGACTGGAAAAATGGGATCGGTCAATACAGCGGCCTTGATGGTGCCGGTGACGTACCTTGACCGAATCTCCACATTAGCAATGGGCAACTTCATGGTTACAGCACTCTTCTGTGCAGGCTGTATATCCAATGTTTCACCTGTGAATTGTTCTGGATGTACTAGATCCGCAGAAATCACGGCCTCCCCGTCCAGTCCTGTGTCGTATAAACACTCCACTTGACGACCGTTAACCTCTACCAATTCCACTACAGGTGGTTTTTTCCTGGTCTGGAGTCTCTTCCTCGGCCTCGACCTGTTCGGTGGGCTCCCCCTTAGGTTTCCCTGAGCACACGACGAATTGAGTGTCTCCTGACTTTTCCCTGCAGTCAATAGCATTGTGCGTATTCGACTGACATTGGTTGCACCATTTCCCTGTCCTAGATTTTCTATTGTCGGACTTGAATGAGCTCTCCTGGTGGCGAGCTTCCTTGTTGACCTTGGCATTTTCCGTGACAACCTCCTTGGAAGTCACTTGACATGCTGCAAAGTGAGGGTTCTTAGCCTTCGATTTGCAGTCCCTCGTATTGTGAGAGGGTGACTTACAAATTGAACACCACTTCTCCGACCACGGTCGTTTAGGTGTAGAGCTTGAAGTGCTCTTGCTTCCCTCCTTCTTCTTCTCTGAACTATCCTCTGATTTTTGCCCATAAGGTTCCCACTTTTTTGTTCCTGAGTTTTTGGCTTTCTTCTTGTCATGTTTCTCTTGACTTTTGGTGTTGGTTGAAATGTTTTCCCCTGCCTCCCCATGTACCTCGACGAACCGTTCTGCTAATTTAGTCACGAGGTCAATACGTTCCGCTCCTTGTTCTCCCAGGAACGTCCTGAGAGGTTTAGACATTTGCTTCTTCAGCTGGTCGACCACCATGAGCTCTTCCAGACTCTCATAGTCATGTGCGAACCCAGCCAAATCCATCCACTTATGGAGATAAGATTTAAGACGCAAACTGTAGGCGGCAAACAACTCTCCCGGTTCTCGTTTCGCTGCTCGAAATTTTTTCCGGTAGGTATGTGACGTAACCTCGAATCGTTTCAGCAGAGCCGTCTTTAACTCATCATAATTGTTCTCATGTCCTGGTGGCAGGCGAGTATAAACCTCGTATCCCGTCCCGCGTAATCCCTGGGATAGCTTAAGATTCCATTTGTTACGCTCCAGACCCATAGCAACTGACATAGCCTCGAAGCGTTGAAGGTATTGGTCAATCTTCTCTTTGTCCTCCTCGTAGACCGCTAAAGGAAACTTCATAGCATGGTACCCATGTCCACCTACTGGTGTTGATCCTGGGATGGAGGAACCTCCAACTGCTCCCTCAGTTTCTCCATTAGATTGACTCTTCAACTCGAGTTCCCTCATCCGGTACTCGTGCTCCCTTTTCTGTGCTTCCTGTTCAGCTTCTAATTTCCTAGCTGCTTGCTCAGCTTCAAATTTCCTAGCTGCTTGCTCAGCTTCCCTTCTCAATTCCAACTCGGCCTTTCGCTCTTCCAGTTCCGCTTGACGATACTCTCTCTTCACTTCCTGTATGTAATCCGTTAGAGAAGACCCAGCCAATCCCATTTCTTCCCCCCTTGCCTTTAATTCTGCTGTGCTAAGTTTAGGGGTGGCCATTATACAGAGAGGTAAGCTAGCAGGTCTAGTACAATATAACTGCAAATTACTATACAGATATATGAACAAGTACTATAAATCTAGATATACCACACACAGCACATTCACGCAGTGACAAGAGTAGAATCAGGACCACAGACCTATGCAGACGTGTGAAGTGTGAACAGGTAAGATATTAGTCCTAACCCCTATCCACATTCACTCTAGCTGGATTCTCCAAACTGATATCTCCCTCCTATAACTAAGGATCCCGTGTCAAAGGACCCCGTTGTCAGAAGATCCCCCTGTCAAACGTTCCTGCTTGCAGGAGATCTCGCTGTCCAAGGATTCCGTTTACGGGAGATCCCGCTGTCCAAAGATTCCGTTTACGAGAGATCCCGCTGTCCAAAGATCACGTTTACGAGAGATCCCGCTGTCCAAATATCACGTTTACGAGCTCCCAATAATGTCGTGTCCTCCTTTAAAGTGTCGTCCCTGGAGTGAGGAGATCCGACACCCACATTATAATATTATTTTTTTCCCCCTCAATATTCTGGAGAATCCACCAGCTTCCGTCCAACACACTCCATCAGCCTATGGACACCTTTTCCTATCACTCTCACACTGTCGTACTATGCCCCCTTCTCATACTTCCCCAACGCAACATACTCAACAACTCTTGCTTCTAGAAATTAATAAAGATTAATTTATTAAAATAAAAGTGTAACGTGTATGAGACGTGTATGCGAAGAAAATGTGTGACGTGTTCTATAAAGTGTGTAGACTCTGTCTCTCAGACATCAACTCAGTCAGCTGATCACAGCAAAGATAGACCACAGCACGTTACGTCAGAACAAGTACGTCTCACCCGTTGCCGGAACCATCTTGCCGGATAATGCTTTGCCTCTGTAGACCTCTGGTAATCCAATTTCATGAACATCCGAAATAGACACCGGTGGTATTAAGAGTTAATCAGGGACCGGTTGCACTCTACACAATGTCCGTTCCTAATGTTCCTAAACAAACTGCACAAGTCTTTTGCAGTGTGTACGCAGTTAGTTAGTTAGTTAGTTAGTCGACAGATCATCCTCGTTGCACATCGAACCATTCAGTCCATAAGTGCTAATTACTAATGTTAATTGTTACTGTACTAACACTAGGTACTCTTAGCCGGTTCTCGGTTCGTTACTACTGTCTAATGCTGTGTGGTGCATCAGTATGCATCACTCTCTTTGAGGAATCAATTTCCTTCTAGCGTAAGTTACGTTTCTGTATGCAACTTTATTGACTCTTGAACTGGTGTTCTTCAGAATGGGTTTTTTAATTCTTTCCCAAAACTTGTAGAGTTTCCTTGGATCTGGTAGGGAACCTAGGATAGAAACAACACATCTGGTGATAGTACTAGTCACTGATCCTTTTGGCTGAGTGTAAGCCTATCACCTTGCTTAATGATCTTTAGCTAACTAGACTTAGTCATAGAGCAGATTAGCTACCCACCTAGAGTCGAATCAGGCTATGACAAAGAAAAAATATCAGCAAACAGAATGCGGAACCCCGCCCACCAGGGACACCTACGGGAAGATCCCAATTATCCTTCATTACTCAACTAGTAAAGCTTATCAACACTTCACTAATCTATTCTAGCTAACAGAGCCAAGTATCACTTCACTACTCTAGCTAGTTTCCACTAACAGTGCTAATCATCACACTATAGTTTAACAAGGCTACTGCCTAAAGTAATTATAACGAATATATTATAATAAGTTATACCTTAAATGGCACTACTGCAGTCCTATAAATCATATCTACATCTGCCATATAGGCACGTGCAAAATTAAGTCACTAATTAACACACGGTAGATATTATTTCCACTGGCACTGCAGTGCCCTGCACTCTGTCTAGAGCATTATTCAAGTCCACCCTAGTTGATCTCAACTCGAGTTTATATGGCAAACTACCAAAGTTGTCCACGTGACGTTATCCTTTACTCCCCCACACAGGTGGCACAGTGGCAAATCATCCCCTGTCAAGAACTATTTTCCTGGCTTAAATCCTGTCAAAGTTGTCAGTAATTGCCTAGATTCTCAAAACAAGCCAGCTAGTTTCTGTAAACTCCCAACAAAGAGTTTCGATACCAAGCTGCCAATCATCTTGATGTTCCGGAAACCAAGAATTGACAGATGCACTGTTTTCCGTACTAGGTACTTCCGTTTTACATCTGCCCCTGTGATCTCACGGCTTCCATCTGCATTCAAATGTTGACAAACTTGTCAATCTTCTGTTCCGTGGTGACAATATATGTGATTCCAACTGTTAATGAACTGCCAACTCGGTGTATCCACTCATTCTCACTCACCACCAAATGTGTATATGGGCTGACACGATGTAACCTGTACAACTGTGTTTACTCTGTTAGTACAAATAGATGTCGCTGGTCGATCGTCCGCTTAATCCGAAAATCCTCTGTAATAATCAACCGGATAAACACACGGTTTCATTTTGTGACACCGTCTTACATTCGGCCCTTTCAATCACTCATCTTTCATTCATCAAATGTTCATGTTACATTTACACAGGGGAAAACATTGTCTAATGGATTTTGTAAGCAAAAACAAGGCATATTACGCATGATACATTCACATTGGAAAAAAGACCCATTGTCAAATGAAAGTTGCAAACATAAACAGTGCATATTGCAATATTGTGAGACGCATCCCTCATCTACCCTCACATCTAGCAGCCACCCACACATCCCGCAGTCACCCACACATCCCCCACCCACACATCCTCCACCCACACATACCTCCATGCACTCACACAGACCCAGGCAAACATACATGCCGCCACCCACCCACTGATCCCCCATCCAAACACATTTCCCCACCCACACACATTTCCCCACCCACACATTTCCCCACCCACACACACATCCCCCACCCATCCCATAACCGATACGCAAAAAACCACCCACATAATCTCCACCACCCACCCACACACCCGCAACCACCCAGCAATACACACATCACAAAACCACACACACACATACCCCCGCCAGACCACACATCCCGCACCTATCCACACACACATCCCACACTCTCACAATTTTTCCCACCCACCCACACACACATCAGCCAACCTACACCCATTCACCCACCCAATATCCGCCACCTCTCAAATACACATCCCCCACCTATTCACACATCTCCACCCATAAACACATCTCCCCACTTGCCCACACATATCCCCCACCCATAAACACCCAAATGCACACACCTCCCACCCACACACACCCCACCACCCACAAATACCCCACCCATGCACATCCACCACTCACACACATCTTCCCACAAACACACACATCCCCCACCCATACACTAATCTCTCACACACATCCACCCACTCACATACTCATCCATCAACAACTCACACCCACACATCACTCACCCGCCCATCAACACATGCATCTCTCATCTACCCTCCCACCCACACACACCCCAACCACCCAGCCAAATACACATCCCCCATCCTCACATACATCCTTCATCCACCTGCACATCCCACACCTCCCCCACCTCTCATACATCTCCCCTTCCACCCAAAACTTCACCGATAAACACATTCCCCACACACACACATCCCCACATGCATTCCCCATACACATCCCCGCCCACACATTTCTCACCCACACACACATCTCCCCACCCACCCACACATCGTCCACCTACAAACATAATCACCACCCACACATAGAAAAGAAGAAGAAGAAGAAGAAGAAGAAAAAGAAGAAGAAGAAGAAGAAGAAGAAGAAGAAGAAGAAGAAGAAGAAGAAGAAGAAGAAGAAGAAGAAGAAGAAGAAGAAGAAGAAGAAGAAGAAGAAGAAGAAGAAGAAGAAGAAGAAGAAGAAGAAGAAGAAGAAGAAGAAGAAGAAGAAGAAGAAGAAGAAGAAATTAAGAGATGACAGTCATGATGATGATGAAAATCGTCTCTGGTAGAAAGCAAGGTGACAAAAGTTTACCAAAGCCACGCATCAATAGAATACAAGGTCATACCTGCAGCTACACGACACAGTCAAATAAGAGTTGCAAAGAAAATCATTCAGGAATTAGTTTAAACCAATGTGTAGTGACAAGCGGCTTAAAAGTCCACAATGTGTTAATCCAATCTGGTAGATGTCAAGAGAAAAAAAATCGTAGAAAATTTTAGAAGATTGAATGTAACACAATGAAATAGATGTTACATGTAACTAAGTGTAAACTGATACTTTCATTTCATTACCCCTCAGAATGAAACAGAAAGTAGAAAAATAGCCTGAAATTACACAAACAAACATTACCCAAGTAGCACTTTGACCCATGCATATACAGATGAATCAACCAAAAATTGCACAGTGAATGGAGGAGGAGTTCTCCTAAATCTAAAAAAAATGGAGCGAAAAAAACCACACTCAGTCAGTGGCAATTGGACACTCATCAAGTAACTTCAAAGTGGATGTAGAGGCTTAAAAATCTGCAGCAGAAATGCTCGTGATAGAAAAAAAATAAAGAGAAGCACTAAGCTATCTTCACAGATACAAAGTCAGCTGTTTCAATACTGAGGAGCAAAAACGGGACACAATTAGCAGATCAAAGAGCTGCACTCCATGGACTGTCAGAAATCCACAAAAGTTATAATGCAATGGATCCCATCACATTGCAGTACACCTGGAAATGAAGAGGCTGACAGACTGACAAAAGAGGGCGGGCGACTACCTCAGCATGACATAGACATAACCTATAATGAGGCAAAGAGGTTATTTAAAAGCACATAAAGAACCCAGTGGAAATCTGAGCTTCCAGGCCACCAGAAAGATGATGCGTATTACACTGTGACTCGACTTAGTGAACAAGTAGCCATCTTCAGACTTCACACAGACATAACAGGCTGAAATACCACTTGTTCAATAAACTAACGATAGGAGATACTAATGAATGCAATTGTAAAATTACAGCAAGACATTTGCGGCAGGAGCGTCCAATATATGCAGAATATAGAAAGGTATTTTGGCCCACACCTGCTTCATTTAAGGACAAGCTCTATGGAGATGTCAACAAGCTCAAGTTGACTGCTGCTTTCTTTACTCTATTCAGGTTGACATCTAAAGGTGCACGAAGAAGTTCCTAGCCTGCCACTCTTAATGCCACAGGTATGTCGGTTGCAAAAGCGTCCCAGTGGCACGAAATAGAGTATCTCGTGGCTAGCAAATCCATTACGTGGAACGTCCGAATCGAAAGCTCATTGTGTGGGCGTCATCAGAGGTGGAAAAAGCGTCCCAGTGGCACACAATGGAATATGGCTTGGATAGCGAATCCATTACGTGGAAAGTCCGAATCGAAAGCTCACTGCGTGGACGCCATCTGTAACTGCACTCTACTAGTGTCCTGATGAACAGCATGTGGTGACAGGAAGGCCCACCATTCGGAAGTGAGGCTAAAATGCCATGTGCAGGACGTGGCGATTCCAGTATCAGAGCGCTATGTCTTGGCTCTGCAATTATGGCGGGGAATGCCCGTGGTCTGCCCCTACCTTCCCTTAGAGGGCTGACTATGAAGTCTTGAGAAGTTCTAAATGGCCCAGATGGGATGGAGATAACACCACAACAGTGAGAGCCGAACTTAATGCGAAACACCCGGGAAAGTTAACCAAGGTCAACAAATGCCTGAAAGTCGCATGTGTCAGTCAGAAGGCGCAGATATCGCAGCTCTGCTGTAAACAGGCACAATGCAAGTTCATCCAAAACCCACATTCCAGTTCGAACAAAAAGGAATAAGAAGATATCAATATCATCATCCATTGCCATCTGACATTGAAGAACAGTGGTTATGAATTTTCCACACCATCTGCCCTGCTTCTGGCTCTTCACTGTACAGACTTCGTCCAGACCATCTGGTGACGTTGTCTACTTCTTTACACGTCGTATTCCTCTTACACGTTTCACTTTACTGTTCCCTCCAGTACATCCTTAAACAAGGATTTACGGTTCTTGTTGATTTACTAATTGTATTTATACAACTTTACTGGTATTATGTTAGTAAGGTCTTAGTCAGATATGACAGAGCAACCGTATGGCAGTAGACTGTACTACCTGTTTTCTGTTAGCGCCGAATGTTGGGCAGCGTTCACCTAATCCGACATCCCACACTGTGCCAAAAGCTTTGGGCGGAGGAGCGCAATTTGGAAGGTACAAGCCTTACCCTGGTGCGAGGAAATACAACCTAAAGATTAAATGTTATGGCAGGTCAGACCAGGTCTTAAGCCTTGGCAGGCAAAACTGGTCTAGGATGGAAGCTCCGATAGACGGACAAGTTAGAGCATTACTTTGCTGGTCCGGCAACTTTTGCAGATTGTCTTGTTCCAGATGTATTAGTGTTACTTTTCCTCTGCAGTAAACTAGGCAGGACCGAAAGAGGGATCATGCTACATGAGTAACACGTAGTCTCTTCAATTCAGCATAGTCACTGTGCTATGGAGATATTATTATGCCTTTTATTTAAAGTAACAATGTAAGAATCTATCGTCTGTAAAAAGGCAATGTGCCAGTACTGCAGTTCAACCCATTATAATTCCAAATGTATTTTCATGGCCAAAGTCTATTAATTGTCCAGCCTTGATCTCATTCAGAAATATTATCGATAATTCCCATTCTTCATAATAATTGTTTTCTTTTCTTCTCTGCAATAACATTTCTCTCATATAACCACATCTCCAAAGCTTCAATTGTCCTTGTCACGTTCATATAACTGTTATAAAAGCATCACATAGAATGCATCTATAACTTTTACTTTATACAACGGTTAACAGCGCGAGGTAGAATCAAGGACAAAGAACAAACCGTCTACCATCAATCACCATCCAAAAGATCACACAAGAGGTACAGGCGCTATGAATCGCATCATGAGGGAACTATTGATTGCAAACTTGAGTTCAAGGCATGGCACGTGCCGACCACGCATTGCTCCCGAAATGAAGTACGTGGTTTCTAGGCACAAGTTTTTCACCTCCCGAGTGCTTCTCTTTCTTTTCCTCACCTTAGTACTGTTCTCTTTGGAACTGGTTCTTCCTATTTGTCCAAAATAAACAAACACTTCCCCGAGAAGAATCATTGATAGGACATATCCATTAGGACAAAATTTAGAAAGGCAGAAGTTTAAGGGAGCAAAAATGTGTCTCTAAACCTGGTTACTAGCGTCAATGGTTTTAAGACACATTGGTTGCACGCTCTGTTAAGTGAGCTATCACAGTTTTATAAACAAATCCGTGTGTGTTCAATATAGGTACAGGTAAAAACAGACAGGTGATTTCATTACCTGGTGTGAGAATTTTTTTTTGTTGCCTTGTCTCTTAATTTGTGTCTGCTGTTTTCTAACGCTGTCTCTCATTCTTTCTATAGTTCAGCATGTGTGTTTTGTTTTAGCGGAGAACTAAATATATTTGCTTATAAATTGAAGGAAATTCAAAGAATATACGGTTAAAAATAAATGAAACTTTGGATTTCGTTTAAAATAATTTGAAATCGAAATGTAATAAAATGCAGCAAACAGAATTAGATTTAGGTGTTATCACGGAATCAAGAAGGCACTATAGTCAGAATTATCTATGTACACAGACGGACACACAAAGAGTAGCATATGCCATTGTATGTTTTTTTTTTTCTTAAATGGGAAAGGTGAGTTGTATGACTAGAGGTATTCCGGATGGGTTATCAATATTAATCATCCTTCCTTAGGAAGTCTATTCATGGCTCCGAAACCCCCAAGTCCTACACGATTTTTGTTTGTAAAGGCAAAATGATCAGGGAAATCCACCATAGACACCTAGAGGATGAAAACTCACTCCATATAGAATTATAATGTGTCTATATGTATTGATGGATCCCTCCTCAACATGATCAAATTCTAAAGTAACATTGTATTGCATAACAAATGTGAACACCACTTTTGAACAAAACTTCTACAAGTTATAAACACAAACTCCAGGTGTCAACCCAACAATTTAATGAGAACACTTGGTGGGTTTTGGGGAAATTCTCTGTCTAGCCTGTGGATATTAAATCCCCTCCATCAATTACAAACACATGAATGACAAAATCAGTGTATACCATCTGACGTTTTCCCCAAACTTACCAGCCAACAAATGCATAAAGTATTAAATCGATAATTCTTCGAATATATCTGCATATTGATTATAACAGTCTCTCATCTATGAATTCATCAAAAGAGTCTTTTCAAAATGATATGTTCTCTCAGCCTGCACTGGGAAAACGTTTTCTGTAACATATCTCATTCCATTAATGATTTGGTTTAGGGAAAGCCAACAGCACTGTCAACAATCTTGGCTCGACCCTGTTATTTGCTTTCATAGTGAGATCCCTAGAGGACATAACCATGACCTGAGATCTAAGTAGGCTATACGAATAAGTGAATCTCAGGCTGGGGGGTCAGTCAAACAATATGGGGGGGGGGGGGGGGGGTCCTCTTCAGACTGGGCAGAAGATAATTCCCTACATCATTGAGTACAATGAAAATGATGACTACCGTCCAGCAGCTCTGGCTTAGTAATATCAGAAACTAAGCTATTGTCAAAAAGGCATTTCAGTACGACCAGCCTTATGTCGATAAGGCCATCCCACACTCGGTGATATCAGTGCAGCGTTCTTTACATCATTAGCTGTAAATTATGAACAGGGCTGGCACCACCCTCTGAGTATACTGTTGGACATACATCCTTCATTAAGGGAGACAAATCTCTCAGTAGTGCATGCACATCCTTCAATAATGCAGACAAATCCTTCAGAAAACACTGAAACATAATTCTTCTCTCTATCCATTCAATAATCAATGAACAAGATGTTGTAATCAACCCCTTCGGGGTTTCAACCAACTACTGTTCATCCTATAGGATTTGGCTGACAGAAAACTGGCAGTTGAGCACTTAGGGGATACCTATCCTGGTATACCAAACCTAAGGGTGTTGAGATAGGGCAATCAATCTTGATAACAGGCACCTGTTCTTTAAGACATTACATGGTGAGTTTCTCAACTCATAAACCATGATATTGATTGTCCCTGGTGTTCAGGGTAATATCTAAGCATCACAACCTCTGACTTCACCCGTTGGGGGTGGTAAATCCAACCGTAACATTGTACGACAGATGATAAGATGTTGGTCTGCTGCCAGGCATATGCTGAGGGACCATGAGGTGGGGGTCATTTCTTTAGAATCATCATTAATCTTGTATCCTGAGAGAAATGGAGACTCCTACCAGTCAGGTTTCAGGCTCCCAACTCTTCATTAGCCCACTATTGACAAGTCAATAGGGCTAAGCATCATGAGCTTCAGGCAACTTCCACCATCCAGCCCCCTGCTGACATAAAACTGCAAAATCTCTTCTATAACCATTTGTATAAAATCAAATGTCATTACAAAACAAAACATCAACACCTGCTCCCCCTTGATGTTATAATGTTACAATGATATAAACTCCTACCAGATCAGGATAGCAGAACAAAATAAGGTCGTATAAATGAGACCAAGTTGTCCTGTTGTGACATAATTTCATTGGAAAAAAGACAAGTTGTGATAGATGTGTTCGGTAGTGATAAGGTCCTCCTGTCTAGACGGGTGCCTCCGTTGAGACGATATCATCCTCTTGGTGTAGCATAGGCATCACAATAAGACACAGGCGTGATGACATAAGCATATTGAAATTACGTCATCATTATATATATATATATATATATATATATATATATATATATATATATATATATATATATATATAGAATAGCAGAGAATAGCAACACTGTAGCCTACCACGCATGTCATAAGAGGCGACTAAGGAGGCTATGGTTCCGTCGGCCTGCTACTGAGTGAGTGCGTGGCGCGACACTGTGAGCTGTGAGTTTCGTGTGAAAGGCTTCTGAATCTGCCCGAGGTGTTTTGGAACATGACTGCATGTTCGGAGCGATGGTAGCTGGCTATGTCCCAGAGTTGACTGGTTTTTGCCTTATGCATAAATGCGTGGCTGCTGGGCTTCAGGTTGACTGCCACTGCCATCGACGATGAAATGTATTTTCATGTACTGTGTGGGTGAACATCTAGGAAACATCCAGAAGGGAAAATGACTGTCGATTCCATCAGAGATGAACTGGATGTTTCGTGGGGGACTATTGTGTTGACACTCTGGCGGCGGCATTATGCACAGTGTATCTGTGCTGGCTGTTGTTTGTCGAGACTCCTGTCTTTTCCACTTTTCACATTGGACAGTGGGAGGCGTTTTGTGTGATATTCACTGGCACAGGAACGGAGCATAATGGGGACGACCCGTTGCAGTGGAATTGGAACCGCGACTAACTAACTAACTAACTAACATACCTCATCCACCCTCACATCCCGCAGCCACCAACACACCCCCCACCCACCAAACCTCCCCCACCCACCCACACATACCTCCACGCACTCACACAGAACCAGGCAAACATACATGCCGCCACCCACCCACTGATCCCCCACCCACACACATTTCCCCACTCACAAACATTTCCCCACCCACACACATATCCTCACACACCAAGAAGAAGAAGAAGAAGAAGAAGAAGAAGAAGAAGAAGAAGAAGAAGAAGAAGAAGAAGAAGAAGAAGAAGAAGAAGAAGAAGAAGAAGAAGAAGAAGAAGAAGAAGAAGAAGAAGAAGAAGAAGAAGAAGAGAAGATGAAGAAGAAGAAGAAGAAGATGAAGAAGAAGAAGAAGAAGAAGAAGAAGAAGAAGAAGAAGAAGAAGAAGAAGAAGAAGAAGAAGAAGAAGAAGAAGAAGAAGAAGAAGAAGAAGAAGAAGAAGAAGAAGAAGAAGAAGAAGAAAAAAGAAGAAGAAGAAGAAGAAGAAGAAGAAGATGGAGGAGGAGGAGGAAGAGAAGAAGAAGAAGAAGGAGGAGGAGGACGAGGAGGAAAAAGAGGAGGAGAAGAAGAAGAAGAAGAAGAAGAAGAAGAAGAAGAAGAAGAAGAAGAAGAAGAAGAAGAAGAAGAAGAAGAAGAAGAAGAAGAAGAAGAAGAAGAAACCACACACATATACACCCGCCAACCCACACATCCCGCACCTATCCACACACATATCCCGCACTCTCACAATTTTCCCCACCCACCCACACACACATCAGCCAACCTACACCCACTCACCCACCCAATATTCTTCACCTCTCAACTACACATTCTCCACCTATTCACACATCCCCACCCATAAACACATCTCCCCAGCTGCCCACACATATCCCCCACCCAGAAACACCAAAAACACACACCTCCCACCCACACACACCCAGCCACCCACATATACCCCACCCACACACATCCGCCGCTCACACACATCTTTTCACAACTACACACCTCCCCCACCCATACACTCATCTCTCACACACATCCACCCACTCACGTACTCATCTATCAACCACTCACACCCACGCGCCCATCAACACATGCATCTCTCAGCTACCCTCCCACCCACATACCCCCCAACCACCCAGCCAAACACACATCCCCCATCCTCGCATAATCCTTCAATCACCTGCACATCCCACACCTCCCCCACCTCTCACACGTCTCCCCTCCTACACAAAACTCCACCCATAAACACATTCCCCAAACACACACATCCCCCACATACATTCCCCATACACATCACCGCCCACACATCTCCCCACCCACTCACACATCCTCCACCTAAAAACATCCTCACCACCCACACATATATTCCCCACCCACTCACATTTACCCCATCCACACTCACGCACTCCCACCAACACAGACATATCCCATTCACAGAAACCCCCCACACTCATCCCCCACACCCATTACACACCCATTCCCCCAGTCCACACAATCTCCTACACACCATTCACCCACCCAAACACACATTCCCTACCCACACCCCTCCCAACCCACCAACACCCACATACTTCCAACTATCCTCTCAAATACCCCCCCCCCCCTTTCCCCCACACAGACACACACATATCCCTCATACACAAACATACATCCACCACCGACTACACATCCCTTCACACATCCACACATCACCCATTAACCCATACACACCCCTCACACACAACCCCTCCACACATACATCCCCCCCACACACACACACATATCCCTCACATACACACCCATACACACATCCACACATCTAGACACATACATGATGCCTCACATGATCACTGAAACTAATAAGAACAAACTCCCACACTTTACACACAATTGAAACATTGACGATTGTCGTGAGAATTCTCGCAATTGCAAGACGTGGAGAAAAAATTGTACATATATATTGTGTAGCGTAAAAATTAGTGATGCAATTCAGCTATCTCTTTTTTTTTTCTCTCTCCCTCTCTTCCTCTCTCTCTCTCTCTCTCTCTCTTGCTCTCTCTCTCTCTCTCTCTCTCTCTCTCTCTCTCTCTCTCCCTCTCTCATACTCACTAACTCTCTCACTCACATCACAGTAATTTTATATTATACATGATAAAATCAAGTGGCATACAAAATGATAATATGGAAGATGAGAATAAACAAAATCAAAAAAATATGGAATGGCATGTTACGGGACAATCAAGGGGCATACAAAATGATACCTCGTAATATGAAAGATGAGAATACATTAAAACTATAGAATAGCATAGCACATGACATGCGTGGGCTCAACTCTCTCTCTCTCTCTCTCTCTCTCTCTCTCTCTCTCTCTCTCTCTCTCTCTCTCTCTCTACATACACACACTCTCACACTCATTCACTTTCTCTCTCTCTCTCACTCACACTCACTATCTCTCTCACTTACTCTACATTAATTTACATGAATTCAATTTATGCATGTTAAAATCAAGTGCATCAAAATGATAATATTAAAACGAGAATACACAAAACATATGGAACAGCATGTTAGATGACATGCGTACGCTCAACTCTCTCTCTCTCTCTCTCTCTCTCTCTCTCTCTCTCTCTTCTCTCTCTCACACACATGTACACACACACACCCACACACACAACATACACAGGCAAATACACCCATATACCCACGCACATACACACACCTACACACATCCACATACTTAAGCACACGTACTCACATAACACCCGAATATACACTCCCTCGCATACACTGCATGCATGCACACTTACAAACACAAAGATATACAATACAAACACGAGCACACACACACACACACACACTCATCCATACACACATATACACACTCACATGCATATAAAAGCATATAAACACATGAACGCACACCTTTATACACGTACAGACATACACAAACAGAGGCACACACAGATACACACATGTACACACACATATATACCCATACACACATACAGACATGCCCACACATACATCCACACTTTCTCATGCACTATCTCATTCACCCGCGCGCTCTCTCTCTCTCTCTTTCTCTTACACACTCACTAGCTCTCACACTCACTCATTCGCGCACATACACGCATACCGACAAATTCTCTCTCACTCACTCACGCAACCTTACTCACTCACTTACTCGCTTACTCTCTAACTCACACTCACTCACTAACTTTCACACTCTATCACACAGACAAACAGACACACAACACATCCACTCTCTCAGATTCACTCATTCTCTAACTAAATCTCTCACACATATGTCCACACGCACTCTCTCACGTTTACACTCACTCAGGCACACGCGCATGCATACTGTCTCACTCTCACTCATACTAATTCTTCCACTCACACTCTTTCTCACTCACTCTCTCACCCACTGTCTCGCTCACACACATACAGTAAAGAATGAGAGTGGAAAAAAGATACCGGTAGCTGACTTATGGAGGCCTATAGTCGGTATGAAGTAAATATTGAAAGAATTTTTGGTTGAATGTGTAGGGACTCATTGGTGTTTTCAGATCTGGTGGAAGGTTATTCCACAAGTTAGCAACAGAATATGTGAAACAAGTTTTGTATAAGTCCAACCTAGGCTTAGGAAGCTGTAATAAATTTAAGCGCTTACTGTTTATTGCATTAGATTGAATTAACGGTAGAAGATACTCTGGAGTATTTTCAGATATAATAATATTCACTAATTTGGCTTTGTTAAAAAGGGAGCGCTTTCGAAGTGGTAGAAGTCTTAGTTGGCTGTATAATTTATTACTTTCAACGTGCTTTATGCTAGAAACTAGACGTATAGCGCGGTTTTGGAGCGAACACAAGACAGACAGACAGACAGACAGACAGACAGACAGATAGATAGATGAGAGTAGCATAGATGATAGATAGATAGATAGATGTGATAGATAGATAGATCGTTCACAGTAACGCCCCCCCCCCCCCCCCCCGCCCACCTCCTCCATCACCCCGACCTCGATTTCTCAATATACACGCGCCAGCATACATACGTATAACATGTTTATTTGCACGTGATGATAGCTATAAGGGCGAATCTACAAATCAAAACTGAAGAACACGGCGCCACACGAAACAGAGCAGATGGATGTTTATGTAAGTTTTCCCTAATCGTTTCCTTCGTGTCAGCTAGCTCATTGTTGACCGCACTCGCAGATAGAACAGTTTTGTGTCTGGGCAGGTTTGCAAGTGAGTCAGCTCTGTGGTCCATAGATGTGGGTTTTTCTATCAACAATGACTTGTCAAGATCGCATTAGTTCATTAGCAGCAGTTCTCAATGTGTGCCCCGTGAACTGAAGAGTCTGCACTGGTTTCCCTGGAGCTCTGGCGAGTTTCACGTTTGATCGATTGACTAAAGTAGTCAGGGGACAGAAGCTCACCCAAGATTTGTTAACAGCTACTTTCTCCCAGGAGGTTGTAAAAAGAGCACATTAGAGTTGACAAAAGGAGACGCAGTAACAGGGGTAATTCCGACACGTCAGTCTCAAGCCAAACATTACGGGGTCGGCCAATTTGTTTTGGGAGTAATCAGGAACGAAAAGATTTGCCCGTGTTGAATCCACAACGATGTTCTCCGTATGAGACGAGACTCAGCAATGTTTTTGTTGTCTGAGACAATCGTAAAGCAAAAATGTGTAATTATTCATATAAATGCAATTTCACCCCTTCCCCATAGGAAAATAAATGAACATGTTTTTCTTTTCTAGGAACTCTGTGACTCGATAAAGAAGACACTAGTCTGACCTCAGCTCACTTCACCGCTTTAAAGATGCGAGCCCGTTCTGTTTATACATAAAGTCGTTTTTATACCCCTTTTAAATGTGAAGTCTATTACTTGATATTTTATAGAAGGTGGTCCCTGGTGGGAGTAGATAGTTCAGGTCGTTTCCACTTGGGGTGGGACAAACCAGTTAAGTGACAATAAATCAAAGCGCCGGACATTTTAAGGGCTAACAGTATAACTCCGGTGAGGTTTATTCACATGTAAAGAAAGAGTTACAACATCCGTGCCTCTGTTTGTAGAAAGATAACGTTGATTATTCTTAAATGCGAGAGGGCTTCAAATGAAAATCTTAAATGTTATTTTTGTTTGTCTGTGCGAATATATTTCGAAAAAAGTAAAGAACATATGAATCATTTTCGATGTAGTCCACACTTCGTTCAATGCATGTCCTCAAGCGCCATTAAAGTGCTTGGATTCCTGTAGAAAAAAAATAATCTTTGTCGCGTGTGTAACCACTCAGACACCACCTGCTGTACCCCTTCATCGGACCGACAAGTTTTGAAACTTCCTACTTCACTCATACACTTACTGGACTGACAGGCATGCATCACCATTCTGGACCTTCAATTGCCGATGAATTTCTTTAGGTTTTACCCTTTCCCTGATTTAAAAAACAAACAAACGGACAACAACGCTGCTCCTCTTTGGTGCATGTCAAAAGTGCGGCGGCCATCTGTAAACTGTCGTTATGACATCACCGCGTTCGTCTGCACCGTGATGACACATGCTTAACACTCTTGACATCCTTAACAACAATACTGACAAGGTACAAGACAATGGCATGGTTATTGTAATGTCTATCACACTTTTAATGTTTTGATTTGAAGCCCCTCGTACACTGTCTGTCATTTACTGCCAATATAGTACCTAGCGGTGTAAGGCAGAGGCACACACGAATAGATAAAATAACTCAGCACCTACGATAGATCTTGTTCTTCTTGTTGTTATTGCTGCTCTTGTGTTATTTCTTGTTGTTATTGTTGTTCTTGTGTTATTTCTTGTTATGCTTTTTCTTCTTTTCGTTGTCATTTTATGTAAAGGCGAGAGGAATGACTTTATTGTACCAGGTTGTATCCTATATGACGCGGTCTCATTCCGCAGCGTGGCCTACCGAAATCCTCGTTCAGAGCACGAACTCCGAAGCTCCAGCGACGACTCCTGTGAGTTTCCGAGAAAAGTGCACCAGTGAAGTGAATGACAGAGTGCCGTATAAGAACACACCACCTTCGGGGGGAGTAGCAGGCGGTCTAACCACTTCGCCACGGTGACCCCTATTTTGTTTGTCTTGTGTTACTCCTGGTTCTCTTCCTTTTCATTCTTTTTTATTGATTTGCTTATTCTTGTTTTTGTCCTTCTTATTGTTCTAGTATCTGTTCTTGTTCTTGTTATTGCTATATGCATTTTTCTTCTTCTACTCACGTATCTTCTTCTTCCTTTTCGTCTGGACACTACGCTTCTACAGCTAATATTGGGTACATTGTGTCTAATCACACATGATTATAGTCCAGTCTGTACTCTATGGATGACCATGTCAATATCAGGCCGAACGTCTTTATTTCACAGTACGCGTGGTGGTTCCCTGGGTCAACATTAAGGCCAAGGTGAATTAACAATCAAACTCACCGTCCATGGGGATTGGAACGCATGACTCCCGGCAGACAGGCAGGCAAGCGTGAAAGCCAGTGCCATTACTCGGTTCCCCTTTGTCATCGGATAGTCTGACATCCTGCAGAGACGTGGCTGAAACGGATCCAACTATTCTGTGGTGAAACATCTTTAAGGACAAAATAATATTTCTTCATCCTAAGACACCTGTTGTTTTATGTCTGCCATATATATTACAGTTGTTGCATATCCTTTACATGGCATAGCAGTCAACCCCATTATGTTTTGGAAGAAGAAGAAGAAGTAAAGAAGAAGATATTCGATGAAATATTTATTTTCCTTTATATATAAAAACACGCAGCGAGGAAACTAATCAAAACACAGCTGCAGCCTAATAGAAAATAATGTAAATAGAAAACACAGTGGCCGCCGTCGTTTCCATAGCAAAGTAATAATACATTCGACTATTACCGGAAACCAAGACAATTCATATCAAGTGATGCCAAGCTAGAATAAGGTCACGGGGTACCTAATATTTAGGAGAGACCAAGGATGGCAAAGAATACACGAATCCTCCCCCTGAACGGTAGAAGCTGGACGTGTCTATGGATGTTTAGGGGGAAGATTGTTACGCATCACTTCCCGGTGTATGTTTTTGAATTTATGAAATTCTCATCGGTGTATCTTGGAAATGGATCACGGGGTAAAGCAGGTATTAATGACATTTCAACACAGATTAGAAACAGGTGAAAACGTCAGGTAGCAGGATTAGTCTGGCATAGTCTTCCCTATGGCAACAGATTCTGGGATAACTTCATGACCCTTACAGTATGTCTTCTTTGTTCTTATGGTTTTTTTTTTTTTATCACACTTACCAAATCTTTTATCAGATCTTATGTGATTTAAAGATCTAATTTACTTTCTGTATATGTTCTTTAAATAAATATTTTTTGTACCTTAACCTATACTTTCTTTCTATGTTCTTTAAACATATATTGTTTTGGAACTCAACCTTTAGTTCGATACTCTTTTTTATTGCCACGTTTCAACAAAACAAGCACATTGAACTAAAATTACTTGTAAGTTACTTGTGGTGGTGTTCTCATAACTGCGCTATGTAATTCTCAAGCCTCAGTTAGATCAAACTGTATTAGGAACTAAGAGTTCTCAGAGATATTCCCAACCCTATGCTGGGATTGAACCCGGTACCTTCTGAGACTGAGACTAACACCCCACCCCTTAGCTACGACTTCAGCGTAATACAGTTTGTTCTGAGGCTTAAGAATTACATAGCGGAGATATGAGAACACCATCACAAGTAACTTACAAGTAGTTTTAATTCAATGTGTTTGTTTTGTTGAAACGTGGCAATGAAAAAGTTTATCGAACTAAAGATTGAGTACCAAAACAATATATGGTTAAAGAACATAGAAAGAAAGTAAAGGTTAAGTAACAAAACAATATTTATTTAAAGAACATATAAAAAAATTATCGCTCGCTCGCTTTGAACTCAAGCGTAGTCCATAATCTCTCTGGTCTCTTGGGTAGCGAGCTCTGATACCTAGCCTTCTCGTAAAGGGCAAAAAGCTGGAGGTCCCGTGTACATATGTGCATGTTAAAATTCCCGTCATATTTGGATATCGCAAGAAGTAAGCCGTAATGTCGTACCTTGACACAAATATTAGGAAAGGAAACCTATTCCCGGGTAGACTGAAACTGTTACCTTGGGTGGAATCTGTCTAGATCAGTGGTTCTCAACCTTTTTTGGCCCGTGCCCCCCTTCACCATATTTTTAGGACGCCATTCCCCTCCCCCCTCACCATATTTTTAGAACGTCATCCCCCCCCCCCTTTCGTATTTCCTCCCTAAAAATTTCCCCCTGTCCCTACACAGTATACGTAATAATTGAATCTAAATTTAATAGCACATACTAAAACAAGTCTAGACATCTACATAAAATGTGATTTGCGGATCTACTTACGTTATAAAATGAATTTCAGAAGGGTGATACGTACAGAACCGTAAAGTATGAAGGGAAAAACATTATCAAGTAATCGGTTCTTGTATTAACACAATCTAGAAATAATATTAATTCCCCCCCCCCCTGGAAACCCTAAACCCTCTGGGGGGGGGGGGGGAGAATTCCCCACCGATCGAGAACCACTGGTCTAGATGAACCAAAACTTCTCAGAAATACATACCAAAGTCGGACACACCGACTAAAGACGTGCATAATTAGATAATTGACACGCCTCTCGGATGAGAGGCACGGAAGACTGGGAATAAGTATTTTATCGCAGCCAGTCATTTAGCGTTGTACAGTTGTATCAGACAACATAATAGATCATCAATTTCAGGCATAAAACATGTGTCTTCTTCTTCTCCTTCTTCCTTTATCTCCCAATGGAGAACTCATCCTTAAACAACGCATGACCAAGAAATGATTCTATATATTATGACATCTTCAAAATGAAATATATCATTAGATGCTGTAGTGGACATCGTTAGAGAGACATGATGATCCGGTCTAATTGGCAAGGGAACTGAAGAAAACGATGGAGTAATGTGGTATAAGGTATATATTTAATAACTGTGGGGGTTTTCGAAAATATTGAAGTTACAAGTTTTGCATTCACCCTCTGTGGAGTTTATGCAACATAAGAGGTCAATACAAAACTTCGAACGGCAATAATTTCAACAATAAAAACAAAAAAAACCACTACGCCCTGTAGTAATAATAATAATAATAGTAGTAGTAGTAGTAGTAGTAGTAGTAGTAGTAGTAGTAGTAGTAGTAGTAGTAGTAGTAGTAGAAGTAGTAGTAGTAGTAGTAGTAGTAGTAGTAGTAGTAGTAGTAGTAGTAGTAGTAGTAGTAGTAGTAGTATGTAGTAGTAGTAGAAGAAGAAGAAGAAGAAGAAGAAGAAGAAGAAGAAGAATGAGGAGGAGGAGGAAGAGGAGGAGGAGGAGGAAAAGGAGGAGAGGGAAGAAGAAGAGGAGGAGGAGAAGGATGAAGAGGCAGAGCAGTAGTAGGAATAAGAAGGAGGCGTGGAGGCGTAAGAGGATAAGGAAAAAAGAAGAAAGGGAAGAAGAAGAAGAAGAAGAAGAAGGAGAAGAAGAAGAAGAAGAAGAAGAAGAAGAAGAAGAAGAAGAAGAAGAAGAAGAAGAAGAAGAAGAAGAAGAAGAAGAAGAAGAAGAAGAAGAAATTATCTTTGCTATGCTTCAAAAGTTCCTAATATGTATTGATGTCTAGTGTACACAGAAATCGATTTTTACAAATAATACTAGATCTCAATGTATTTGAAAATTGACGCTAAAAGATAAGTGTCATAATTATTTATTGATGGGCATGTCTTGTCACAACAAATTGTTGGAAGACTACCTCCCACGTAGCCACGCCAAAACTGTGCTCAGGCGAAAACACAAGATTATAGATATTATAATTGTATTTAACAACAACAGATGGGATCGTTATATTGGCTGGAGATTTAAAAGTTCCAGGTAGGTTGAAACATAGACCGGGTCTTTGAGTGTTTAGGACAAGAAATAAGTGAAGGATCCAAGTGAACGTGCGTAGAAGATTAAGAGAATTATCCATGTTTAGAAATAGGAAACAATATATTACTAACGCTATGATCAACAGCTTGTGTCAAATTGTAGGATTTCTACAACATTGCAAGTCACAGCGTTCGTTAATACAAAGTCAGTAGAAATGATTCCAGAAATTAACAGTAGACAATCAAGATTTATTTGGGCACATTATGAGGAAAAATTATTAGGGACGTTCATTTGAAACCCGTTCCAATGTCTTTATTGCAAAACACACGTGTGGTAGCATTAAATAAAGCATTCAATTTGAATGAATTATGCACCATGGGTGGTCAGAAGAAGTCGCCGTAGGCATTCAGGCAAGCACACCATTGCTTAGGTAGGCGGCGAATGCCGTCCGCAAAAGAAAAAAAAAGATTGTCGTTGCTCACTGAGCCAAGTGTTAACCACGTTCATTACGTCTGCATCTGAATGAAATCGTTGCCCCTTGAGAGGTTTTTTGGTTTTTTAGAGGTCCGAACAAATGAAAATCACATTGTGACAAATCAGGACTATAGGCTGGATGTTGCAGAATTTCCCACTTCTTCCTTGCTAATGCTTCCTGCGACATGCGGACGATCATTATCGTGCAAAAAAAATCACACCGCGAGAAAGCATCCCGAGTCGTTTATTCTTCATGGCTTTTTGCAGCTTGTCTTGTGTTTGCAAGTAGTGGGTAGAGTTCATGTTGACACCAGGTTCTTTAAAGTCGGCCAACAATAACTCTTCATGGTTTAAAAAAAAAAAAGCGCTCAGCATAATCTTACCAGCGGAAACCTGTAACATGAATATTTTTGGCCTTTAGTGATCCAGCATGCTTCCATTGCATGCTCTCTCTCTCTCTCTCTCTCTCTCTCTCTCTCTCTCTCTCTCTCTCTCTCTCTCTCTCTCTCTTGCTGCTTGGTTCAAAGTGGTGACACCATGATTCATCGCCTGCCACTATGCGGAAGAGAAATGCATCACCTTCCA
The DNA here is from genome assembly GCA_014155875.1 of Cepaea nemoralis. Classification (NCBI taxonomy): domain Eukaryota; kingdom Metazoa; phylum Mollusca; class Gastropoda; order Stylommatophora; family Helicidae; genus Cepaea; species Cepaea nemoralis. The sequence continues at coordinate 108,393 of JACEFZ010002377.1, forward strand.
CTCTGTAACGCAGCAAGTGGTTCAGACACCATCCCATGCGTCCTCATTTTTGTGGTCGGTCAAGATCCGTGGTACCCACTGTGAACACACCTTCCGATATTGCAGTTTCTTACGAACGACCTTTTGAATTGTCCCAATTGACACATCAGATTCTTTCGCTAGCGAAAATTGCTTCGACAACGGTTCATCTGTACTGCTGCATCAAATTTGGCGATGGTTTTTTTTTCTGTTGCAACAATATGCGCTTGACTAGGCCGTCAAAGATCTGTCGTGAACTGACGTCCTTTCCGAAACATTCGTGCCCAGTCTGTCACTGTTGTCTCCGACACACATTTGTTACCGTACGCTGCCTGCGTTCTTCGATGAATATCCACTGGTCGACATCCTTCAAATGAAAGAAACTGAATCACCGCTCTTTGAACTTCTTTGGACGGATTTTGGATCAACCCTGCCATTTTCTCAACGGTCAGAAACAGAACCTATGCATCATGGGACGATAAGCACGTGCTATTTTATTCATTGGTCAGTACTTATCACATGACCATGACATGCTCATGTTCAACGTACGCAATTACGCGCGGTGTGACACGAACGGATTTCAAATGGACGCCCCTTTTACATAGGAAAACGCAACTGGTAATTATGATGGGAAGAGGGCAAGGAGAAGGCATAGATATAAATATCGAGGTGGCTTAACAACATGACATAATCGAGACAAGAACACGACCCTGATTCAAGACCAGTGATCGTTTGAAATAGCGAACCGTGACCTCCCACACTTATCGGGACAGCACATGATGATGCTAACGATTATGATCATGGTAGAAGAAAAGACCTGTACTTTTGTATGGATGTGAAGCGTTGACAATAAGGAGACAAGCTGAAAAACATCTGATGGCTGTGGAAATGTGGTTTCTGAGGAAAATGCAAAGAATACCACGGACATACAGAACAACCAATGAACAAGTCCTTCAAGAAACAAATGCAGATCTTAAACTGATTAGAGACATTAGACGTAGACAGTAAAAATTTGGGGGTCATGTTTTAGGAGTAATTAATTGTAGAACTTGGTGACAACTGGCAAGATCGAAGGAAAGAGACCAAGGGGGAAGACAGAGAAGTAAATACCTGGATGGCTTGGCCACGTGGCATGGTCGAGACAGAAACATTGAATTGATCCACGACTCTGGTGATCGAGTGAGATGGCGAAACATGATCGCCCACGCTTATCGGTATGGCACATGATGGATGGATGGAGAAGGAAAGACGTCATACTAGTGTCGAAAAGACAGCGATGTATCTTATAGTTATTGTTGTTTTTTTCAACACGGGAAAATCCGCTATTGACATTAACCAAAGAAAAGAAGCTTACTGTTATCCGCTATTTTTGTCCCTTTCATCAGCGGTGTCTTTTGAGCAGCTACTCCGATATGTGCCATTTGATCTGAGAAGCGACTCAGTATTGTGTCATTTGAGCGGCGACTCTGTTTTGTGTCATTTGAACAGTTAACCCGGTTTGCGTTATTTTAGCAGCGATTGCGTTTTGTACCTTTTGAGCAGTGAATGCGTTTTGTGTCTTTTGAGCAGCGAATGACTTTTGTGATTTTTTTAGCAGGAAACACTTTTTGTATCTTTCGAATAGCAAATACGTTTTACTTTATTTGAGCAGCGACTCCATTTTGTATCTTTTGAGCCTCGTAGAGGTGAAATTACGAATTTAATTGGCTATTTAATGTCAAGTACAGTGATAATCCTGATACAAAATTTTAAAAAAAAAATAGTTAGATGCATGTCCTCTACATGAAGTTGCAAACAACCCCAGAATGTATTGGCTGTTCTGCAATTTTACTCAGTAATTTGTCATGACTTTCTAAACGACCGACGCTCATACCATCGAAATCAACGAAAAACAATCTGCTTCCAATTAGCCTGCTGCTAATACCGAACCCTAGACCCGGTATGTCTAGCAATTGTGAAGCTACATTCACCAACACCTATGTCTTCTTCTTCTTCTTCTTCTTCTTCTCTTCTTCTTCTTCTTCTTTCTTCTTCTTCTTCTTCTTCTTCTTCTCTTCTTCTTCTTCTTCTTCTTCTTCTTCTATCTTCTTCTTCTTCTTCTTCTTCTTCCTTCTTCTTCTTCTTCTTTCTTCTTCTTCTTCTTCTTCTTCTTCTTTCTTCTTCTTCTCTTCTTCTTCTTCATTCTTCTTCTTCTTCTCTTCTTCTTCTTCTTCTTCTTCTTATTCTTCTTCTTCTTCTTCCTCTTCTTCTTCTTCTTCTTCTTATTCTTTTATTCTTTCTTCTTCTTCGTCTTCTTCTCTTCTTTTCTTCTTCTTCTTCTTTTCTTCTTCTTCTTCTTCTTCTTCTTTTCTTCTTTTCTTCTTCTTTTCTTCTTTCTTCTTCTTCTTCTTCTTCTTCTTTTCTTCTTCTTCTTCTTTCGTCTCTTCTTCTTCTTCTTCTTTTCTTCTTCTTCTTCTTCTGCTCTTTTCTTCTTCTTCTTCTTCTTCTTCTTCTTCTTCTTCTTCTCTTCTTCTTCTTCTCTTCTTCTTCTTCTTCTTCTTCTTTCTCTTCTTCTTCTTCTTCTTCTTCTTCTTCTTCTTTCTTCTTCTTCTTCTTCTTCTTTCTTCTTCTTTCTTCTTCTTCTTCTTCTTCTTCTTCTTCTCTCTTCTTCTTCTTCTTCTTCTTCTTCAGCGTTCCAAGTCATTGAGGTTCTTTGCTGCAAATACAATCCGTCTCCATTCGTCTCTTGCCAGTCGTTGATTCCCAGTGCTTATAGGTCTGTATATATATTATCTCTCCACCGTCTTCTTGGTCTACCTCGGGGTCTACGGTAATTTATTTCCTGAGTGTAAGCGAGTTTTGTTTCCCTATTATCTTCCATTCTTGCTATATGCCCCAGCCATTGTAGTCTATTAACCTTCATGATACCAGTGATTAGCGGGGACTTAAACAGATCATAAATGTCTTTGTTACTTCTTCTTTTCCACTCTCCACTTTGTGTATCGCTAATGGGTCCAAAGATGCGTCTTAAAACTTTGTTCTCAAAGGTTTGTAACAAGGCTTCGTCTCCTTTCGTTGTACTCCAGGTTTCAGAGCCATACAGCACAACTGGTCTGATCAGTGTTTTGTATATTGTGATTTTGGTGTTACGAGATAGCGCATTTGATTTTAGTAGATGTTGTAGTGCATAGTATATCTTATTTCCAAAATTGATTCTAGTTTGTATTTCTTCTCTTATGATGTTGGAGCAGTTGAAGATTGTACTATTATGGTGCATAAACTTTTACAGAGTACACAACTTATACCGGCAATATTTTCAAACACTGCACAGTCATTAAAAAATAACCCTATAATTGTGCAGATCCATCTCTGGAAAAGTCAGTCACAAATGCAGGGTCATCAGATTTATGCGACACGTTTACAAGGTCAGTGTCTCGACTCCTTTGCTTCATTAAAACATTCTATGGTAGCCATTTTACAAGGCTGCGTTAACCTATTGGTTAGGAAATAATAATTCCCATTTAAGGAACCTGTTGTAAGTGTGTGAAGTGTTCGGGCTGACATGTTTTAGGCCTGGGTACAAAGAGGAATAGGCAGCCAGTCGTTCCTTTTTGCAGCGAGCAGCAAGTGCAGGCATCGGAACCTAATTCTTTCGCGCCCATGCTATTTCCAACATTTGGTCAATCAGGACCAATTATCTCGCATTGTTACTGTTAATAATAAGTACATTATATTTACACACAGATGCCATAAATAAATAAACACGATTTCTTGTCTCATATTTCGCTGTATCTCATCAGGTGCAAACTGCAGAGGTATATATCATATGTGAATAACTGAATAACACTTTGGCAGACATACTAAGAGCATCATCATCACCAAGTGCCATGCCGGGTGGCGTAGGTGATCATGACTCTCCACATGATCTCGGTCTTTGGTTTTCTTTCTGGATCGACTCCGCTATTGATATTCCTCCTCTGTCACCATCTCAATCCATCCAGCATCATTTCACTTTGTCTGCCTCTGCCTCTCTTCCCCTCTATCTTTCCAGTTGTTACGATGCTCTCCAATGCCTCTCTTCTCATAACGTGACCGAAGAAAGATGTTTGTCTCTGTCTTATTGTTGTATATAATGTTCTAGTTTCATTAGCCTCTTTCAGGCAGTCGTTATTAATTACACTTGGCCGTCCAAGGAATTCCCAATATTCGTCTCAAGAACCACATCTTTGTTGCTTCTGAGTTCTTCATAATTTGTTCATTTACATTCCAAGATTCTCTGCCGTACAGCAAAACTGGTTCTATATAGCATTTCAGTACTCTCTTTCTTACATTCATTGATAGTGACTTATTGCATAAGGTACTCTTCATTTTCTGAAATGCGGCTTTTGCTTGCCCTATTCTGCTCTTAATCTCTGTTGTACATCTTCCATCTGATGTTATAAATACTCCTAGATATTTAAAACTATCCACCTGGTGAACAATTTTCCCTTCTATCTCTATTTCACATTTGGGTGTAACCTTTTTCTTTGATATCACCATTGTTACTGTCTTCTTAAAATTCAAGGAGAGGCCTTTCTTGGTTCTGTTTTCTTGGTTTCACTTTCTGTTATAACAATGTCCAACTAAGAGCATAGTCGCTGATATTGTTTGAATGTGGAGTACGTTATCCCCACGGAAGTCTTTACGAACCTTTTTCTTTGATATCACCATTGTTACTGTCTTCTTAAAATTCAAGGAGAGGCCTTTCTTGGTTCTGTTTTCTTGGTTTCACTTTCTGTTATAATAATGTCCAACTAAGAGCATAGTCGCTGATATTGTTTGAATGTGGAGTACGTTATCCCCACGGAAGTCTTTACGAAGTCTTTATGTAAATTTTCTTAGGGAGATTTTCTTCTCATTGTTTTACATTACATTATAATTACATTGTTATATAATTATCAATGCTGACGCCTTCCAACACTCTCGAATAAATGAACACATTGATAATGATTAGCAATGATAACAGGGAAGACGTTGACAGTTGTTGATATAAGAATGTCATAAGATCCATAGAGATCATATGGTCTAATCCTGGATAGTATGATAATTGTTCTAATTTATCCCCCATACTCTCCAACTATTACACAATGTCAACACCTGTGGGAATGTTGCATATTGACCTAGAGAAGTGTGGAAAAGAAAGATAGTTTAAACAAACACATACATCAAAAGTTTAAACAAACACATACATCAAGATCTGAGTCAGACTTATGATAGTCCGATAGAGACACAACTTCCAACTCGCTCAGTGAATTACCAAATAAAATATGTCGAATTTATGATGATACAAGGTTAATAAAGACATACTAGACAAGCGTGAGAGCAATTGTGAAGATCATAATGGAAACGGCTTTTAAAAAGAATCTGTCGGATTTAGAATTGATGGGTCTGTGTGCGAATGTCATCGTGAGGTGGTGGATCGAGTTGAATGTTATTAGTGAATGTTTGCGGGTGTTAGAACGCGGCATTACGAGTTAATAAGTAAGTCACACTGTTCTGTGGGATGACAGGTAAATATAGTTGGTGTTTTCTACAGGTGTTATTAGGTGACAGCAACATGGAACTTTATATTCCCGTTCATCAGATGGTGCTAGGTTTTTATGCGCATGCGCAGCACATAAACAAAATGTCGACTGTACTTACGGCGTGTACAACCAAAGAGCAACGTGCTGTTGCGCGTTTGTTGTGGGCAAAAGGATTGCCTACAAAGGACATTCATAAGGAAATGCTTCCTGTGTATGCTGACAAATATTTGTCCCGTAAAGCGGCGCATAGCTGGGTAGACAAATTTTCTCATGGACGCTCTAAATTTGTTGATGAAATCCGATCTGGTCGCCCTGTTGAGATTGCAACAGAAGCATCCGTGCAGCGGATGGAGGAGATGATTAGAGGTGACAGGCAAGTAACGACAGACTCTGTAGCATCTGCAATAGGGTGCTCACATGGTTCTACATTACATTGGCATCTTGCCGTCTTGACAGACGATAGTTTGTGCTTCAAAAAGGCATAATAACTTTTACACATGGCGGTAGAGAATGTGACTGATAAGGCCAATTCGTGCTGTAAATGTTCGTCCACAGTGGGTGCATGTGAACACGTGGTCATTTCCACCATCATGCACCATCATACGTCTCACACGCCCGGTGTGTGACTTATCTACAATAATTTTCTCCTCTGTCTTTATTCCATTTCTGATGTTTGCCCTCCATGCAACACGTTCAGCGGCGACTTGCTCCCAATGTGCATTATCAATGCCTGTATCAATCATGTCACGTTTACACACATCTTTGTATCGTTGTAGAGGCCGACCCTGAGATCTCTTACCCATCTGTAATTCACCAAAACAGATGTCCTTTGGCTATTCTACCATCATCCATCCTCCTAAGATGTCCTATCCATCTAAGTCTACGAAGATTGAGCATGGAATAAACCGTCACACAACCTGATCTTTCCAATACTTCAGTATTTGTGATTTTGTCTTGCCACTTAATACCACGAATTCTTCACAGACACCGCATATGAAAGCTGTTTAAACGTTTCTCTTGTTGTGAGTAAGTTCTCCAGGTTTCACTGCCATAAAGAAGAGTACTAAGGGCACAGGCTTGATAGACAAGGACTTTCACAGCACAATGCATGATCGATTGAAATTTAAGAAAGTGTGCTCAAGGCGGATACCCAGACAATTGAAGGAGGAACACAAAATGAACCGATTTAGCCTGTCCTTGCATCATATATGTCAATACGAAGATGAAAGAGAAGACATGGCTGTCGTATGCTGGAGTAATTCTTTGCAGTCCAAACAGAATAATGTTATCAACGGAAGCAATAGCAACAGACACCTTGCAGAATGTATTTGACAATATGAAGAGACGTGTATAATCATGTCTTGAAGCCCGTGGTAGACATTTCCAACACCTGTTATACAGAATACGTCATTGGTACTTTCCAGGTTCCCAAAAACAGCATAAGACCATAGCAGTAACTATTGTAATTAATTTAATGACATTTTTAGCACAATTTTTGATGACATCATGTACTTCATTTTTCAATTTGTTCTTTATACAAAGTGTAGGGAAACTTTACGAATACCAAGTATAACGAGCGCTGATTGGTCTATAAACACATGGATTTGCACCATATACCTTGTACGCCCCAAGGCTGTCAAAGAGCCTAATGTTTACTTATTGTTTACCGTAGTTTACCGTTTGTGGGCGTCATTTTGCCCGATGGCTTCACTTTACTGTACCAAGGAATAATTGTGTGTATATTTTGATAACAGACTATGTCAAGATGTATGTGTTTACACGTGGTTTCAGTTAGGTGTGCATTTGTTTCCGTGCATTGATACTTAGATTTCTATAACGGTGTCTGCAGATACAACACCACGTGGGTAGCAGATTATCCATATCTCGGAAAGATGCTTCATACAATCAGCCAGACAGACGTGGGGGAGATTTGTCGCCAGGTACCACAGAGAGCATAATCAATTGAGACAGCATGTATACAATGAGCTGATGATCGTTGTACCTGAAACTGTTGAACAGATCTCCTAGCATTTGCTGCAAGTGTGCCCAGCATACGTAGAGCAGAAACCACACATGGCTGACACCAGCCCGATTCCAGGACACACCCGATGGAAATGGCAACAACCTTACCTATGGATGCTGCTTTCTTTTAAAACATCTCCAGGGTAACGTTTCATGGAATTTCGGCTTTGGTTTGGTCTGCAAAGGATTACCCTCAATGCACGGGGAATACCTTTCTTAAGTGTTATAATCTCTTTCCAAAAGTCACACGAGTATAGCAGAGCAGGCTTTCTATCGCCGAAGAGGGTCCAAACTGTATACACCAAAATCAAATGTCATATCAGTATTAATTTTGAGTGGTTAGAAATTATTAGGTCCACACTTCTCACTATTCAATTGGGTTGAGGTTATTTGGTTTTTCTATACCATTCTGTAGAGGAAACATTATAACCTCAATCCAACTGAATAGTGAAAATCACAACTTATATCTTAACATAGCAAAAACAAAGATAATGCGTAGAGATAAAACTACCAAGGAGAAAGAAATATATGTTAATGAGGAAAAATTGGAGGTGGTGGAAACATTCGAATATCTTGAGTCATTGATTACCAACAATGGTGACACAATGACAGAAATTAAAAGACGAATATCTATTGCTCTTCAAAGACTGAAACAAATGAATAAATTGTAGAGTGGGACAGACAGAACTTCAAACATTAGATTTTTAAGAGCATGCATCTTTCCCATTGCAACATACGACTGTGAGACCTGGACACTTACCAAACAAGCTGAACAGCGCATAAATGCCTTTGAATATAAATGTTATAGACGAGTTCTAAGAATATCTTGGATAAAGAAAAGAACAAATGCATCCATACTTCAAGAATTGAATGTTGAAGAAGGTTGGCTACTAAAGACGATAAAACAAAGAAAATTGAAATATTTTGGTCACTTGAAACGTCACGAAAGTTTTGAGAGAACAAAAATGGGGAGGTATATGCCTGGGAAGAGAGGAAGAAGACGGCCAAAGAGAAGATGGGTGCAGGATGTGGCAGGTGATCTCCAGATGGGTGTATCGGTCTCGGGATATCTTGCTTATAATCGAGAGGTTTTCCGGAAGATTGTTATGGGAGCGAGGTTCTGCAAAGGGCATGCTACTGAATGAATGAATGATTTATTGTCAGTGGATTGTTAACGTAATGCGGTGCTCCTGTTATTATGTCGGTGTCGGTTTAGTTGTCTGATCTACTACCCCATGGAGAAGCACAATACCCTTGTGTTCTTTCTTCTATATATGGCACACCGTGAGTTTTACGAGGCCTGTTTGAATTAGAGGTCTTTAGCCACCCTGTCAGCATGAAATCAGTATTAACATCTATAGAGATTAACAGCGCATTAAAAATGAGAATTGTCAAATGCTCCGTATATTTAACGCTACTGTATGGCGCGAAACTTGGACATTGAACTAAGCAACTAAAAAGTCCCCTAGAGGCCCTTGGAGACATGGATATACAAACGAATATGTCGTATTTCCCGGAAACAAAAACAATCAAATGCAGAGGTTCTAGAAGAACTTGGAATAAAGAGAGAGAGAGAGAGAGAGAGAGAGAGAGAGAGAGAGAGAGAGAGAGAGAGAGAGAGAGAGAGAGAGAGAGAGAGAGAGAGAGAGTTGATGAAAGATATAAAGAGGAGGCAAGTGAAATATTTCGGCCACGTTAAAAGACATACTATTATAAAATCCATACTGGAGGGCAAGGTTAAGGGCAAACAAGTAATGAGGTAGACAAAGATACAGGTGGGAAGATAACATCAAGAGATGGACGAACATCAGCCTGACAGAATGTACAGTCAGGGCGAGAGACAGACAGTGTTGGAGATCCATTGCAGCCAACCTTCATTGCGGAGACGGCACCTGATTGATTGATTGGTCCACCATGTCACGCTTGCGAGCCGGTCAGAAGTTCATGGTTCCGAATTCGCGTCAAGACGAATTTTTAAAAGTAACATTGTCTCCACTGTAGACACGGGCTCAAATGGGTAAAATAAAATATCTTGAAAAGTAAAGGCGGTCGGCGCGATATTGCCCACAACACCCCTCGAGTGCCGATTGGTCTATACAAGTATGGAGCTACACCACAAGACCAGAATCCTCTTAAACTGTCCTTACTTATTTACCCACTACGTCACTTCATACCACCTGACCTACGGGGCTTTGGGCACACGGTTTTATATAAGTGCCATGGGCGAACGTATCTAGAACTTCAGCTTAATGACGTTTATTTGTATTATTTAATGCCGGTTTATCTGTGTCTTTGTGCTCGTGTGTGCTGGCGAAGGTTTCTACGTCCATGTTATAATCTGTGTCTGTGTTCTTGTAATGCTGACCAATGCCACTTTCTGTTTTTGTTGATGTGTTGATGTGCCGTCTCCACAAATAAGGTTAGCTTCAATGGATCTCCAACACTGTTTGTCTCTCGCCTTGATTGTAAGTCTTTCAGAATGCTGCCCATTTCTTATCGTTATCTTCCTACTTATATCGTTATCTACCCCTTGCTCCCTTGCTAGCTAGTTAGTTAGTCGAGGTTCCAACTTCATGGCAACGGGCCGTCGCCATTATGCTCCTCTCCTGTGCCAGTGAATATCACACAAAATGCTCCCCACTGTCCAATGTGAAAAGTGGAATAGACAGGAGTCATGGCAATCCAACAGCCCGCACAGGTACACTGTGCATAATGCCGCTGCCAGAATGCCAACACAAAATTAATCCACGGAAACCACAGTTCATCGTCGATGGACTCGGAAGTCACCAGAAAGACCTCATTGACCCGGGTTGTTTCTTTTGTGTTTACATGGCTCGGTCTCCGAAAGTGTCGCATAAAGCACGAACTCCGCAGCTTCTGCGCCGACTCCCGGGAGTCTCTTGAAAAATGCACCCGTGAACCGAAAAGGCAAATCAGTCTTATTCAGCAACAGCCGATAGCTATTGTTCCGAACATGCAGGTCACAGTACAGGACAGATGTAAAAGCATTCCCCGTGAATTTCACAGCTCACAGTGTCGCCCACGCACTCACTCAGTAGCAAGGCGACGGAACCATGTACTACAAGTCCATCATGAGGAAAATGCGATTGCAAACCGTAGTGGCAAGCATAAACACGCCACAGGCCTTAACGGTTCAACGCCTAACCGCCATGTTGGCGACCGGATGTCCCTTGCCTTCAGCCTTATCCTTCAGTATGGTTTTTATAAGAGTATTATGTCTTTTAACGTCGCCTAAATGACAAATAGATTTACTTACAGTACTGTTATATTTTTTACTGTAGTCGGCGTCTGTGTACGATGATGATGATGTCGATGATGACAGTAGTTCTTTTTTTTTCTGAAAATAAAGAACAGATGCTGTGCATACATGTCTATACACAGCAACGCCAATATGGCAGCAGAACTCTATCATGATGTAACAACATGTTTAAAACAGGAGCTATTGATGAACACACCTGGGCTGATAAGATGATAACCAACAATTTGTTGCAGGAATGCCCAACATATGATGAAAAGAGCAATCATTCGTGACCTACATTTGCTTCTATCCCAGGATAAGATTTTGGGGGATATCAACAGCCTTCAGCTGGATGTTATTTTCTTTTCATATCGACGTTTGAAAGAGCACGAGGGGGAAAAAATAAGAAGATAAAGGTGTGTGTAGTTCTAGAATCTTTTGTGTCAATGTTTGGTTAGTACTACTCTGAGATGTCAATTAAGTGTATGATTCTAAAAGTATCTTTAAAAATAATTGTCCAATGTAATTTCCCCGATTAGAGCCTGTGATGTCACACGGTCATCATATGTTGAAAGACTGAATGCGTGGAGGAATAGATGGACAATCTTGCCGCCACTTCGAGCCAAGGCTTGGAACTCTCGTCCCATCGTGCCCATGACATTATATTCTTAGCGCAGCTCCCTGTCAACTTCGCTATCACACCCACTTAACAATATCTAAAGCGTACTAATCAGACACTCTTTCCTGCTACTCTTTTCCCCATCATGTTTGCCATTTGTCAATAAGTTTTCATATGTATTTCTTCTCATAACATGCACAAAGAATCTTCACCGTCAACCTCCATTTTCTCTAATCGGTTTGCGGCTTTCACTTGTTTCATGAAGGGTTGTCCCATTCGTTTGTTCTGCCCGTCTGTATATGTTCTATAAATAAATATACACGTATTGTTTGGCAGTCATAGAAGTAGGGGTAAGAATTAGAGATTAGAGGACGCACTAGACAACGTAAAAATTGAAAGCTATAGTTAGCGACCGGGATTCCAACCTGTCACCTCCAAATTACGACAACACCTCGCTGCAGGAATAAGAGCGCTTTAACACTTGACCAACTAGACAACCCTGAAAATGGTGTCTTCATGAGCCAAGTCTATCATCCACATGAACCCACAACTATAGAATATGGACAGGATTCTTATGCAACCATTAAAATAGAACCATAGGTCTCAGCAATTTATATTAATTCAGCATAGTTTAGTGTGCCCTCTAGTCTCTAATGCTTACCCCCATTACTATGAGCTCCACACAATACGTATTTATTTATTTATTTATAAACTGTCTTGATGGCCTCAAAGTGTTCCCTAATTGATATTCATAGATGTTCTCATCATCATCAAGTGCCGTGCCGGCTGGCGTAGGCGTTCATGGCTCTCCACAGATCTCGGTCTTTGGTGTTCTGGATCAACTCTGCTGATGATATTCCTCCATGCCACCGTCTCAGTCCGTCCAGCATCATTTCTCTTGGTCTGCATCTGCCTCTCTTCCCCTCGAACTTTCCAGTTGTCACGATGTTCTCTTCTCATCACATGACCAAAGAAAGATGTTTTCTCTTTCTTATTGATGTTCTATTGTATTATAGATGTTCTAGTATCCTCATAAACCGGATACCATTAGATGTTTCCCGTCTTGTTTGCGTATTATGTTTCCCATGCGTAAAGTAACATGTACAGACACGTATATTCACACCAGCATATCGTGTGGCACCATATGGTCATAGGAACAAAAGCAAGCATATTCATATCTAGACTGCAGCAGGATATAACAATAGAAACTAAAATAGTTAGGTAGGTGTCACTACTAGGAAAACGTGAGAGATGCTAAAGGCAGACACAGTGTACATACCTTACCATCCATCCATCCATCCATCATGTACCATGCCGATAATCGTGGGCGGTCATGATTCGCAAATTCACTCGAGCACCAGAGTCGTGGATCAGGTACAGGTCAGTGTTCTTGCCTCGACCATGCCACGTGGACAAGCCTTCCGAGTATTTACTTCTCTGTCTTCCCCTTATTCTTTTCCCCTCGATCTTGCCAGTTGTCACCAAGTTCTCTAAATTATTTCTTCTCATAACATGTCCAAAAAATTGTGACTGCCTACGCCTAATTTCTCTAATTAGTGTACGATATTCATTTGTGTCTTGTAGGACTTGGTCGTTGGGTTTTCTGTCTGTCCATGGTATTCTTTGCATTCTCCTCAGAAACCACATTTCCACCGTCATCAGATGTTTTTCTGCTTGACTGCTCATTGTCCACGCTTCACACCACACAAAAGTACAGGCTCTATGTAGCACCTCAATACTCTTTTTTTTTCTCGTAGCAATTGACATCGTTTTATTGGCCAGTATGTCTTCCATCTTGCAAAAGGCTGCCTTCGCCATGGCGATATTTGTTCTAATGTCTTCAAGGTATCTCCTACCAGATGTTATGACTGTTCCGAGATAATTCTACCGATTAAATTGTTGAAGTATATTCCCATTTACTTGTATATTACATTGTGGTATTTCGATCTTCCCAGTCGCGACCATAATCTGTGTCTTCTTACAATTTAATTCTAACCCTAGTTGTTCACTGTGGGCAACAACCGCATCTACTAAATGTTGCAGATCCTGCTCATTGTTTGCAATCAATACTATATGATATGCATATTTAATGTCATTAATATTTCTTCCTCCAATGATGATTCTTTTCATATCTTGTAAATTTCTTAAAACACCTTCACTGTACAAGGAAAACAATATCTGAAGAAATTACACATCCCTGTCTCACACCTCTCTTAATAGGCCACATAAGCCATATTAACTTACTTCAATATCAATCCTTATTGTAGCTTGTTGTTTCCAATATATGTTTTTTTGCAAGTCTAATATCTTTCCCATAAATTTGTAGATCTACAAACATATTTATAATGTTGACATGTCTTACTTTATCGAAAGCGTTTGTATAGTCAATAAAGCAAAGATGTAGATCTTTGTTTACATCTATAGAACGTTCAATTACTGTTCTCAGCATACACACAGCATTTACTGTACCCTTGTTTTCTGCAAACCCACATTGTTCTTCCCATATTTCAGGTTTTAATTTCTTCTAATCTCTTTGCATGATAATTCTTAGCAAAATCTTCGTGATGTGACTCATTATGCTAATTGTACGATGGTGATCACATTCCAAGGCTCCTGATTTCTTTGGGAATGCAATAAATACTGAATTACTTAATTCAGTATTTAACTCCAGTATCATATATTGTGTTCTGCAGTCTGCTGACGAGATCTATTCCAAATTCTTCTAAAGCATTAATCATTTCTGTTGTGATGCTGTCTGAACCGGGGGTCTTGCCAGATTACATATGATTAAGAGCACTCTGAATCTCCATCTTTAAAATTGACGGTCCTTCATTATTATTTCGAACATCATACTGTTCTTCTCTGTTATCATTATAAAGGTTTTTCATATAATCTGACCATACATGTAAAATTTGATCGTTGTCTATTATGATTTTCCATTATTTGTTTTAGGCAGCCTGTTGATGTACATGTTCTTTTATTAGTAAGTTCCTGAATTATTTTGTGCATTAATGTGGTATTTTTACTGTTGTGTTGTTTTTCATTATATATGTAATTTTTCTCAAGCCATGCTTCTTTTGCCTACTTACATAATGTTCTGACTTTTCTGTGAATTTCTTCATATTTGGCAGGATTATTTTTGTTGTGTCGTCTTGTTTGCATTAGTTGTAAAATGTATTCTGTGATCCATATATTACGACCCACGTTCTTTTATTTTGGAATAGTTGTTTCTGCAGCCAAATTGATTGAATTATTCAACATTTCCTATTGACTATCCACATCTTGAAATAGGATCTCTAGATCAGACAATGTATCAAATCTGTTGTTTACTTCTATGTTAAAACTGTCTTGTATTTCCTTGTAATTTTCCAGTGTACACAGATCATATTTAATGTTTCCTGTTGTATACTTGACTTTCTTTAACTTTACTCTCAATGTGTCTGTAATAAATCTGTGATCAGTGTAGAACTGAGTAGCATTGAGAACTGTTTTAACTATTGTTAACGCATTTCGAAACCTTCCGCTAATCAGAATGTAATCAATCCGGTTTCTAATCCTGTTTTCAGGATCTCTTTATGTCCATAATCTTCTAGGATGTTGTTTAAACCAGGTGTTTCCTACAATCATTGTCTGCTCTTTTGCCCTTTCTACAAGTCCGTATCCTCTTTCGTTTCGCTCTCCCAAACCTTACACCGAACTCCATTAACTCAAACACAGGTACATAGACAATTTTTTAAATGTATTTCTAATTTCATGATTCTCTTCGGATTTGTTGTTCCTGAGAAGATTATTATAATCGAAACGTCAATTCGTTGTGTCTTAGAATACTTATTTTTATTTTATTATTTGTGTGTGTGTGTGTGTGTGTGTGTGTGTGTGTGTGTGTGTTTTAATAGATCATGATTGAATTCCTCACCCCCACCCACCCTCTCTCACCTGTGTTTGTGTTAGTGGAGCTCGTTGTAAAGTATGTATACCGCGTCTGTGTTTAGCATTTCTCACCTTTTCGCAGGAGTTTAACAAACTTAACTGCTTTTATTTCCTATTATTAATATCTAGTAGCATGCAGAGCGGTGCCGCCTTGTACAGCAATATAAATAACTATATACTGCACATATATAAATAAAACACCGTGGGCGTCTACATAAACTGTTAGTTATGCAAATGTAAACTAAATCACGCGTAGTTATATAAACTGACAATTGTATTTACAGAAGCAAATGTCGCACTAAAATGTTGAGTTCTCGACCTTGACTTGGGGACGTAAATTACACGTACCTCTAGAGTCGGAGTGGGTTCGCCTGATGGCAAGGGGCATTGGTAATAGGTAAAGCTAATCCACGCGCACAAATCAGTCCACTGCACTATAAGAAGTAGCACATGTATGTATTATGCTTGAGTTCAAAACAAACGAAGAAAGAATGTTACAGTCATAGAAATAATACCTTTTCATGCCAAGAGACGTACTTTGTAAATGTTACAGTCATAGAAATAATACCTTTTCATGCCAAGAGATGTACTGCGTAAATGTTACAGTCATAGAAAGAATACCTTTTCATGCCAAGAGATGTACTGCGTAAATGTTACAGTCATATAAAGAATACCTTTTCATGCCAAGAGATGTACTGGGTAAATGTTACAGTCATAGAAAGAATACCTTTTCATGCCAAGAGACGTACTGCGTAAATGTTACAGTCATATAAAGAATACCTTTTCATGACAAGAGATGTACTGCGTAAATGTTACAGTCATATAAAGAATACATTTTCATGCCAAGAGATGTACTGCGTAAATGTTACAGTCATATAAAGAATACCTTTTCATGCCAAGAGATGTACTGCGTAAATGTTACAGTCATAGAAAGAATACCTTTTCATGCCAAGAGATGTACTGCGTAAATGTTACAGTCATAGAAAGAATACCTTTTCATGCCAAGAGATGTACTGCGTAAATGTTACAGTCATAGAAAGAATACCTTTTCATGCCAAGAGATGTACTGCGTAAATGTTACAGTCATAGAAAGAATACTTTTTCATGCCAAGAGATGTACTGGGTAAATGTTACAGTTATAGAAAGAATACCTTTTCATGCCAAGAGATGTACTGTGTAAATGTTACAGTCATATAAAGAATACCTTTTCATGCCAAGAGATGTACTGCGTAAATGTTACAGTCATATAAAGAATACCTTTTCATGCCAAGAGATGTACTGGGTAAATGTTACAGTCATATAAAGAATACCTTTTCATGCCAAGAGATGTACTGGGTAAATGTTTCAGTCATATAAAGAATACCTTTTCATGCCAAGAGATGTACTGCGTAAATGTTACAGTCATATAAAGAATACCTTTTCATGCCAAGAGATGTACTGCGTAAATGTTACAGTCATAGAAAGAATACCTTTTCATGCCAAGAGATGTACTGCGTAAATGTTACAGTCATAGAAAGAATACCTTTTCATGCCAAGAGATGTACTGAGTAAATGTTACAGTTAGAAAGAATACCTTTTCATGCCAAGAGATGTACTGCGTAAATGTTACAGTCATAGAAAGAATACCTTTTCATGCCAAGAGATGTACTGGTAAATGTTACAGTCATAGAAAGAATACCTTTTCATGCCAAGAGATGTACTGCGTAAATGTTACAGTCATATAAAGAATACCTTTTCATGCCAAGAGATGTACTGCGTAAATGTTACAGTCATAGAAAGAATACCTTTTCATGCCAAGAGATGTACTGGGTAAATGTTACAGTCATAGAAAGAATACCTTTTCATGCCAAGAGATGTACTGGGTAAATGTTACAGTCATAGAAAGAATACCTTTTCGTGCCAAGAGATGTACTGGGTAAATGTTACAGTCATAGAAAGAATACCTTTTCATGCCAAGAGATGTACTGCGTAAATGTTACAGTCATATAAAGAATACCTTTTCATGCCAAGAGATGTACTGGGTAAATGTTACAGTCATAGAAAGAATACCTTTTCATGCCAAGAGATGTACTGCGTAAATGTTACAGTCATAGAAAGAATACCTTTTCATGCCAAGAGATGTACTGCGTAAATGTTACAGTCATAGAAAGAATACCTTTTCATGCCAAGAGATGTACTGCGTAAATGTTACAGTCATAGAAAGAATACCTTTTCGTGCCAAGAGATGTACTGGGTAAATGTTACAGTCATAGAAAGAATACCTTTTCATGCCAAGAGATGTACTGCGTAAATGTTACAGTCATATAAAGAATACCTTTTCATGCCAAGAGATGTACTGGGTAAATGTTACAGTCATAGAAAGAATACCTTTTCATGCCAAGAGATGTACTGCGTAAATGTTACAGTCATAGAAAGAATACCTTTTCATGCCAAGAGATGTACTGCGTAAATGTTACAGTCATAGAAAGAATACCTTTTCATGCCAAGAGATGTACTGCGTAAATGTTACAGTCATAGAAAGAATACCTTTTCATGCCAAGAGATGTACTGCGTAAATGTTACAGTCATAGAAAGAATACCTTTTCATGCCAAGAGATGTACTGGGTAAACGATGCTAGCCCCATATTTTGAGACCGATCTGCACTCGATGGCTGATGTGACACATATCTCTTTATCCGTCTCTGTTTCTCATACATTCTCCTGGTACCCATTGTAAATTGGTTAGACCCGGGAGCCCAGTGAATGAACAATAATCCCTGCCCCGTAGATGAGTTGAATATGATAAGGGGATCGGTCGGCAAACTTCATAACTTCGGCGCTATAACTTTCCTAGTGCCTCATCATCATCATCATCATGTGGTCTGCCAGCTGGCTTAGGCTTTCATGTTTCTCCATAGACCTCGGTCCTTGATATTCTAGATCAATGCTGCTGGGGATAATCCTCCTTGTCACCGCCTCAGTACACTGCAAGTTATAGACACGGAAACACCTTATGCTGTTAAGTACATAGATAATTACATGCAAGAAAATAACACGCACCGTTTACAATGTACAGCAGGATCTATTCATGGAAACAGCGTGGAGCATCACACCATATCTAGTTGCACAAAAAGAGCACAACTCAATAGTCAACAGCACGGTACGTATATTCGACAAGGGCAGCCTAGTTCAGTTAACAACACGGTATATACATAGACAAGCACATGTGTGTACCGTTAACAACACGGTATATACATTAGACAAACACATCCGTGTACGGTTAACAAGTAAGCAAACACATTGCAAAAGTGCAGCTAAATACCTTTAGCAACATATCAAGTACATTGTACAAGCCCAGCTACAATGATGCAGGTACATGTGTCAAGTGCATCTTAGTACTTGTAACATTGCTGCAGGTGCATTAAACAAGTGCATCTTAGTACTTGTAACAATGCTGCAGGTGCATTAAACAAGTGCATCATAGTACTGTTAACAATGCATGAACTACATTGTAAAAACTTATCTTTGTACCGTTTAAGATACAGCAAGTATGTTATACCAGAACAATTTAATACCGTTAACACCACATCAATACATGAGACAAAGATAATTTAATGCTGCAACAGCACCCACTTCATTAGATAAGCATACCTTACTATAGTCAACAGCCCATGCAGGTAAACTCAGACAAGAAGCATTTAGCACGCATATAAGTACAGCCAATTTACTCAGACATGTACAAGTTAGTACAAGCAACATCACAGCTCCTACACTTAGATAAAGACATCTAGGTACATCTATAGCCACACTTAGGCAATCATAACTGAGCACAGTCACCAGAAAGGCTATTGCAATTATAAGCACGTTAAAGCAGTTAACAGCACGATTGGTACGCTTATAAATATAACTACACATTTAATGACACGACGTTTATACTTATATGCACGTATAATAAAGTTAATGGTACGACTAGTACACTTATAAGCACATATAATATAACCAACGGTACCGCTAGCACACTTAATACTACATATACTTCAGGTAACGGCACGACTAGCGCATTTATAAACACATGTAGGACAGTTAAAAGCACGACTAGTGAACGTATACATACATATAGTACAGTTTAATGCACGATGAGGGTATTTATAAACACAGATAGTACCGCTGAAAAAACGACTAGGGCATTTATAAGCACATATAGTACAGCTAACAAGACCGCTAGTACATCTAGACAATCTCAACATTGTGCAGTGAAAAGCAATACAATCTACAATTTAAAACAATAATAACATAGCACGGATTGCTTCATGCTGATGTAGAAATAACAAAAGCAAAACTAGTTATGATATGCAGCTACGCTGTCAGCTATTTGACATACCCAGACAAGCAAGCCACCACATACACTTTTGCATACCAGGATACAAAATGCACGGTGCTGCCAGTATAATCACATACACCGACAGACTGGTATCAAGTTCTCATTCTGGCTGTAGAGATGGTAACATACTTAGGTGAGCATGAGCCGACACTGAACGATGCAGGCTTGTGGAACGTCTTCAAACCTGTTCGCTGGAAGCAGGTAGATGCCAGCTCGTCTCACGGTTCTCCATGAGCAGGTGGCCAAGTGGTTTTCTCCACGGGCCTCATATTTTATTGAGCGTGCGTTTAGTTCTCATCCCTGGTAAAATAGGGGGGGGGGGGATTTTATTTGTCAGAAATGAAATACAAATCCTAACCAGTACAATAAGACTTACATGATAAACGACACCAATAATAAAGAACAAACACGTATCAGTAGATTTAAAAAAAAAAGAAAAAAAAAAAAAAAAGAAAGAACTCTACAACACAGCTTTCTACCAACTCTATGCTACCAATGCCAAACCGAGACACTGTTAAAAAAGGGAAACGAAAAATTACAACGGAAATGAGATTCCCGAGAAGAGTACTCAGCGTATCAAGAATGGAGAACATCAGAAATGATAAAATCAGGACTAAAATGGGGGATATAGTAGCTCTAGATTTCTGTGGAAAACAGCAAGTTAAATTGTTCGGCCACATAACTAGGCTACCAACTAACAGTATACCACAACAAGCAATAATGTACAGACGACCAACCTGTACCAGAAGAAGAGGCCGACCATGGACAGAGGGAATAGCAGAGTCCATGGGCATCTCGATATATGAAGCACATAATCGGGCACCCTCGATACCGCAAGGTACAAGAGGACCAAGATGAGATGAGATATACAAGTACACTCCGTGGCGATTGCTCGGACAAATGTATTTAAACCTTAGCCTGTCATTGTAATATCCGCAGCGGATCTCCGCCCTCATAAGCATGAAAAGATTGCCAGCAGAAGACAACCAAGCCACAGGCAGATCTCCAATAATAACAGCCTCAGCAGCAGCAACACAAGTAACCGTGGTCACAGCGCGGATAACAAATGCTCCCCGTTCGAACTGTATCTGTATCTGTGTGTGTATTTCAAAGAAGATATAATTCATCTATTCACTTCATACGATATATATGCAGAGGTGTTTCCTAGGCACCGGGGCCGGGTTATATACTGGCCAAGACCTATTGACGCGTCCTCGTCGAGCGTCCTGGGCAACAGGTCCCTTCCGGGTCCTGGCTAAAGTCAGTAGGATCACCGATTCCTCCGAAGTAGGAGAGTGTCTGCCTGTACGGCGAGGAACCACCAGTCTGCACACCAATAAGCCAGACATGGGACAACGGATACTCACGCAAACCTCAGGTCCGGTATGACATCACACTGATGTTGGAAAACAGGATGCCTTCATCCGACATACAGGACTTCGCGTTGGAGCTCAAGCCAACGAACACAAGCAAGCAAGCAAGCATACCTCTGCAATTTGTACCTGACGAGATGTAGCGAAATACGCAACGCAACAAATTGCGCATCCTATTGTTTATAGATTATTTGTTTAAATTCACAAAGAGAATACTCTATTGAGAACGCTAGTAATAATAACAACACCTTAACTTGAACTGTCTTGAACGCATTCGTGTAGCATATATTGTCGTGTCCTCCTTTAAAGTGTCGTCCCTGGAGTGAGGAGATCCGACACCCACATTATAATATTATTTTTTTTCCCCCTCAATATTCTGGAGAATCCACAAGCTTCCGTCCAACACACTCCATCAGCCTATGGACACCTTTTCCTATCACTCTCACACTGTCATACTATGCCCCCTTCTCATACTTCCCCAACGCAACATACTCAACAACTCTTGCTTCTAGAAATTTATAAAGATTAATTTATTAAAATAAAAGTGTAACGTGTATGAGACGTGTATGCGAAGAAAATGTGTGACGTGTTCTATAAAGTGTGTAGACTCTGTCTCTCAGACATCAACTCAGTCAGCTGATCACAGCAAAGATAGACCACAGCACGTTACGTCAGAACAAGTACGTCTCACCCGTTGCCGGAACCATCTTGCCGGATAATGCTTTGCCTCTGTAGACCTCTGGTAATCCAATTTCATGAACATCCGAAATAGACACCGGTGGTATTAAGAGTTAATCAGGGACCGGTTGCACTCTACACAATGTCCGTTCCTAATGTTCCTAAACAAACTGCACAAGTCTTTTGCAGTGTGTACGCAGTTAGTTAGTTAGTTAGTTAACAGATCATCCTCGTTGCACATCGAACCACTCAGTTCATAAGTGCTAATTACTAATGTTAATTGTTACTGTACTAACACTAGGTACTCTTAGCCGGTTCTCGGTTCGTTACTACTGTCTGATGCTGTGGTGCATCAGTATGCATCATTCTCTTTGATGAATCAATTTCCTTCTAGCGTAAGTTACGTTTCTGTATGCAACTTTATTGACTCTTGAACTGGTGTTCTTCAGAATGGGTTTTTAATTCTTTCCCAAAACTTGTAGAGTTTCCTTGGATCTGGTAGGGAACCTAGGATAGAAACAACACATCTGGTGATAGTACTAGTCACTGATCCCTTCGGCTGAGTGTAAGCCTATCACCTTGCTTAATGATCTTAAGCTAACTAGACTTAGTCATAGAGCAGATTAGCTACCCACCTAGAGTCGAATCAGGCTATGACAAAGAAAAAATATCAGCAAACAGAATGCGGAACCCCGCCCACCAGGGACACCTACGGGAAGATCCCAATTATCCTTCATTACTCAACTAGTAAAGCTTATCAACACTTCACTAATCTATTCTAGCTAACACTAACAGTGCTAATCATCACACTATAGTTTAACAAGGCCACAGTCTATAGTAATTATAACGAATATATTATAATAAGTTATACCTTAAATGGCACTACTGCAGTCCTATCAATCATATCCACATCTGCCATTATAGGCACGTGCAAAATTAAGTCACTAATTAACACACGGTAGATATTATTTCCACTAAGCACTGCAGTGCCTTGGCACTCTAACTAGAGCATTATTCAAGTCCACCCTAGTTGATCTCAACTCGAGTTTATATGGCAAACTACCAAAGTTGTCCACGTGACGTTATCCTTTACTCCCCCACACAGGTGGCACAGTGGCAAATCATCCCCTTGTCAAGAATCCATTTTCCTGGCTTAAATCCTGTCAAAGTTGTCAGTAATTGCCTAGATTCTCAAAACAAGCCAGCTAGTTTCTGTATACTCCCAACAAAGAGTTTCGATACCAAGCTGCCAATCATCTTGATGTGCTGGAAACCAAGAATTGACAGATGCACTGTTTTCCTGTACTAGGTACTTCCGTTTTACATCTGCCCCTGTGATCTCACGGCTTCCATCTGCATTCAAATGTTGACAAACTTGTCACTCTTCTGTTCCGTGGTGACAATCCCAGCAGCCATTTCCGTCTGATGTCCGTCAGTATAGATGACAAACGGAACCATTCCATATCCTTCTCCCTCACCACCAAATGTGTTTATGGGCTGACACGATGTAACCTGTACAACTGTGTTTACTCTGTTAGTACAAATAGATGTCGCTGGTCGATCGTCCGCTTAATCCGAAAATCCTCTGTAATAATCAACCGGATAAACACACGGTTTCATTTTGTGACATAGGCCCCCTCCTAAGAGAGTAGTCCATCTCACTCTTCTCCACCGTGAGTTTAATCCAGATGATTCATTCTTCTTCTTCAGGAGCTGGGTGTCTTGACAAGAAATCCGCTCCAACATTTTCCTTCCCAGGAATGTACTCTACTGTGAAATTATACGGTTGAAGTAACAACGACCACCGCATCAAACGTGCGTTGAGCTTCTGAGAAGTAGCCAGGAACATCAGGGGCTGATGATCTGACTGGACCCGAAACTTAACTCCATACAAATATGGCTGAAATTTTTGCACTGCCCATACGAGGGACAAGCACTCTCTCTCGACGGTTGAATAATTCCTCTCCGCCTGTAGAAGTTTCTTACTTGCGTATGCCACAGGTTTCAAAACCGAAGCATCGTCTTTTCCTTCCTGTAACAAAGCGGCTTCAATTCCAATCGCACTCGCATCCGTTCTCAACACAAATGGTTTGGAAAGGTCAGGGAGCTGTAATACAGGTTTGCTGACCAAGGCCTCCTTTAACTGACTATAGTCATTCTCACATTCTGGTGTCCAAATGATTTGATCCGGTAATCCCTTTTTCAAGGTTTCCGTCAACGGAGCTCCCAGTTCAGTGAAATGTGGGATAAATTTGTGGTAGAACCCACACAACGAGAGAAAAGATCGCACATCCTTCTTCGTTTTTGGCCTTGGTGCATTTCTAAATTTTCTCCAGGTTCTTCTCTTCTGGGACAATGTGTCCTGGAGTGATGGTGTGACCTAGAAATTCCAGAGTCTGGTAACCAATCATGCACTTGGTTGGACGAGCAGTAAGCCCTGCTTCCTTGAGTCTATTAAACACTCTCTCCAAGGATTGTAAGTGGTAGAGCTGTCACTGGAAATCAGAATATCATCCATGAATGAGATGATGGACGGATCCTGTAACGGATCTAGTAAAGTCCTCATCATGCGTGTAAACACACTAGGTGCATTGCTGAGTCCAAAGGGCATGACCTTGAATTCGTAGTGTCCACTGGGTGTACTGAAAGCTAACAGTGGTCGAATCTCCGGTTTGACTGGTATCTGATAGTACCCCCGACTCAGATCCACCTTTGAAAAGTACCGAGCCTTATGGAGCCTAGCGAATAACTGAGTTGGATTCGGCAAAGGTTCCACCTGAAACTGTGTATGACTGTTCAGCAGTCGGTAATCTATACACAACCTGTGTTCTCCACTTGGTTTGCGTAACAAAACTACCCCTGCATTGTATGGGGATGTAGATGGTGCAATCACATCATCCTCCAGCAATTTGTGTATTTCCTCCTCCAGGGCCTTTTCTTTAGAGAATGGCACTGGGTAAACCTTTTGGCGAACCGGCTCCTGTGTGGTCAAAGTCATCTCGAACTCAACCAACCTCGTTCGTCCTGGTTTATCAGTCAGTATCTCCTTATGAGACTTGAGAACCTGGGTTATCCTTTCCCTCTCCTGGGAGGTCAGATCAGGGTTCACTTGCACATCCCTATAGGTTTCCTGGTGTACTAAGGGATATTCCCTGCCCTCGCTGGTTCCCACTTCTGTCTCCACTGCAACTGCCATTGCCATGAGGTGAGCTGCCTTGTCTCCTGGTCTCTCTTCGTATTTCCGCAAGAGATTGATATGGAAAATCTTCGACTTTCCCCGGATCCAGATCTGATAGTTGGTTCTGGATATCACCCTTTCCACGGGAAATGGGCCTTGCCAACCTATCTCCAGTTTGTTGTTTCCCGTTGGGAGTAACAACAAGACTTTATCTCCTACCTCTAGAGATCTTTCTTTAGACCTACGGTTGTAGTAAGCCGCATGTCTTTTCCTGGCCTTTTTCAAGTTTTGATTTGCCAGAGTCCATCCCTTGTGGAGTTTTTCTTTCAGTTCCTCCACGTATTGATAGGATGAGATCACTTCTTCTGACGTCCCCTCTTCAGTCCAACTCCTCAACATGGCTTCCAACGGTCCTTTGATTGGACGACCAAACAGCAACGTAGCGGGTGGTAGTCCTGTTGAGCCATGAGGAACTTCCCGATAGGCAAAGAGTGCTGCTGGGATATATTCATCCCACCTATCAGGTTTTTCCTGCGCTAGTTTCCTGAGCATTGTCATCAACGTGCCGTTGAAAACGCTCTACTTGTCCATTGGCTTGAGGGTGGTAAGGGCTGGTATGTATGTGGTTAGAGTGAAACACCCTAAATACCTCCTCCATGAGTTTTCCACAAAACTGAGATCCATTATCCGTCAGAATTTGATCCGGAAAGCCTAATCTGGTAAAGGCCTCCATCAGTGCGTCCGCCACTCTTTTCGAGTCAATCGTGGTCAACGGTATCGCCTCACCCCACATTGTACAGCAATCCACCATTGTGAGTATATACATGTTCCTCTTCCTAGTCCTGGGAAGTGGACCCACGATATCGATGGCTACCCTCTCGAAAGGAGAGTTCATGATGGGCATCTCACCCAACATCACCGGTGCTGTCCAGTGTTTCGGTGCCACCCTCTGGCACTCAGGGCATGACTTCACATACCGACGCACATCATCTGTCATTCCCGGCCAATAGTAGTGGCAGGAAATCCGCTGCATGGTGGCGGCAATACCCATGTGTCCACTAAAGGAGATGGTATGCCCCATATGAAGAATCTGGGACCGATGAGCTTTCGGGACGACCAACTGACCGTATAGGTTGTCTCCCCTTCCTGCTCTCCTGTAGAGTATCCTATTCTTCATGTAGTACTGCCCCCGTCCTGGTGGATCAGCACTTTTCTGCAGCTTTTTGTAGCAAGGACGTAAAGTATCATCCTCACTCTGGGCAGTTCGTAGCTCCCCCGGCATTGGGTTAGTCACAATGGCGTCTGCCTCTTCCGTTTTCGTCTGAGAGCGAGTCTGCATTGCTCCCATATGGAATTGGCTCCCTGGGCATTCCCAGAAAGACATACCGGCAACCTAGGATGACTGGAAAAAATGGGATCGGTCAATACAGCGGCCTTGATGGTGCCGGTGACGTACCTTGACCGAATCTCCACATTAGCAATAGGCAACTTCATGACTACAGCACTCTTCTGTGCAGGCTGTATATCCAATGTTTCACCTGTGAATTGTTCTGGATGTACCAGATCCGCAGAAATCACGGCCTCCCCGTCCAGTCCTGTGTCGTATAAACACTCCACTTGACGACCGTTAACCTCTACTAATTCCACTACAGGTGGTTTTTCCTGGTCTGGAGTCTCTTCCTCGGCCTCGACCTGTTCGGTGGGCTCCACCTTAGGTTTCCCTGAGCACACGACGAATTGAGTGTCTCCTGACTTTCCTCTGCAGTCAATAGCATTGTGCGTGTTTGACTGACATTGGTTGCACCATTTCCCTGTCCTAGATTTTCTATTGTCGGACTTGAATGAGCTCTCCTGGTGTCGAGCTTCCCTGTTGACCTTGGCATTTTCCGTGACAACCTCCTTGGAAGTCACTTGACATGCTGCAAAGTGAGGGTTCTTAGCCTTCGATTTGCAGTCCCTCGTATTGTGAGAGGGTGACTTACAAATTGAACACCACTTCTCCGACCACGGTCGTTTAGGTGTAGAGCTTGAAGTGCTCTTGCTTCCCTCCTTCTTCTTCTCTGAACTATCCTCTGATTTTTGCCCATAAGGTTCCCACTTTTTTGTTCCTGAGTTTTTGGCTTTCTTCTTGTCATGTTTCTCTTGACTTTTGGTGTTGGTTGAAATGTTTTCCCCTGCCTCCCCATGTACCTCGACGAACCGTTCTGCTAATTTAGTCACGAGGTCAATACGTTCCGCTCCTTGTTCTCCCAGGAACGTCCTGAGAGGTTTAGACATTTGCTTCTTCAGCTGGTCGACCACCATGAGCTCTTCCAGACTCTCATAGTCATGTGCGAACCCAGCCAAATCCATCCACTTATGGAGATAAGATTTTAGACGCAAACTGTAGGCGGCAAACAACTCCCCCGGTTCTCGTTTCGCTGCTCGAAATTTTTTCCGGTAGGTATGTGACGTAACCTCGAATCGTTTCAGCAGAGCCGTCTTTAACTCATCATAATTGTTCTCATGTCCTGGTGGCAGGCGAGTATAAACCTCATATCCCGTCCCGCGTAATCCCTGGGATAGCTTAAGATTCCATTTGTTACGCTCCAGACCCATAGCAACTGACATAGCCTCGAAGCGTTGAAGGTATTGATCAATCTTCTCTTTGTCCTCCTCGTAGACCGCTAAAGGAAACTTCATAGCATGGTACCCATGTCCACCTACTGGTGTTGATCCTGGGATGGAGGAACCTCCAACTGCTCCCTCAGTTTCTCCATTAGATTGACTCTTCAACTCGAGTTCCCTCATCCGGTACTCGTGCTCCCTTTTCTGTGCTTCCTGTTCAGCTTCTAATTTCCTAGCTGTTTGCTCAGCTTCAAATTTCTTAGCTGCTTGCTCAGCTTCCAATTTCTTAGCTGCTTGTTCCAACTCCATCCTTCTCAATTCCAGCTCGGCCTTTCGATCATCCCTTTCTGCTTGACGATACTCTCTCTCCACTTCCTGTATGTAATCCGTTAGAGCAGAACCCGCCAATCCCATTTCTTCCCCCTTTGCCTTTAATTCTGCTGTGCTAAGTTTAGGGGTGGCCATTATACAGAGAGGTAAGCTAGCAGGTCGAGTACAATATAACTGCAAATTACTATACAGATATATGAACAAGTACTATAAATCTAGATATTACCACACACAGTACATTCACTCAGTGACAAGAGTAGAATCAGGACCACAGACCTATGCAGACGTGTGAAGTGTGAACAGGTAAGATATTAGTCCTAACCCCTATCCACATTCACTCTAGCTGGATTCTCCAAAATGATATCTCCCTCTTATAACTAAGGATCCCGTGTCAAAGGACCCCGTTGTCAGAAGATCCCCCTGTCAAACGTTCCTGCTTGCAGGAGATCTCGCTGTCCAGGGATTCCGTTTACGGGAGATCCCGCTGTCCAAGGATCCCGTTTACGAGAGATCTCGCTGTCCAAAGATCACGTTTACGATAGATCCCGCTGTCCAAGGATCCCGTTTACGAGAGATCCTACTGTCCAAATATCCCGGACGAGCTCCCAATAATGTCGTGTCCTCCTTTAAAGTGTCGTCCCTGGAGTGAGGAGATCCGACACCCACATTATAATATTATTTTTTTCCCCCTCAATATTCTGGAGAATCCACCAGCTTCCGTCCAACACACTCCATCAGCCTATGGACACCTTTTCCTATCACTCTCACACTGTCGTACTATGCCCCCTTCTCATACTTCCCCAACGCAACATACTCAACAACTCTTGCTTCTAGAAATTTATAAAGATTAATTTATTAAAATAAAAGTGTAACGTGTATGAGACGTGTATGCGAAGAAAATGTGTGATGTGTTCTATAAAGTGTGTAGACTCTGTCTCTCAGACATCAACTCAGTCAGCTGATCACAGCAAAGATAGACCACAGCACGTTACGTCAGAACAAGTACGTCTCACCCGTTGCCGGAACCATCTTGCCGGATAATGCTTTGCCTCTGTAGACCTCTGGTAATCCAATTTCATGAACATCCGAAATAGACACCGGTGGTATTAAGAGTTAATCAGGGACCGGTTGCACTCTACACAATGTCCGTTCCTAATGTTCCTAAACAAACTGCACAAGTCTTTTGCAGTGTGTACGCAGTTAGTTAGTTAGTTAGTTAACAGATCATCCTCGTTGCACATCGAACCACTCAGTTCATAAGTGCTAATTACTAATGTTAATTGTTACTGTACTAACACTAGGTACTCTTAGCCGGTTCTCGGTTCGTTACTACTGTCTGATGCTGTGTGGTGCATCAGTATGCATCATTCTCTTTGATGAATCAATTTCCTTCTAGCGTAAGTTACGTTTCTGTATGCAACTTTATTGACTCTTGAACTGGTGTTCTTCAGAATGGGTTTTTTAATTCTTTCCCAAAACTTGTAGAGTTTCCTTGGATCTGGTAGGGAACCTAGGATAGAAACAACACATCTGGTGATAGTACTAGTCACTGATCCCTTCGGCTGAGTGTAAGCCTATCACCTTGCTTAAT
Source organism: Cepaea nemoralis (assembly GCA_014155875.1). Classification (NCBI taxonomy): domain Eukaryota; kingdom Metazoa; phylum Mollusca; class Gastropoda; order Stylommatophora; family Helicidae; genus Cepaea; species Cepaea nemoralis. Next base: position 137,901 of record JACEFZ010002377.1, read on the forward strand.
GATCTTAAGCTAACTAGACTTAGTCATAGAGCAGATTAGCTACCCACCTAGAGTCGAATCAGGCTATGACAAAGAAAAAATATCAGCAAACAGAATGCGGAACCCCGCCCACCAGGGACACCTACGGGAAGATCCCAATTATCCTTCATTACTCAACTAGTAAAGCTTATCAACACTTCACTAATCTATTCTAGCTAACACTAACAGTGCTAATCATCACACTATAGTTTAACAAGGCCACAGTCTATAGTAATTATAACGAATATATTATAATAAGTTATACCTTAAATGGCACTACTGCAGTCCTATCAATCATATCCACATCTGCCATTATAGGCACGTGCAAATTAAGTCACTAATTAACACACGGTAGATATTATTTCCACTAAGCACTGCAGTGCCTTGGCACTCTAACTAGAGCATTATTCAAGTCCACCCTAGTTGATCTCAACTCGAGTTTATATGGCAAACTACCAAAGTTGTCCACGTGACGTTATCCTTTACTCCCCCACACAGGTGGCACAGTGGCAAATCATCCCCTTGTCAAGAATCCATTTTCCTGGCTTAAATCCTGTCAAAGTTGTCAGTAATTGCCTAGATTCTCAAAACAAGCCAGCTAGTTTCTGTATACTCCCAACAAAGAGTTTCGATACCAAGCTGCCAATCATCTTGATGTGCTGGAAACCAAGAATTGACAGATGCACTGTTTTCCTGTACTAGGTACTTCCGTTTTACATCTGCCCCTGTGATCTCACGGCTTCCATCTGCATTCAAATGTTGACAAACTTGTCACTCTTCTGTTCCGTGGTGACAATCCCAGCAGCCATTTCCGTCTGATGTCCGTCAGTATAGATGACAAACGGAACCATTCCATATCCTTCTCCCTCACCACCAAATGTGTTTATGGGCTGACACGATGTAACCTGTACAACTGTGTTTACTCTGTTAGTACAAATAGATGTCGCTGGTCGATCGTCCGCTTAATCCGAAAATCCTCTGTAATAATCAACCGGATAAACACACGGTTTCATTTTGTGACATATATCAACAACTGTATAACATGCTGCCATGACACGTTTACGTGATGTAAAATATTCACCCTCATCATGTGCTAAGCTGATAAGCGTGGGTGGTGATGTTTCGGCATCTCACACGATCACTAAAGTCGAGAATCAGCTCTGTATTTTTGTCTCTGTTATGCCGCGAGGCCAAACCATCTATACATTTACATCTCTGCCTTTCTTTTGTTCTCAGTCTTGCCAGTTGTCACCAGGTTCTCCAGCTTATTATTCCTCATAACGTGATCAAACAAGTTTGACTGTCTACGTCTAATTTATCTAATCAGTTTACGGTATTCATGTGTTTCGTGTAAAGTATTAGTTATAATAAAACCCATCCACAGGCCATAAAGCACGTTGCGCTAGTTGCAGGTTTGTCGACCTTCTTCAAACCTGTTCGCTGCAAGCAGGTAAACTGCCTGATCATCTCGCTGTTTTTCAATGAGCAGGTGATCAAGTGGTTTTCTCCATAGGCCTCATATTTCATTGTGCGTGCGTTTTGGTGCATGTGTACGGTGACCATACATCATTTGTGGAGTAACATGGTTAGTCTTACGCCAGCCTGTTTTACTTTCCGAGCCTCAGGAGCCAGAAAAAGAAACAGACAGAGGCCTTCATTCCCATTCTTTTGTTACCTATTTTAGCATATCATCATCATCATCATCATCATCATCATCATCATCATCATCATCATCATCATCATCATCATCATCATCATCATCATCATCATCATCATCATCATCATCATCATCATCATCATCATCATCATCATCATCATCATCATCATCATCATCATCATCATCATCATCATCATCATCATCATCATCATCATCATCATCATCATCATCATCATCATCATCATCATCATCATCATCATCATCATCATCATCATCATCATCATCATCATCATCATCATCATCATCATCATCATCATCATCATCATCATCATCATCATCATCATCATCATCATCATCATCATCATCATCATCATCATCATCATCATCATCATCATCATCATCATCATCATCATCATCATCATCATCATCATCATCATCATCATCATCATCATCATCATCATCATCATCATCATCATCATCATCATCATCATCATCATCATCATCATCATCATCATCATCATCATCATCATCATCATCATCATCATCATCATCATCATCATCATCATCATCATCATCATCATCATCATCATCATCATCATCATCATCATCATCATCATCATCATCATCATCATCATCATCATCATCATCATCATCATCATCATCATCATCATCATCATCATCATCATCATCATCATCATCATCATCATCATCATCATCATCATCATCATCATCATCATCATCATCATCATCATCATCATCATCATCATCATCATCATCATCATCATCATCATCATCATCATCATCATCATCATCATCATCATCATCATCATCATCATCATCATCATCATCATCATCATCATCATCATCATCATCATCATCATCATCATCATCATCATCATCATCATCATCATCATCATCATCATCATCATCATCATCATCATCATCATCATCATCATCATCATCATCATCATCATCATCATCATCATCATCATCATCATCATCATCATCATCATCATCATCATCATCATCATCATCATCATCATCATCATCATCATCATCATCATCATCATCATCATCATCATCATCATCATCATCATCATCATCATCATCATCATCATCATCATCATCATCATCATCATCATCATCATCATCATCATCATCATCATCATCATCATCATCATCATCATCATCATCATCATCATCATCATCATCATCATCATCATCATCATCATCATCATCATCATCATCATCATCATCATCATCATCATCATCATCATCATCATCATCATCATCATCATCATCATCATCATCATCATCATCATCATCATGCATCATCATCATCATCATCATCATCATCATCATCATCATCATCATCATCATCATCATCATCATCATCATCATCATCATCATCATCATCATCATCATCATCATCATCATCATCATCATCATCATCATCATCATCATCATCATCATCATCATCATCATCATCATCATCATCATCATCATCATCATCATCATCATCATCATCATCATCATCATCATCATCATCATCATCATCATCATCATCATCATCATCATCATCATCATCATCATCATCATCATCATCATCATCATCATCATCATCATCATCATCATCATCATCATCATCATCATCATCATCATCATCATCATCATCATCATCATCATCATCATCATCATCATCATCATCATCATCATCATCATCATTGTCCAATGACTTGCCGTGTGCAGAATGTATCTCCTATAAGTCTTTAGAAATATCTCTCCCATAAGCTAGATGTCCCGTATCTGTTGGTGTCATGTGTCAATTATCTGTCACGTCTTTAATCAATTACAGTAATGTTGTGATCTTCTACTCTCCTGCAGTACGTCAACTTCTATAATAATAACTTTCAAACCGCAGGTCTTTTTATATGATCAAACTATTTCATTTTCTGTTCATTTGTGATCTTGGTGAACACCTGCCATCTGAAATTTACAATATTTCATGTTCAGTTCCTATGTGATCTTGGTGATCACCACCAATCTGAAATTCACATCATTTCATTTTCTGTTCAATTGTGATCTTGGTGAATCACCACCAATCTGAAATTCACAATATTTAATTTTTTACTTCATTTGTGATCTTGGTGGTCACCTGCCATCTGAAATTCACAGATTCCAAGACATAATCACCTAAGCGGCATGTAAGCATGCTAGTAACTGCGCCAGCGCGACTCTCTTACAACATATTGTATGTCTGTGGTTAAACAGCATCGAATTTGGGTCAATATCACGCTGATCGCCTTACTTTTCAGAATATTTTTCGGTTCTTATTTTATAGCTGGGTAAACTACGACCTCGACAACCAAACTCGAAAGGGACTTAAACCTAAGACCACTGGACCAGAATTAAGTCAGAACACCATAAATTATTTAAGTCCCATCAATAAGCACACAACTATAGTCGCTGTATATATATATATATATATATATATATATATATATATATATATATATATATATATATATATATATATATATATATATATATATATATAAAAATAGTCGCTGAAAAGTCGACAGGGTCGACTTCATTGCACCAGATTTTCCCCATATTGCCCAGTCTCTTTCCGCTGCGAATTGCCGAAAGCGTCGCACAAAGCGCAATTTCCGTAGCTCCAGCGACAACCCCCAGGAGTCTCTGAATAAAATGCACTCGTGAACCGAAGGATGCAGCCCGGAATCGAACCCACAACCTTCGGAATCCGAGTCAAACGGCTTGACTACTTCGCTACGGAGATGCGCACGAGATGAAAGAAGCAAATGTAACTATGTATATGGTTACGCTTGAGTTCAAAACGACGGCAGAAACTCTCTGATATCTGCGATGATACTCTACTGACGACTAGATTCAGGGAGGCAGCTCATCTCTTTGTTTAGTCTGCAGAGTATAAAAAGTTGATAGAAAAAGAATAAGCAATTGACGAAGACAAATAATAATAATAATAATAATAATAATAATAATAATAATAATAATAATAATAATAATAATAATAATAATAATAATAATAATAATAATAATAATAATAATAATAAAGCGAGTTTTGTTTCCCTATTGTCTTCCATTCTTTCTATATGCCCCAGCCATTGTAGTCTATTAGCCTTCATGATACCAGTCATTTTTTTTTAAAATTCGCATATCCTTTACAGGACATCGCTGTCAACAGCAGCATCTTTCAGCTGTCTGTTGATTTCTTGGCAAGATTACGCTCAGTAGTTTGCCATTGCTTTCTGAGCAGCCGGCTCAGTTATCCCGCAAGTCACCAGCGGGGGTAGAACCGCTCACAGCTCTCGCCCGCTACGAGACTCTGCGTGATAAACGGGATTATGGACAGAAAGTGGTGTAACCCCTCGGCCAGAGAGGCCGGCATACCAGTGATTAGCGGGGACTTAAATAGATCATAAATGTCTTTGTTACTTCTTCTTTTCCACTTTCCACATCCCTAATGGGTCCAAAGATGCGTCTTAAAACTTTGTTCTCAACGGTTTGAATAACAATAATAATAATAATAAAATAATAGTACTAGTAGTAAAAATAATAAACATCATAATAATATCCCACGCTGTGGCTTAGGCGATAGAGAGAACTGCAGTTTCACAATTTCTCATCATACCGAGTCCAGGGTTCAGAATCAGTTGTGGGTGGTTGTCACTTGTCGTCCCTGGAGGAAAGTGGACTCGACAAGTACACTTTTAATATCCTTCTACTATTGGAACTATTGAATGACTTTTGTCTACACTCATCCCTTCTGTCTTCCATACACTATATCTCTCTCTCTCTCTCTCTCTATCTCTCTCACAAGCCTTCATAACATACCCTGACAAGAGTTTCCTCCAACAAGTAATAACCTGTTTATTGTTGAAAACTATGTCAGTTGTATGTATTGAATGTGTAGATGTAGTTGATAGTGTCTGCTAATGTGAGTGCAAGATAGGACATTTAGACGTTAGTCTTCGTAGTTTCTCTAGCTTTTTCAAACGGCCAAAACATCTGACATCACACATATTCCTTTCCGGCTTGAGTCTGGACGTAATCCAATTATCGAAAACAATTGTCAATGTCTTATTATCAGAAACATAATCCAATAAAGGTAAGTCACTGAAGTTCAGATATGTCCTGTTTTGGAAGGTAGTATAGTCCACCACTGAATACACATCATCACTGTATATAAATGTCTATTTCTATGTTAAATGTTCTCGTGTTCTTCAATGTTTCTTTTAGGTGATTACCTAATTGCACTATATGTTAGCCTATTTGCTCTGCTTGAATAAAGGTCTTTCACTGAAGTTCACCAAAACATATTTCTTGGCATTCGTTATGTCACCCACTCTTATTGACTGTTTAGGTTGAATTTGCTATAGTGACATATTTTCACTGCACCTGTGAAGTGACTGATTAAAGTAAAAGTTCTTTCCTTTATTATCAACACTGCTTTCTCTGTACAAGAGATGTACTGGTTTATCTTCTTTGATATGTCTGGCTGTGTAGTGGAACCTGGGTAATAAACATTAAATCAGGTGATTTAAGTCTGCTTCATATTACTGTTTATGTGATTGTCTTTCTCCAGCCGTAATGAAAAGCTTCCGAAAGACTACTCTGACATAAACAGCAGAATTCACTAAAGTCTAAACTATTCACTAATAGAAAGCAATGGTAAACGCTATGCTCACACATCTATTTGCCTATGCTAAAACTATTACTCTAAAGTATTAATACCTTATATATGCACTTATCCTCTTGGAATCGAAATACACTAGCGAATAACACACTAATATCCCATCTTCTTTAAACCATTAGGGACGTGTGTTTCTTTCCCCACTCAGGAGGCATAGATCATTCAGCCCAGTTTGGAACACACCCTAACTAGCAACCCCAGATGCTACTATTTATAACAAGTGTCCAATCCTCCGTTGATTGTTTGATCTACAATCAAATTTGCCGTATCCTGCCCATCAAAAAGCGGTGAAATCACGTAGTGTTAATTGCGCTCCGTGTCGTGTCTCCTTCGTCTTCTCCGCTATTCCCCTACGCTCATCATTCGTCACCCATCAAAGAGTTCTTATTTCTTTTATCACCGTCTCCCGCTGTGTTTGTCCGGTGTCGAAGTTTCCCCCAGCGCGATCGTACCGTTTCCCGTGTCCGGTTAGATCGTCAAGCAATGAACTTTACGAACACCTGTATCCTATTTTCATATTTGTCGGTCAATGATCTTTTATTCGTCCTCACCTCAGAATGAAGTACACAATGCTTAACCCTCCTCCTTCCTTGTATTTTAATATGTATGTTATCAAGGAATCCCTAAACTGCAGTTTTTTCCGTGACAGTGGTTTTAAGCAGACCGGCTTGCGTTGACCTAGATGTTATGAGACGTCGACCGTTAAGAACACAATGGCGAATTAACATTGACTAGTAAATCACAAACAGCAAATAAATGCTGGGATTGTTTGCTTAGTAATGTAAAGGACATGAAGTTTGCTTTTAATAATAATAATAATAATAATAATAATAATAATAATAATAATAATAATAATAATAATAATAATAATATATATTGGCACCTTTCCGTCTTGACAGACGATAGTTTGGTACATTGTGCTTCAAAAAGGCTTAATAACTACGATCCATGGCGGTGGCGAGTGTGGCTGGTAAGGCCAATTCTTGCTGCAAATGTTTGCCCACAGTAGGTGCATGTGAAAACATGGTCACTTCCACCATTTTGCACCATCTTACGTCTCTCACGCTCTGTGTGTGCTTTATCTGCAATCATTTTCTCCTTTGTCTTTATTCCATTTCTGATAGTTGCCCTCCATGCAACACGTTCAGCGGCGACGTGCTCCCAATGTGCATTATCAATGCCTGTATCAATCATGTCCCGCTTACACACATCTTTGTATCGTAGTAGAGGCCGACCCTGAGATCTCCTACCCGTCTGTAATTCACCAAAAAAGATGTCCTTTGGTATTCTACCATCATCCATCCTCCTAACGTGTCCTATCCATCTAAGTCTACGAAGACTGAGCATGGAATACACCGTCACACAACCTGATCTTTCCAATACTTCAGTATTTGTGATTTTGTCTTGCCACTTAATACCAAGTATTCTTCGCAGACACCGCATATGAAAGCTGTTTAAACGTTTCTCTTGGCGTGAGTAAGTTGTCCAGGTTTCACTGCCATAAAGAAGAGTACTAAGGACACAGGCTTGGTAGACGAGGACTTTTGTTTTGGCAGTAAGCTTCCTGTTCTCCCAGACTCTTTTTGCTAACATGTTCATTGTTGTTGCTGCCTTGCCAATCCTGATGTTGATTTCCTGATCGAGGGATAATTTGCTATTTACCTCTGATCCTAGATATGTAAAATGGTCTACTATCTCCAGTTCGGCGTCGTCAATAAAGATTGATGGTACACCATGTGCACCTTGTGACATAATCTGTGTCTTCTTTTTGTTAATTGTTAAACCAAATTCAGAACAAGCATTGGAGAATGCAGATAGTAGATGTTGTAATTCTTCCTCAGAGTGGGTCGTAATCGCAGCATCATCCGCAAAAAGCAACTCTCTGATTAGTACCCTGCTAATTTTGGTCTTGGCCTTCAATCTCTGAGCATTATAGAGGCCACCATCTGAGCGTGAGTGAATGTATATACCGTCATCCTGATCACGAAAGGCATATTTCAGTAGAAGTGAAAAGTATATCCCAAAGAGGGTGGGGGATAGTACACAACCTTGCTTAACTCCACTCTTGATTTCAAACTCTTCTGAAGTTGAGCCATCAAACTTGATTATACCCTTCATGCCTGTGTGGAACGATTCCACAATGGACAGAAGAGTTGGTGGGCAGCCAATCTTCTTTAGTGCTTTGAACAGACCCTCACGACTGACCAAATCGAATGCCTTTGTGAGGTCGATGAAGGCAATAAACAGTGGCTGATTTTGTTCCCGGCATTTTTCTTGCATCTGTCGCAATGAGAATATCATATCAATGGTAGACCGGTTCTGACGGAAGCCGCACTGTGATTCGGGGTAGACTTGATCTCCCAGGACTTGAAGTCTGTGCAGGACAATTCTGGCAAATACTTTCCCAACAATACACAGAAGTGAGATACCCCTATAGTTGTTACAGTCGCTCCGATCTCCCTTGTTCTTGTACAGCGTTATGATGTTTGAATCTTTGAAATCCTGTGGGACTTGTCCTTCTCGCCAGCATAGCTCTATTAGCTGGTGGATCTGTAGAGCGAGTGTGTCTTGCCCACTCCTGATTACCTCTATTGGAATCCCATCCTTACCTGGAGCCTTGCCAGATGCAAGCTCATTTATAGCACACTTAACTTCTGTTATAGTGGGAAGTGTGTCCAGGTGGTCAAGAGTTGGCAGGGCCTCTATGGCGTTGAGGGCATCATCCGCTAGCTTGGTCTCACTTGAGTAAAGCTCTAAATAGTGCTCGACCCATCTATCCATCTGCTGTTTCTTATCAGTGATGATTTCTCCAGTCAAGGTTTTCAGCGGTGCACTTCTTTTGATCATTGGACCACAGGCTTTCTTTATCCCTTCATACATGCTTCTGATGTTTCCCTTATCACTTGCGATTTGAATGGACTCACATAACTTGATCCAATAGTCATTCGCACACTGCCTGGCAGCCTTTTGTACATCCTTCCTCGCTTGCTTCAGCTCACTCAGAGTGTTACGCGTTGGTCTTTCCTTGTTTCTTAAGAGAGCTATCTTCTTTTTATCAATCAAGGGCTGCAGTATCTGGCTGTTTGCCGCAAACCAGTCCTGCCTCTTATGATCCACAGTGCCGTAAACCCCTACCGCTGTTTTATAAATAGTTTCCGTAAGCTTACTCCATTTATCATTTACTATACAATTTTCTGATGTATCATTGAAAGCGTCTTCAAGTTGCTGTTGAAATTCAAAGCACTTTCCAGGATCGTGAGTGTTAGTAATATTAATCCTGGGGCTAGACTTGTGTTTAGCTGTGTAGATTCTCTTTGGTCTCAGTCTAATCCTTGCAACAACCAAAGAATGATCTGTATCACAGTCAGCAGTGTGGTAACTTCGAGTTAATGATGTATGGTTCAGATGTTGTCTCCGTGTGATAATGAAGTCCAGCTGATGCCAATGGCTGGATCTTGGATGTTTCCATGTGACCTTATGCATCTCTTTTGTTTTAAAAAAGGAGTTTGTAATACATAGGTCATTTCTAGTGCAATGCTCCAGCAGCCTTTGCCCATTATCATTCATGCGACCGATGTTGTATTTTCCAAGGCACACTGGCCATGAACTCGAGTCCTTGCCCACACGAGCATTGAAATCACCGAGCATATAAATGTAGTCGGATTTTGGAACTGCCTTGATCGCAGAGTCTAGCTGCTCATAGAACGTATCCTTCACATCATCAGAGGAAGCGAGTGTCGGTGCATATGCAGTGAGAATGGTGGCAAATCCACAAGAGGTTGCCAAGCGCAGTGATAATAATCTTTCATTACCTCCAGCTGGGATATCAATCATTCCCAGTAGCGAATTCTTCACTGCAAAGCCCACACCATGTTGCCTTTTTTCTGCCTGCCCTCTTCCCTTCCAAAAAAAGGTGTAATTGTTTTCCCTGAGTGACCCTTCCTCAGCGAGGCGAGTCTCCTGCAGGCCAGCAATATCAATGTTAAGACGATTGAGTTCAGCATCAATCACAGCCGTTTTTCTCACATCGTCAATATTTGTCAAGTCAGTGGAAAATCCTGGACACATGGTTCTCACGTTCCAGGTTGCAAGCCGTAGCTTGAGGTTTCTATTCTTTTTATTAGTACCTGGTGCATTGGTTTTACAGCCTGCGATTCAGATTTTGTCCTAGCCCCAAGCACCCATTGAAGCAGGCAGGCTGTGGCGGATCAGCACCCAATTGGCTGGGGGATGCCCAGCTTGAGGCGGGCGGTAGCTGATCAGTGACACCTGTAGGTGTCTCCCACCGTCAGAGGCAACGCGTGGCGCCCCATGTCTACGCCAACTGACAAGGACTTATAACCCGTAACAGTTGCCTCTCGCTTTGATTCCGAGACCGGTTAAGACCAGGGATGGAGTTATTGCCTCTCCATAGCACAAAGCCTGGGCTAAAATAAAGAAACCATGTGTTGCCCATGCAGCATGATCCCTCTCTCGGCCTGCCTAGTTCACTCCAGAGGAAAGTTGACACCTATAATCTGGAACAAGACAAGCTGCAGAAGCTGCCGGATCAGCAAAGCAATGCTCTAACTGTCCGCCTGTCGGAGCTTCGATCCTAGACCAGCTGCCAACCAAGGCTTAGGGCCTGGTCTGCCCTGCCATGACTTATTTTGTCTTTGGGTTGCATTTCCTCGCACCAGGATAAGGCTAGTACCCTCCCAATTGCGCTCTTCCGCCCGAAGCCGTTGGCACAATGTGGGGTGTCGGGTTTGGTAAGCGCCGCCCAACATTCGGCGCTGACAGAAAGCAGGTAGTACCGTCTACTGTCATACGGTAGCTCAGTCATATCTGACTAAGACCTGACGCAAATAATAATAATAATAATAATAATAATAATAATAATAATTGCCAACGAGCCCTTTCTGACGTAACTAGGGGTATTGAGATGCGGCTACGTTGACACTCTTTATGAATTACACACTGATACACCGTGAACACAACTCGTCACCATCGAGTGATAGAATGGCATCATGTATTGTTTCCATGCGACACAATCACTGGGATATTCAAAGGTACACATACACCCACGACATTTGTTCACACACTGATTGTAGTACGTCCTGCTATCCAGGCTATCTAATCAACTACAATGGTCTACACATACACTCTTCTATCCTACTTACAGTCCTGCTAAACATGGTCGCATGGCGCCTACATTCACAGGCCGGCAACCTCTGCCCACAGCACACGACTCGACTCCGTGCTGTAACATGTCCACCCGCCTGGTCGCGGCAACGCTGTTCTCATCAATCGGTACACGCTTGAATTATCTAGCGTACACAGTTACTTGCCGTCGACGATTCTCGGCGTTTCATTGCCACAAGGGATATTCAGTTCTCAGCCGACACACTTCTCTGCTTTCGTGATCTGTCTGTCATGGCTTCCCAACTCCGACTGACTCCCTTTGTCCGTGCGCCCTGCTCGACCCTCCTAATCACGTGGCCTCCTCCTCGCAATTCTATTGGCCACTATCTTTAGCCCGTTACCGGTGTCTTTTTCCTTATCACTCTCCGTGATTATTTATCATTAATAATGTTTCAACAATCTATGTTGCTGTTAACCAGGTCTTAAGTAATCTGACTCATGGCATATGCCCCCCGCAATTTCAAAAATGTTCTACATTTTTGGGTTCTTCCTTATCTCTACACTTGACATGAGTCAGCTTGGTCGCACATGCCTGTCCCTGGTCGCACATATCTGTCTACTGCCTCATGCCTTTGAGCTTGCTTCTCAGTTCCCTTTAACTTCCCTCTGTGTTACGTTGATATTCTGCCATACCTTCACACAAATTATAATGTCGGACACGAATATCCGTCTATTCCCAAATAGACCTCGTGTGGCCTCAACCCCCTTTGTTTTCGGCAAGTTGAGGACCAACCTACTATGAGTCCCAATGTCCCACCCCGGACATTCCCATAAGGTTCCTCATTTATACCTCGGTACAAGCAACTGACACCCTCCCCAGCCCTTAAGCCCTGGGTGCAGGAACGTGTGTATTGCAGACATATCAATTTCACCCATATTTTGTTTAAGCTCTATTTTGCTCCTGAGTAGTCTATGCTACGACTGTGGATCTCTTTGGTGCGAGTACCTATGACTCTTGTATATGTCTTGTCAACGTGTGTGCGTGGTTGGCTGCCATTAGTTACTTGTGCTCTGTGGCTATCTCTTCCCTTTATTTGCCTTCTGTTTATCCCTGGTGTTCTTGCTACTAACTTTTTCCTTGTCGTGTTCCTAATACCATGACCCTTATATACCTTGATATACATCTACTACCATGCCAAAGTACTACATGTTAACATATTATATGTACAAAGTACTACCACTTGGTACTATTATCAATGGTACTGCTAATAATCCTACTCCACTATCCTTGTATTCTTTCTTTCACCTGTACTTGTACTCTGTTCTCTCTCTCTCTCTTCACTGTCACTCAACCTATTCTTATGTTATGTATATGTTACCACCATCAGCTAAATTTCTCCTACCAATTGTACATGTTTGTCTCTCCAATATACAATATTGTCACAAAACCTGAATAATATATACAATTGGACTCACATGTAATATTGCAAGCACTGTTCAAACTTTCACTCGCCCATCATTATCATCTCTGTGACAATATGTATTAATGGTAGTAATGTCTCATTTACCTTCTTCTTCTTTTCCTTTTATGTTATGGGTGTCATCTGTGATGTATCGTGGTTTTCGACCCACTGTCAACCTTCCTGCTCTAGTAGATGTCGATTCTTCTTTTTTCCCTTTGCGATCATTTATCAGTTTCTACCGACATTCATTTTATACGTTGTGTTACAATCAGGTAATAGTACAATCAATATTGTTACAATTACTATTACCATTACATGCATATTGATTACAAATATACATGGCATGATGATCATGATCATAAGAATGTACTGATGTCTATGTATGTAATTACAGCCATTAAAATGATATTTATCTCTATCTATGTGTATTATGAGTTTTGTTTATTGAATGATAGTGAATGTTACTAACTATTACTCCCTTGGTTGGTTCTGGCTGGTATCTGTCTTCGCTGACTGTATCTTCTACCCATCAGATTCCCAATCTTCCTTGCGTCTGTCGGTCTCAGCCTCTTCAGTCAGCTAGTGAGGTAGCATCTTTGAGGTACCTTCGACATTATCTCTTCTGCTCAGTCATTTACACCCCTTAACTATCTGAAATTAACAACAGCCTTGGGTGTATATATATCCATACATACATATTTACATTCACAATGGCATATTATATTACAGCAATCCTATCACATTTCCTACATTGACATGTTATCATGGTCAGTACCACAACGTGCCAACCACTGGACCAATCCCCTTGTATGAACGCATGGTTTCCTAGATGATAGTCTTACCGTATGCCCTATTGTACTATCGGGATTTTGTCCCTAATCTGACCAGATCATTTTATCATATAGTCGGTGTAACGTTTCTTAGGCCATGTTATTGCTAGCATTCACAGACTTCATGTATATATTTTAACCACACTATTACACCTCTGTACTGTTTGTATTTTTTTTTCTCTGATGACTTTACCACCTCATCATGTTACTTCAATCAACCTTATACCTATCAATGCATTCATTCTACTACAACATTTCTACCTGTACCAATCACATACACATAGCTTTTATACACTACAAGTATATACAAACATGTATACGACATAAACATAAATATGACATGTATATACAATATACCTATCCTACGATACGAGTTTCACGTAGGAACATGTGATGTCTCCTTAACCTGTAGTATTGTACAATGATTTGCATCTTCTTTTGTAATATATGTTGTTATTGATTTGAACTTATCTATTTCTTTTGTCTTTTCTTTCCTTTCCTCATCTGTTAACCCTATACTTTTCCAATACCTATTCCAATTCCTTATTTTGATGTCCTGTGTTCGTTTATTTATTTGATCTTTTGGAATTTCCTCTTGTTGCCATTGTGCTAACAGAGCGTCTGTGTCAATGTACCGTACGTGTGGCCTCTTTGGGGGAATTTCATTCTCCCAACCCGATTCTGTGTAGTCTGTAACATCTGTTTGTTTTATCTTCACCTTCTCTTTTGACCTTTGTTCTTGACTGTTTTTCTTGTTGCATACGCCCTCTTCGTCCTGTAACCTATACCCAGATATTGACCTACTCTCTTGTGCTGAACATGCTTGTTGTACCATTTGTTTTTCTAACCTGTTAGCACATGTGTGAGTCAAGTATGGCATAAAAAATTGTTTCACCATTGCTGTGCTGTCGTTGAACTGTGGACAATCCACTCTAAAGTTTTCCACACCAAAGACTACTTTCTCCTTTTCGTACTCTGTTAGGTCTGGCCTAAAATTTAATGTATCCCATGTCAGTTCTTGCTGTGTCAACTGTCTTAGCTCTTCGCGAATATCAACTGGTCCATGCCTATCGTCCATGATTGTGTCGTTACCGTCGGGACACATTCCCTGTACGGTCCCTGTACTAGGGTCCCTTGTTTGTCCTTGAATTCTTCTGTATTCTTCGCCTGTATGGTAAATGTCTGTTCCTATGTCTGATGGGTCATCATCTACTTTAATTTTAATGTCTTCTGTCGGGAATGTCCATGCCGCATCGCAATCTGCTATTTCTAAGTTCTCTTTTTCCCATTTGTTTATGTCCTGGGGTGTGCACTCTTTGACCTCTGGGATATTGCCCAATATTAGCTCCGTTGTGGGATGTGGTAACACTGCCGCTTTTTTCCGCCCTTTGTAGTAAGGACAGTCAATGTCTGTCCAAGCTACTCTATACTGCTCTAACGCCCCGCCAAATGTTCTGCACGTCACTCTGTCGTCTGTATAGTCTTCGTCTCTTACCATCTTCCTGTCTACCCCCACAATTGTTGTCCCTGTGTCTCTAACCATTTTCACTGCAAAACCATTCACTAATGCTCGTCGAACGTCCAGATTTCCGTTTGTTATGTATGCAGAGTTGGCTTCCTGCATATACACTTTGTTGTCAGTCATGTCGCCCTGACAGTCATACATGTGTGTTGCATTTGTGTCTTGTTGTTCATCCTCGTCACTGCTGGACATGGCGTATGCCATGTTGGTGTCTTCATTCAGTTTTCTCAGACTACACGTCCTTGCCAAGTGGCCATAGCTTCTACATAACCAGCATTTCAGACTGTCTCTATAGTCTGCATACCTATTGCTTCTTCTGACCGACATATTCTTGAGGTATGACTTATACTCAGGATTTCGGTCGCACATTTCCAACGACCCGTGTTGGCGATCACAATATTTACATTCTCTTACTGGGCCAGTTCGAACTACGTCCGCTTGTCTCGGTGGGATTTGTGTATATCTATTCATTGGTTGATATTTACTTCTGGGTCCGTATGATTGCCTTCGATCAGAGAACCTGGCAGCTGCTCCTACTATAAGTTCTGGCTGTGCCCCCTCTGCAAAAATCTCCCTATGGGCATTATAATACGCCTCACCCTTGGACTCCATTTCAGATATTGTGGCGCATTTATTTTCAAGCAGGAACGTTGCCATGGAGTCTGGCACAGCTGAAATAATTTTATCTCTCAGCATCAGGTCTCTGTGCTTTTCGGGGTCGTTGCCTACTCTAGCTGCCTTCAGCCATTTGTCATATAGAGATTGAGTTTCGGCCATGAAATCCATGAAGGTTTGGTTCGACTTTGGAGTCAGCACTCTAAATGCGGTTCTCAGACCCGCCTCATCTAAACTAAAATGTGCCAAGACTCTTTCCTTGACATAGTTGTAATCAGTTCGCCGATGCTCCGGGATGCCCTCTACCACCTTCAATGGCTCCAAGGCCAAATGCTTATGAAAGAGGATCGCCCACTCTTCAACTGGCACCTTGTAGTGGTTCATCAACACTTCGAAGTTGGTAACCCATGCAGAGATGGAATCCCCTTGTGCAAAGTTCCTGATGATACCTTGATATCTTCGAATGGGGTCCAATGCTTTGGCTGCCAACTTAGTTTTTTCAACTTCAGTTTCTTTCTCCAGTTCTAGCATCTTTACTTTAATACTCCCCTCCACATCTTTGTCTTTCAATGTTAATTGTACTGCCAGTTTCTCTTTTTCGAAAGCTAGTGCTGCCTCTTGTGCTGCTAATTTCTGTAGCTCAAGTTCTTTGGCGTCTTTAGCTGCCGCTTCTTGTGCTGCTAATTTCTTTTCTTCGAGTTCTGCTTGTGCTGCTAATTTCTGCCTTTCAAATTCTCTGACTGCTGCTCTATCTTCCCGTTCTTGCTTCTGATGTTCAGTCACTTTATTCTCCGCCCACGTCATAAGCTCTTTTCCTGTGAAACCACACTTCTCACCTAGAGCTATGAAGTCTGCCAAGGTAGACATGATTATCTGTTATCTATTAGTCCGATTATATATATCACTATCAGTACACGCAGTAAGTGTTGTCGCTGATCTTGTTTTGGTAACCTGTAACAGAAAAAGATTAACTAACCACCATCATCCCTGTGGAAGCACAATCTAATTCATCAGGCTGATTGCACAATACCATACAAAGGTGTCTAATAGCTCTCTGTCATTGAGCAGTACACATAGAAAATTAATTGGAATTAACTTGCCCTGTATATATCCAGCGATGTTTCCAGTGGCTTGATCCTGATGCTCGGTTCACTTCCGCTTGCTTCCGGGCTTGATCCAAATCAGCGTGGCCGTCCCCGTTTCACTCACAGGTCGACAAGGATAAACTTGGTCGTCAGGTGCAGCTCCACATCAATGGTGTAGATACCTCATAGTGTACTACTAACTGTCATGGAACACATTTCTGGAACAGATACTAGTTTTGACATAATTAGTCTATGCCAGCATTCTAATGCATGCAGCCCCCTGAATACGGCTTCACACTGTAATTCTTGTGGCAAGATGCCATAATGTTTCTGTATTTCTATTTTCCGGGATTTCCTAATATTAAAGTGTTGTCGCTCATGCACAACGCCAAGTTAATCAGAAATTATAACGTTGAGTATCGACGTATGTTCTGTTGTTTGTATTGCTGCTACTCATCTTCTTAGCTTTAGCAGAATTGGCGCTGACTGCTCCATTGTACTTTGCACCATGAATGCTAACTTCACTGATGATACCTCACTTTGAAACCATCACCTGAATCAAGTTGCCCCATATTCTTACTTATGCTCTTCAATGTTTAATACAACCGATTACTTTCCTGAGCTGTTGAACCTCGCTTACTGCGGGTTACTTTCTTGTACATAAGCTCAAGCGTCCTATGTTCCACACCTAGCCATGGTTTTCTGTTATCTATAATCCATGCGCTTGTGCTATTATCTTGTTGGTGTACATAGCCTTAAATGTTTATGGTTAATTGAAAAATCTGTAGCTGACAATACATACATACTTGTTCACTACCATACTAACCATTGCCTCAATTTTGCCGAGTTCTTTCGAAGGACGAATGCCCCCACGTTGCCAACGAGCCCTTTCTGACGTAACTAGGGGTATTGAGATGCGGCTACGTTGACACTCTTTATGAATTACACACTGATACACCGTGAACACAACTCGTCACCATCGAGTGATAGAATGGCATCATGTATTGTTTCCATGCGACACAATCACTGGGATATTCAAAGGTACACATACACCCACGACATTTGTTCACACACTGATTGTAGTACGTCCTGCTATCCAGGCTATCTAATCAACTACAATGGTCTACACATACACTCTTCTATCCTACTTACAGTCCTGCTAAACATGGTCGCATGGCGCCTACATTCACAGGCCGGCAACCTCTGCCCACAGCACACGACTCGACTCCGTGCTGTAACATGTCCACCCGCCTGGTCGCGGCAACGCTGTTCTCATCAATCGGTACACGCTTGAATTATCTAGCGTACACAGTTACTTGCCGTCGACGATTCTCGGCGTTTCATTGCCACAAGGGATATTCAGTTCTCAGCCGACACACTTCTCTGCTTTCGTGATCTGTCTGTCATGGCTTCCCAACTCCGACTGACTCCCTTTGTCCGTGCGCCCTGCTCGACCCTCCTAATCACGTGGCCTCCTCCTCGCAATTCTATTGGCCACTATCTTTAGTCCCATTACCGGTGTCTTTTTCCCTTATCACTCTCCGTAATTATTAATGTTTCAACAATCTATGTTGCTGTTAACCCGGTCTTAAGTAATCTGACTCATGGCAATAATCATCATCATCATCATCATCATCATCATCATCATCATCGTCAGCGGAAGAAGAAGAAGAAGAAGAAGAAGAAGAAGAAGAAGAAGAAGAAGAAGAAGAAGAAGAAGAAGAAGAAGAAGAAGAAGAAGAAGAAGAAGAAGAAGAAGAAGAAGGAAGAAGAAGAAGAAGAAGAAGAAGAAGAAGAAGAAGAAGAAGAAGAAGAAGAAGAAGAAGAAGAAGAAGAAGAAGAAGAAGAAGAAGAAGAAGAAGAAGAAGAAGAAGAAGAAGAAGAAGAAGAAGAAGAAGAAGAAGAAGAAGAAAGAAGAACGAAGAAGAAGAAGAAGAAGAAGAAGAAGGAAGAAGAAGAAGAAGAAGAAGAAGAAGAAGAAGAAGAAGAAGAAGAAGAAGAAGAAGAAGAAGAAAAGAAGAAGAAGAAGAAAGAATAAGAAGACAGAACAGACGGGGAAGCACTAGAACAGTAATTCTCAACCGTGGGGAATCCCCCCCACCCCCAGGAGGAATTTTAGGGTTCCATGGGGGGGGGGGGGGGGGGGGAAAGGAATTTGCAATTATTTCAATATCGCTTTAATACAAGAACCGATTATCTTATATAGTTTTTCCCTTCGTACTTTACGGTTCTGTACTTCTCACCCTTCTGAAATTCGTTTTATAACGTAAGTTGACCAGCAAATCACGTTTCATGTAGACGTCTAGACATGTTCTAGTATGTGTTATTAAAGTTAGCTTCCATTTTTACGTATACTGTGTATGGGCGGCTGGGGGGGGGGGGTGGATCTATAGGGAGGAAATACGAAAAGGGGGTGGGGAATGACATTTTAAACATATTGTTAAGGGGTGCATGGGCCAAAAACGGTTGAGAACCACTGTACTAGAAGAACAGCAATGCAATAAATCGCTTGTTTCCATGAACTCCCGAAGTGAAGATATTACATTTTTTGACATGTCAAGAAATCAATGTTGACCCACGACATTGTGATCGTGTGAGATGGCGAAACATGACCACCCACGCGTATCGGCATGGCATATGACGATGATGATGATATAAACGCATTCAAGAAAACAGTCAAAACAACTGAACATACAATGCAGGACGTGAGGCCGCGGTAAAATGTCCTAAGAAAATACAAGTTATCAAATTAAAAGTACAAAATCTAGAGCTAGTAAAACATAAAATTAGTCCAGTGTTACTAGAAGTAGTGCATGGACAATACTTGATTTCAAAACAAGTGAACGAAAAAAAAAAAAAATGAACCAGCAGACGCCAGCACATTCATGCGAGCATATTCAGATAAATGGCAAGCACTAGGTGGAAGGAGAAACAAAGACATCAGAAGCAGAATTAACTAACCAGGAACAGCTTTCGCCAACTTAAACAACATTAGACCACCTTCCCAGTCAGCACAACCACCTACCTAAGCAAAGAGGAGCGTTGCCTACATACTGTACTTCTGTTAGTGCATGCAGTTGGAGAATACCTGACAGAATGCAGGCGGTGTAATTGTTTCATTGCAAACAGCAGACATAGTCAGCTATCAAATTGCACACTTCGTAGCTTCATTATACGCGCAATATGCATTCAGTAGCAGGAGGCTTAAGGTATCTCATATTGTAGAGATTCGAAATGTTTTGAAATAAAGAAGATGAAGGAAACTTATCGCCGAACTGTTGGAAATATACCAATTACATATATCACATTAAACACACAACTGTCAACGTTTTAATAAAACTACTCCTTCTGCTGCTGCTGCTGCTGCTGCCTCTTCTTCTTCTTCCTCCATCTCCCCCGACTTCATCTCTTCTGCCTTTCTTTTCTTCCTCTTACTCCCCTCTTTCCTTCTCCTCATCCTCTACCTCCTTTACTCTACTCTCCCTTCTCCTCCTTCTCCTCTTCCTCCCCATATTCCCCTCTTCCTTCTCCTCCTCCTCTTCCTCCTAATTCCCTTCCTCCTCTTTTTCTTCCTTTGGCTCCTGATCCGTTACATATATTGGCGATCACAACCCTTCTATTAAGTTGGTGTTTCATAAATCCTATTTGTTGCTCAGCTGCTCAAGCGTTCGACATAATACATTATCTGACTCCCAGTTCATTTCAGCCTTCTCTCAATTGTCCCACATGCAAATAACTTCTCTATTCCACCTCTTCTGCTGATTTTATTTTTCTCTTTCATATCCCATTTACATTTACAGGACATCACTATCAACACCAGCATTTTAATGCTGTTGTTGATGTCTTGGCAAGTTTTACGTTCAGTAGTTTGCCATTGCTTTTTGAACGACCGGCTCCCATACCAACACGTTAAAACCCCAGCGCGACACGGTCTGCCACCAAATCGATCACCGCTGTGTTTCGAACGCGTGGTAAGTGACTCACGAATCGCGTTCGCAAGCCTTTAGGCCACGGAGACCGGCCTTCTGCTGAAACATCGATATACATTTCATTTGTCATGTCCTTGTTGTGATGGTTAATGATCTAGTATCACCTGCAGCTGCACCTGCCAGTAAATCCATGTTTCTTGTCTTCTTCTTTCAGGATCTTCCCAGGTTACTTAATGGAATGTCGGTTAATTGTATGAGTCTAACAGTATCTTTTAAAATTCATATTTTAAAACTGATCTGGGCTCCTAGGTCGACTCAGCCTAAAATTGGTATCAAGAGTTGTTTTTGGGAAGTAAAGGCGGCCGGCGACACTGACCACATCAGCCACCTAGTGAGGGTTGATCCATAAAAAAATGGGTCTATCACTGTATGCAGAATGCGCTATGAGGCGTGCAAAGGGGTCCTTTACGTTTCTTATTACTTTTTTTGCACTGTGGGAGTCAATCTTATGCTTGTATTCATTACGGATTCAAAGAGTATGCTTAGTAAGGTGGAGAAATGTATGTTTCGTGTGGAATGGCT
Source organism: Cepaea nemoralis (assembly GCA_014155875.1). Classification (NCBI taxonomy): domain Eukaryota; kingdom Metazoa; phylum Mollusca; class Gastropoda; order Stylommatophora; family Helicidae; genus Cepaea; species Cepaea nemoralis. The sequence goes on from JACEFZ010002377.1 coordinate 159,461, forward strand.
ACCGTCGCTTCAGAGGTCAGAGATTGTGAGAATTTTATAGATATTTTGCCCTGGCCATGCGGGGGTACGGGAAGAATGAACAGGCTGATAGGCTGGTAGGGAAAGCACCACTTGATGGTAGATTGCCTATGGACAAGGGGGAGGTGGTCGTGCTCTTTGTGGAACCAGGCGGAGAAGGCGGAGGTGCAGATTGAGGACCCGTATGTAGAAAGAATGAGATTGCTGGGGATAGGCAGGGGTTCTTGAAGAATCTCAAAACTGAGAGGAAATACGAGGAGAACTTTAAATCAGATAGCGGTGGGAACGATTAGTAGTATGACTCTTCGCTGGCTGTTGAACTAGTGGACGGAGCACGTACTGTTATGACCTGAGTGCAGTGATGTCGGTTCTTAACTCAACTCAACTCAACTTATGCAATAAGTCACTATCATTGAATGAAAGAAAGTGTTTAAATACTACATAGAACCTGTTTTGCCGTATGGCAGTGAATCTTGGAACCTAAATGAACAAATTAGGAAGCATTTCGAAACAACAGAGATGTGGTTCCTTAGATGAATGTTGCCAATTCCTTGCCAGAGTAACTAACAACGATTGCCTAAAAAAGGCCAATGAAACTAGAACATTATACACAACAATAAGAAAGAGACAAACAGCTTTCTTTGGTCATGTGATGAAAAGAGAGGCATAGAAAGCACAGGCAGACCAAGAGAAATGATGCTGGATGGGTTGCGATAGTGGCACGGAGGAATACCACCAACAGAGCTGATTCAGGACAGCGAAGACCGAAATATGAGGAGAGACATAGACGACAACGCCCGCTGGCAATGCATATGTTGATGATGTGGGTTTCAATAAAAGAACTTTCTAGTTACAAAATTCTGAATTATTTTTCAATGTGTGCACTATGCAGAAGTAGCCTCTTTCCCTCACCTCTTTAGTCGATTGAATCTGGCTAGTTCTCTGTCCAAGTATCACATTACTGGTTCTATTAGTTAGTTCTTTTGTTCTGCACAGGCGGCTGCCTCCATTGCCTTTAGATATTCACGTAATTACTCATTTACATTATTACATCAATACAGAAACAGAACACGCTAACCGTTGAGTAAGCGGATTATTTTATCCTTATGATGTTCGTCGCATTGCTAAATCAAGGAAAATTGTGCTTTGATGTGCGATTGTTGTCTTGATCTCTAATTCATATCGTCTGTTGAATGTCACTGTGTCGCGTAGACATTTATACATTATCTTCTTCTTCTTTTTCTTCTTCTTCTTATAGTCCATGCAGTGTGGCGCTAGTGATAATGCCTGTCCACAGCCTGCTGTCTCTTATGCTGTCAATCATAACTGATACCGATGTTCATCCATGCTATGATGCTAGTTTATGCAGATTCTCCTATCTTGGGTTTCTCCTGCTTCTCCTCTCCCCTCCAACTTGTTCGTTGAGACGATATACTCTTACTTACCCCTTCTCGTGACATGCGCTAAGAATATGGACAATCGTCTTCTGATGAGAGTAACCAGTTTTCTTCTTTGAGGTAACTTCTTTCAAGATATCTTCATTGCTTTTTGTCCACGTATCTGTTGGTGTCATGTGTTTCCACACGTTCCACGGTGTTCTCATTCGTTCATAACACCACATTTCCGCAACTTCTATATCACTTGTCTGCTAATTGTCCATAATTCTCTTCCGTACACCAGGATTGGCACAATATAGCTCATAAGAACTCTTTTGCAGTATGTCTAAGAACATTTCTCAGATTATTCTGATGAAACTAAGCAATAACAACAACAAGAAACAGTCATCATATAGATGTGAAGATAATTATCTTAGGCTGAAAATATGTCCTCCCTAAAAGATTTCATAACACCATTATTAGAAGTATCACTTTACCATCTCCAGCGTAATATCTAGTGAAACTAAGCCAAGAAAATTTAGTACAACCTTATGGAGCACGCCATGAGTTTTAAACAGTACATACAAATTAACTAAAGCTTCCAATTTTTATGTTGTCTAGAGTGTCCTCTAATCCTTGCTTCTTTTCTTTACTTCTATGAGCGCTAAATAATACATGTGTATTTATTTATGGACTTTTTTAAATGACACAGCTGTGTTTTACAACGATTATCTATCATGCTTGCAATTGGCGGACACTGTCAAGTGCCTTGCCTCTCCACAGATCTCCGTCTTCGGTGTTGGATCAACTCTGCTGATGATATTCCTCCATGTCACCGTCTCAATCCACCCAGCATCATTTCTCACGGGTTGCCCCTGCCTCTCTTCCCCGTGATCGATCCAGTCGTCACGATGTTCTCCAATGCTCTCTCTTCTCATCACAATATCAAAGAAAGCTGTTTGTCTTATTCATTTTGTTGACATTCAAAACGCTTTAGGATGTTATAGTCAGCTGGCCACCTTGCAGTTCCGTAAGTGTTCTGTTGTTTGTCCACGCGTGCTAACGATGGACATAATGTAATACATTAGCGCTGGCTAAAGAGGGACATAATGTAATATATTAGTGCTGGCTAAAGAGGGACATAATGTAATACATTAGTGCTGGCTAAAGAGGGACATAATTTAATACATTAATGCTGGCTAAAGAGGGACATAATGTAATACATTAGCGCTGGCTAAAGAGGGGCATAATTTAATACATTAGTGCTGGCTAAAGGGTGACATAAAGTTAACATTAGCGCTGGCTAAAGAGGGACATAATGTAATACATTAGTCCTGGCTAAAGAGGGGCATAATGTAATACATCATTAGTGCTGGCTAAAGAGGGACATAATGTAATACATTAGTGCTGGCTAAAGAGGGGCATAATGTAATACATTAGTGCTGGCTAAAGAGGGGCATAATTTAATACATTAGCATTGGCTAAAGGGTGACATAAAGTTAACATTAGCGCTGGCTAAAGAGGGACATAATGTAATACATTAGTCCTGGCTAAAGAGGGGCATAATGTAATACATCATTAGTGCTGGCTAAAGAGGGACATAATGTAATACATTAGTGCTGGCTAAAGAGGGGTATAATGTAATACATTAGTCCTGGCTAAAGAGGGACATAATGTAATACATTAGTGCTGGCTAAAGAGGGACACCATGTAATACATTAGTGCTGGCTAAAGAGGGACATAATGTAATACATTAGTGCTGGCTAAAGAGGGACATAATGCAATACATTAGTGCTGGCTAAAGGGTGACATAATGTAATTACATTAGTGCTGGCTATAGGGTGACATAATGTAATACATTAGCGCTGGCTAAAGAGGGACATAATGTAATACATTAGTGCTGGCTAAAGAGGGACACCATGTAATACATTAGTGCTGGCTAAAGAGGGACATCATGTAATACATTAGTGCTGGCTAAAGAGGGACATCATGTAAAACATTTGTGCTGCAACGTATGTAAAAGTGGCTGATTAAACTAGCCTAAGCTCAGAAACGTATGTTATAGTTATGACAGAGGCATACAGATTATTGGTTATGAGGGACTTTTTCATTTTCGTTCATCACACCTTTCTGCCTATTCCTCGATTCTTAACTTAAATTTGGCTATAACCTGGATCGATGTTTCAAACAATTGCATGCTTGCTTGCTTGAATGAAATATATCATAGATGGTTTTCTTTAGTCTCATTTCATCTAATTTTGTTTCTTTTGTACCTTGTGGTGTCGAGGGGGACCATATAAACTGCTGGCGTGTGCCCGTTTATGGGCTTCATCATCGAGATCCCCATGGACTCCTGATCCCATTTGGTATGTACATCATTGCTTGTTGCGGCATACCATTAGTTGGTAGCCTAGTTATATGGCCGAACCATTAAACTTGGTGTTTTCTAATTCAATCTAGTGCTGCTGTAACCCCTACTTTAGTACTAATTTCATAATATCTGATTTTCTTTCTTCTTCATACGTTGAGTATTCTTCTCGGGAATCTCTTTTCATTGTTGTAATTTTTTCTTCTGTAGAGTTGGTAGGAAGATTGTGTTGTAGAGTGCTTTTTTAGTATCTAATGACACGATCTTCTTCTTTACGTTAGTATTGGTGCTATGTGTCCAATGAGTTGGTTTGTCTTATTGCTTCTATAAGGGGCGTTCATTTGAAATCCGTTCGGGCCGCACCGCGCGTAATTGCGTACGTTGAACATGATCATATCATAGTCATGTGATAAGTACTGACCAATGAATAAAATAGCACGTGTTTATCGTCCCATGATGCATAGGTTCTGTTTCTGACCGTTGAGAAAATGGCAGGGTTGATCCAAAATCCGTTCCGACAAAGGATGTCGACCAGTGGACATTCATCGAAGAATGCAGGCAACGTACGGTAACAAATGTATGCCGAAGACAACAGTGACAGACTGGGCACGAATGTTTCGGAAAGGACATCAGTTCACTTCAGATCTTCGACGGCCGGTCAAGCGCATATTGTTGCAACAGAAGGGGAAAAAAACCCATTGCCAAATTAATGCAGCAGTAGAGATGAACCGTTGTCGAAACATACGCTCGCTAGCGAAAGAATTTGATGTGTTAGTTGGGACAATTCACAAGGTCGTTCGTAAGAAACTGCAATATCGGAAGGTGTGTTCACAGTGGGTACCACGGATGCTGATCGACCACCAAAAAGAAGAACGCATAGGATGGTGTTTGAACCACTTACTGCTTGGAGGGTGACGCATTTCTCTTCCGCATAGCAGCAGGCGATGAATTCGTGGTGTCACCACATTAAGCCGAGCAGCAAAAGAGAAAGCATGCATTGAAAGCATGCTGGATCACCAAAAGCCAAAAAAAAATTCAAGTTACAGGTTTCCACAGGTAAGGTTATGCTGAGTGCATTTTATGAAGGGTTATTGTTGGCCGACTTTAAAGAACCTGGTGTCAACATCAACTCTACCCACTACTTGCAAACACTAGACAAGCTGCAAAAGGCCGTCAAGAATAAACGACCCGGCATGCTTTCTCCCGGTGTGATTTTGTTGCACGATAATGCTCGTCCGCATGTCGCAAGGATTGTGCAGGAAGCATTAGCAAAGAAGAAGTCGGAAATTGTCCTGATTTCTTACCAAGTGATTTTCATTTGTTCGGACCTCTAAAAAAGCTCTCAAGGGGCAACGATTTCACACAGACGCAGACGTAATGAACGCGGTAAACACTTGATTCAGTAAGCAACCACAATCCGATTTTGTGGAAGGCAGTCGTCGCCTACCTAAGCAATGGGATGCTTGCCTGAATGCCTACGACGACTTCTTCTGACCAACCCATGCTGCATAATTCGAAAGCGAACGAAATTCAAAATTCGAAAATTCGAACGAAATTCAAAGCGAAAGCTTTGTTTAATTCTACCACACCTGTTAATGTTTCTTTCATGCTTTTGTAATAAAGCCATTGGAACGGGTTACACATGAACGTACCTAATATTTTCGATCTCGTTTTCTGATTTCCTATTTATGATATCTTTTTATCGTTTTCTTTAGTAGCCACTGATTAATAACGCGGGAATCATGACCAATCCATCTTATCTACACATACTATGGACGTTTATCATGCCAGCTCACAAGAGTCTGTCAGTGCCGTGACCAGATTGCATTATTAGTACAACAGGCACTTTCAACGACACACAACCACATGAAGGGGAACAAGCCGTCAATAGCACCCTCACATTATAAGTCAACAGCACCTCACCGCGGGATACGCCACCGTGCTTACAACAAACTGATAGATTCAGTTACAGACGTCTAAATGCACAGAAAACCCATATCCTTCCGCCTGCTACCTTACACTTATAATGTATCTGCAAACGTTATTTTTACGAGCCGTGTCACTCGCAAATCATTCCGCCCTGGAGAGGTTTTAGAAGTAAAATTGTCAAGTTCAGTTGTATGTCTGTCCCAAGGTTGGAATTCGAAAGCTCTGTGATTTAGATATAAATAATACACAAGGCAACTTTCTCAAAGAAAAGGGAATCCGGGAAGGGTTGGAGAACGGTGGAGTTGTTCGGCGTCTGCCAAGACGGTACTAAAAATAAAATCAAGGCACAGCATGCATTGTTTATGACAGTTCTATTTTGCTGTCTGGTTCTTAGCATTTGTCTTATTGGATGTATCTTTTATGTTTGAGTTTCGACGTTTGTGAGAAGATAGCTTCTTGGGAGAGCCACAGAAGGCACGTGTGTGAGAAGGTAACTATTTTGGAGAGTCGCTGAAGACATGTTTGTGAAATGGTAACTTCTTGGGAGAGCAACAGAAGAGACGTTTGTGAGAAGGTATCTTCTTGAGAGAGCCACAGAAGACACGTTTGTGAGAAGGTATCTTCTTGAGAGAGCCACAGAAGACACTTTGTCAAAGGTACCTTCTTGAGAGAGCCACAGACCTCACGTTTGTGCGAAAGTATCTTCTTGAGAGAGCCACAGAAGACACGTTTGTGAGAAGGTCTCATCTTAAGAGAGCCACAGAATACACGTTTGTGAGAAGGTATCTTCTTGAGAGAGCCACAGTAGACACGTTGGCGGCTAGTTTCCTTCTCGGGAAATTGGATGACCTTTTCTGGTAATTGAACACGATATGTACCAGTGTGCGTGCGTGCGCTTGCTTGTGGTTTTGATTAAACCAACCACACACGATTCCAGTATCTTATTTCCCTTCACAAACGCAATTTCTGAGCGTATAAATACACCGAAGACTCAAATTCAAGAAAATGAGAAAGGAATCATGGAATGTTTATTACAATAAAGTAAAAGTAACGGCTCATTGTCCATACCTTAGCGTGGTTTGGGTATATGGTGCTAACCCCATGTTTTTATAGACCAGTCGAGTGATGATGAGGTCAAAGTCAATATCGCAGGAATCTTCTTTGCTTTCCATGACATTTTCTGGTATCATGTTACGAGAGTCGACCTGAGGGTTCAAGACAGTTAAAAGAGCACAATAATCGGCCTAGATGGGGATTCGATCAGAGGACCATCCGGCAGGTAAATACGCTAGCCACTGCGTCACCACAGCTCATGAGCCTAATTCTCTGTCTACAATGTCATTTTGGTCTTGAAAAACAAATGCACCTATCTTTAAGGTAAACGGCTCAACTCTTTTAATGCACGGAGGTATAGGTAGCCAATCCTTTGCTTAATGCACGGAGGTATAGGTAGCTAATTTCGCCCTTAATGCACGGAGGAATGGGTAGCCAATCATTTCCTTAATGCATGGAGAAATAGGCAGCCAATCTTTTCTTTAATGCACAGAAATTTTGGTAATCAGCCTTTTCTTTAATGCACAGAGGATTAGGTAGCCAATCTTATCTTAATGCATAGAGGAATGGGTAGCCAATAATTTCCTTAATGCATGGAGGAATGGGTAGCCAATCATTTCCTTAATGCATGGAGAAATAGGTAGCCAATCTTTTCTTTAATGCATGGAGGAATAGGTAGCCAATCTTTTCTTTAATGCATGGAGGAATAGGTAGCCAATCTTTTCCTCAATGCCCGGAGGAATAGGTAGCCAATCTTTTGCTTAATGCACGGAGTTATAGGTAGCTAATTTCGCCCTTAATGAACGGAGGAATGGGTAGCCAATCATTTCCTTAATGCATGGAGAAATAGGCAGCCAATCTTTTCTTTAATGCACGGAAATTTTGGTAATCAGCCTTTTCTTTAATGCACAGAGGATTAGGTAGCCAATCTTATCTTAATGCATAGAGGAATGGGTAGCCAATAATTTCCTTAATGCATGGAGGAATGGGTAGCCAATCATTTCCTTAATGCATGGAGAAATAGGTAGCCAATCTTTTCTTTAATGCATGGAGGAATAGGTAGCCAATCTTTTCTTTAATGCATGGAGGAATAGGTAGCCAATCTTTTCCTCAATGCCCGGAGGAATAGGTAGCCAATCTTTTCCTCAATGCCCGGAGGAATAGGTAGCCAATCTTTTCTTTAATGCATGGAGGAATAGGTAGCCAATCTTTCCTTTAAGATACTACTTTGACAAACAGATAAAAAAACATCCCACTGAAAGAGACTACCTCGACAAGCTGAGCAGAAAATAGCACGCTAAAGGAGACAATTTCAACAGACGGAGGAGGAAATAGCTCACTGAAAGAGACTAATTCAACAGTCAGAGAAGAAAATAGCCCCACTAAAGGTGACTACTTCGACAAGACGGGTAGAAGCAAGCACACTAGAAGACACGCCGGGCAGGACTTCCAGCTCATGTGGCCTTATAGACACGTGGGTCTTAAATATTGCAACCTTAAGAACATGAACAGACTTCGATGTGGCTGAAGAGAATATAGAGTTCTCGCTGTTAAATTTCCGGTACGCCAATGCCAAGGTAGAGGGATCGTTTCCTACACGAGTCAACTTTGACTTCAACGTTGATTTTCATGTTCAGGAAGCAATGGCAAACTACTGAAAGTAAAATTGCCTAGAACATCTGGCTTGGGTTGACCGCAAAGTCCTGTAAAGGACAAGCAATCTTTGTTTTCTGAAAGAAAATTAAACAAAAAACATGGCCAAAACTTCCTGCATTTAATAATGGCCGTCAGACACGAAAACCTGGAAACATCGGCCCCAATTACTGGTTTCTGGTCTTTCAAGAGTTAACAGAAACAAGACTACATATCTTAGCGTGTAGAGTGACGAACAGATGTGCTCTAGAAATTGAGATGCTCGTCGCTTCGAAAGCTTTTACACTTTGATGTATTACCAGGTTGCCTGGGCTAGTAAGCCAAACGTTTATTTTCACAGGATTATCTTCGCTCTAGTTGTGCAAACTTAACAAAGTTGTGATAATATTCTGCAAGCAAACATCAACAGCATTCCTAAAAAAGGAGTCAACCAGGACGCCCCCGTCTGTTTAACCCAGCAGACGATTTCACAGTTAGCTCCGCCGATACTTTCATCACTTCGACATGGACGAAGCGTGCCATGCCTGTTTGGCTTAATGAGAAAGTCGCTGTGGTAATGGCGCAAAAAGTTGCAGACAATTTGCACTAGTTGAAGCAGAACGAATTGTTAGGTGCATTAATTTTCTACAGATAGGTGTGTTCTTCACACCGACTCGGCCATGAAAGAGTAACTAGTACATACCTAATAGAATATGATGTAGCAATCAATAACTTTAAATATATTTAGTCCAACATGACTTAATGAAATGTTTAGTAGCATATACTTCATACCAATCTTCCTGTTGATGTATAAACAGCTGTTACGTGCATGGGAATATATGTTCGGTTTACGCTTTGTTGTATTAAAAATGTCGTGTGGCTTCTCGGCAAAGAACGGGTAGCAGGCTTTCCGTACTTAGAAAGGTTTCTGTTTTGGGATGTTTTACGTGAAGAATTATTTTCTTTTGTGTTAAATTTTGTTTTCTTTAAAGGGAGGTCAGCATGGCAGAATGAATAAGACCGCTCGTTCTTAACATCCGGTGTGCTGATGCCGAGGTAGAGGGTTAAACCCTGGTCAGCTGGACTAAAATGTTGACTTCTTGTCCTTGACTTGAGGACGTAAATTACAAATGCCTCTAAAGTCGGGGAGAGTTTGCTAGAGGGTGTGCCTGATAGCGAGGGGCACTTGGCATAGAGAAAGCTAGTCAACACGCAGAAATCAGTCCAGTGAACTACAAATATTTGCACATGTATGGACTACTCGTGAGTTCACAGCGAACGAACGTTAAAAAATAGTTTTCATCATCTTTTGTTTTTGCTTTGGGTCCACGTCGTGTGTCACTGTTCATGATGCTTACCATAACATTGTGTCTCGTTTACTGTCAATCATTTCTTACATAGATGTCCCTCCATACTATGATGTCAAACTGTCTAATACTATCACTTTTGGTTTCCCTCGATTTTTCTTCCCGCAAACTTTAACCTTGTCGCGATGCACTCCAGCTTCCTCCATCTCAACAATATAAGACAATTAAAATATCCATTATAACAGTGTGTCACTGTTCATGATGCTTACCATAACATTGTGTCTCGTTTACTGTCAATCATTTCTTACATAGATGTCCCTCCATACTATGATGTCAAACTGTCTAATACTCTCACTTTTGGTTTCCTTCGATTTTTCTTCCCGCAAACTTTAACCTTGTCGCGATGCACTCCATCTGCCTCCATCTCAACAATATAAAACAATTAAAATATCCATTATAACACGTCTTAGGATGTATTGATATATTGTGCTAACTCCGGATTGTATAAACCAAACGGCACTCGCGGGATGATGCAATTAATATATTAATTATACTCATAATATATTATAATATATAAGACACCCCCACCCCCTTTCCGCCATACACAGCAAGGTACTATATTGGCAGTAAATGACAGTTTATATTATGAAAGTTTTACTTCCCATTACATTTTCTGGTACGTATGTGTGGCTAGGTCCATCTGGAAATCCTGTTCAATGTTAGAAATAATGTGTTATTTCGTGCCACACCGCGCGTAATTGCGTACATTGAACATGATCATGCCATAGTCATGTGACAAGTACTGACCAATGAATACAAGAGCAAGTGCTTATCGTCCCATGATGCAAAGGTTCTGTTTCTGACCGTTAAAAAAATGGCCGAGTTGATTCAAAATCCTTCCAAAGAAGAACAAAGAGCGGTGATTCAGTTTCTTTCATTTGAAGGATGTCGACAAGTGGACCTTCATCGAAGAATGCAGGCAGCGTTTGGTAACAAATGTGTGTAGAAGACAACAGTGACAGACTAGGCAGGAATGTTTCGGAAAGGGCGTCAGTTCACGACAGAACTTCGACGGCCGGGTCAAGCGCATATTTTTGCAACAGAAAAACTCATCGCCAAAATTGATGCAGTAGTACAGATGAACCTTTGTCGAAGCATACGTTCACTAGCGAAAGAATTTGATGTGTCAACTGGGAAAATTCCAAACGTCGTTCGTAAGAAACTGCAATATTGGAAGATGTGTTCACAGTGGGTACCACGGATGTTGATCGACCAACAAACAGAGGTATGCATGGGATGGTGTTTGAACCACTTGCTGCGTTACAGTGTGGAGGGTGATGAATTTCTCTTCTGCATAGTGGCAGGTGATGAATCATTGTGTCACCACTTTGAGCCAAGCAGCAAAAGAGAGAACATGCAATGGAAGCACGCTGGGTCACCAAAAGCCAAAAAATTCAAGTTACAGGTTTCCGCTTTAATTAATAAAAAAAATTGTCCGCTGGTAAGGAAGGTTATGCTGAGCGCATGTTTTGACTACGGAGGGCTATTGTTGGCCGACGTAACCTGCGCAAGAATCAGTAGTGGTTCTCGCCGCGTTGATAACTTAGGGGTATGTGAGTCGGCCGCTTAGAAAGAAATGGCAAACTACTGAGCGTAATCTTGCCTAGTACATCAACAGGAGCTGAAAAATTCTAGTGTTGACTGCAACGTCCTGTAAAGGGATATGCAACCCCCCCCCCATCTCAGCACGCATATGGTGTGTACTAACACGTATCCTCACGCGCGCGCGCACGCGCGCGCACACACACACACACACACAAATTTATACTCACTCCCATACATACACTCACTAACATCAATGTAGGAGAAACAGAAGAAGGCAATGCTGGATTTTTTGATAGAGTGGTACAGAAGACGATCGACAAAGAAACTTATTCAAAACAATGTTTTCCCCTAGTGAATTTAAACACAGATTCCACAAACAATATGTTGCACGATTTATTGCCTGGCATATTTCGGTAAGAGAAGGTCAACCAGAGAGACGAATGGAGACGGCTTGTATCTGCAGCAAAGAACCTCAATGGCTCGGAACGCTGAAGAAGAAGAAGAAATTTCGGCATCAGAAAAAAGCGTTTTGTATACTGTATTCAGCGAAAACTAAACGATTGCTCAAATATAATGAGGAGTTAGCAATCAGGCGGTTCTAGTCAGTTTTGTGCAAACTGAAAGAGTTTGTTTTAAATCTGAAATTACCGTGAGGATAACAGATGTTCCATATTCAAACAGTACCTGTGACTATGTGTTTTTATTGTTTCAGCTTAAGTATAATTCATTTATTCACTTAAGATAACATATAACTCTGCAGTATGCACCTGTCAAAATGCAGCGAAGTAAGCCAGGAAATAAATCAAACAACATATTCTTTGTGGATTCTATGTTTAAAGAAACGTATCAAGAACAACACAGAGGACATATGTTTGTATAGGATCATGATCGTCTACGACTTTCCACATAACACACATAATTGTGCTAACAATCATCATGCGACTGGTTAGAAAGAAAATTCAATCTGAAATAGAGGAAGAACAATGTGGGTGTGTGGAAGGAAAGGTTATAAACAAATGCTCTAATTTTGCTGAGAACATTTATGGAGCATTGGCTAAATGTAAACAAAGACCAACATTATTGCTTTAATGTATACACAAAGGTTTTTATTAGAGTGAGTTGTGTCTACATGATAAAGGTGCTTGCACATCTAAAAATGTATCGGAGGGACCTTATACTCGTACAAGAACACCATTATATTGGAAACAACAAACTGCCATAAAAATTAATAATAACGTGGCCCTATACAAGCCTATCAAGAGAGATGCGCGATGGGAATGTGTAATGTCTCCAGGTTTTGTTTCTATATTTAGTGAACATATTATGAGGCGTTTACAGGATACGAGAGAACTCGCAATCCGATGATATAACATCAATAATATAAGATATGTAAATGATACATTATCGACTGCAGACACAATGAACAACTAGGGTTAGCATTTTTTTTTTTTTTAATGTTGCATATCCTTTACAGGACGTTCCAGTCAACACCAGTAATTTTCAACTGCTGTTGATGTACTAGGCAAGTTTTACGTTCAGTAGTTTGCCATTGCTCTTCTGAACGACCTGGCTCCCATACCAACACGTTATAACACAACGCGACACGGTCTGCTGCACAAATCAGTCGCAGCTGAATTTCGAACGCCAGGTAAGCGGCTCACAAACCGCGTTCGCAAGCCTTTAGCCACTGAGACCGGCTGGTTAGAATTAAACTGTAAAAAAACAGAGGTTATGGTCATCTAGAATAATAAATAAATAAATAAATAAATAAATAAATAAAAACACTACACTGTAACATTCAAGTAAATGTGACAACCCTTGAAAATAGAGACTAGGTACAACTATTTCGGAAGAGTCGTAGCATGTGATCGGAGGTGTATTATAGAGATTAGAACACAAATCGCTCTGGCAAAGGCAGTATATTGCAACATTAAAAACATACTGGCCTAGTAGCTAAGAATCTCGAGTTCTCGTTCGGGAGACACGGGTTCCAATCCTTGGTAATTTGTGGTTTTTGTCTGACGGGGGTAAAAAGAAAACCTTAACTTGCACAGTTCGCGGCGAATGAACTTGGGGGGGGGGGGGGCTTAATTCCTCAGACTAAAGATCCTTTTGTCGGACACCGCAAGGTACTATAGACATTAGATGGCAGAACAGATCAATCAATCATGTGCCATGCCGGAAAGCGTGGGCGGTCATGACTCGCCATTTCACTCGATCACCAGCGTCGTGGATCAGCTCAGTGTTCCTGTCTCGTCCATGCCATGTGGCCAAGCCATCCAGGTATTTTCCTCTCGGTCTTCCTCTTGGTCTGTTCCCTTCGATCTTGCCAGTTGTCACTAAGTTCTCCAATCCATTTCTTCTCATAACATGTCCAAAAAATTTTGACTGTCTACGTCTAATTTCTCTAATCAATTTACGATTTTCATTTGTCTCCTGTAGTACTTGGTCATTGGTTTTTCTGTCTGTCCATGGTATTCTTTGCATTTTCCTCAGAAACCACATTTCTGCAGCCATCAGATGTTTTTCAGCTTGACTGCACATTGTCCAAGTTTCACATCCATACAAAAGAACAGGCTCTATGTATCCCCTCAACACTCTTTTTCTCAGTTTCAATTGACATCTTTTTATTGGTCAGAATGTTTTTCATCTTGCTAAAGGCTACTTTCGCCATGGCGATTCTTGTTCTAATCTCTTCAAGGCATCTCCCATCAGATGTTATGACTGTTCCGAGATAATTGTACCGATTCACTTGTTGAAGAATATTCCCATTTACTTGTATATTACATTGTGGTACTTCGTTCTTCCTAGTGACGACCATAACCTGTGTCTTCTTACAATTTAATTCCAACCCCAGCTGCTCACTGTGTACAACAACTGCGTCTACTAATTGTTGTAGATCTTGTGCATTGTCTGCAATCAATACTGTATCATCTGCATATCTAATGTTATTGATGTTTCGTCCTCCAATGCTGATTCCATTTATATCTTCTACATTTCTGAAAATATTTTCACTGTATAGGGAAAAAAGATCTGGAGACATTACACATCCCTGCCTAACACCTCTCTTAATAGGTTGATATTGTCCCACTTCATTATCAATCCTTATGGCAGCTTGTTGTTTCCAATATATGTTTTTTATAATTCTAATGTCTTTCCCATCAATTTGTAGATCTGCAAGCATATCTACCATGTTGACATGTCTAACTCTATCAAAAGCCTTTGTGTAGTCAGTAAAGCAAAGGTGTATATCCTTGTTTACTTCTATAGCACGTTCAATAACTGTTCGCAGCATATACACAGCATTTACTGTACCCTTTCCTTCTACAAACCCACATTGTTCTTCCCCTATTTCAGGTTGTATTTTCTTCCTCACTCTTTGCATGATAATTCGTAGCAAAATCTTTGTGATGTGGCTCATTATACTAATTGTTCTATGTTGATCACATTCCAAGGTTCCTGATTTCTTTGGGATTGCAATAAATACAGAGTTACATAATTCAGAAGGTATATCTCCAGTAGCAGAACATATACCAAACAACAAAAGGCTACTTACTGCAATGAAAAAAAAGGGTTGAAGTGGTATATAGAACTTCTAATCTTATATACATATGTAACATGGACAATAAGCAGACAATATGAAAAACATCTAATAGCCTTGGAAATGTGGTTTCCGGAGAAAATGGAAATAATACTATCGACAGTCAGAAAACCCATTGAGGAAACTCTACAAGAAACAAATCGTAAACTGACTAGAGAAATTAGACGCAGACATGGCATGATCGAGACAGGAACACTGAGCTGATCCACGACACTGGTGATCGAGTGAAATGGCGAGTCATGACCGCCCACGCTTTCCGGCATGGCACATGATTGATTGATTGAGTCTAGATTTTCTGGCACATTATGAGGTGAAATAAGGTAGAACTTGGTGATAACTAAGAACAAGAGTGTTGAAGTGCTACATAGAACTTGTTCTTTTGTAAGAATGTGAAGCGTTTACAGTGAGCAGAAAAGCTGAAAAACACATAATGGCAGTGGAAATGTGATTTCTGAGGAAAATGTAAAGAATACCACAGACAGAAAAAAAATTAAAACAACAACAAAAACACAACAACAACCAAGGACCAAGTCTTACAAGAAACAAATTAAAATCGTAAACTGATTAGAGGAATTAGACGTAGACAACCACAATTCTTTGGACACGTTATGATAAAATTATATTGGAGAACTTGGTGACAACTGGCTAGATCGAGGGGAAGAGAACAAGGGGAAGGCAGAGCAGTAAATACCTGTATGACTTGGCCACGTGGTATAGTCGAGACAAGAAGACTGAGCTGATCCACGTGTCTGGTGATCGAGTTAGAAAGCGATTCATTACCGCCCACGCTTATCGGCATAGCACATGATGCATGGATGAATCTATAAAAACACCGGATCTAGCATATATTTGTTGTATTCTAGTGCAAAGACGGTGTGTGTCTATGTATATATATTTGCTATATTCTAGTGCAAAGACGATGTGCGTCTCTATGTGTATATATATATATATATATATATATATATATATATATATATATATATATATATATATAATATATATATATATATATATATATATTCTAGTGCAAAGACGATGTGTGTCTCTATGTACATATATTTGTTATATTCTAGTGCAAAGACGATGTGTGTCTCTATGTACATATATTTGTTATATTCTAGTGCAAAGACGGTGTGCGTCTCTATGTACATATGTTTGCTATATTCTAGTCTAAAGACGATGTGCGTCTCTATGTACATATATTTGTTATATTCTAGTGCAAAGACGATGTGCGTCTCTATGTACATATATTTGTTATATTCTAGTCTAAAGACGATGTGCGTCTCTATGCACATATATTTGTTATATTCTAGTGCAAAGACGATGTGCGTCTCTATGTACCTATATTTGTTATATTCTAGTGCAAAGACGATGTGCGTCTCTATGTACATATATTTGCTATATTCTAGAGCAATACGATGTGCGGCTCTATGTACATATATTTGTTATATTCTAGTGCAAAGACGATGTGCGTCCTATGTATATATATATTTGTTATATTCTAGTGCAAAGACGATGCGTGTCTCTACGTATATATATTTGTTATATTCTAGTGCAAAGACGATATGTGTCTCTATGTGCTTATATTTGTTATATTCTAGTGCAAAGACGGTGTGCGCCTCTATGTACATATATGTGTTATATTCTAGTGCAAAGAGGATGTGTGTCTCTATGTACATATATTTGTTAAATTCTAGTGCAAAGACGATGTGAGTCTCTATGTACATATATTTGTTATATTCTAGTGCAAAGACGATTTGCGTCTCTATGTACATATATTTGTTATATTCTAGTGCAAAGACGATGTGTGTCTCTATGTATATATAATTGTTATATTCTAGTGCAAAGACGATATGTGTCTCTATGTGCATATATTTGCTATATTCTAGTGAAAAGACGGTGTGCGTCTCTATGTACATATATTTGTTATATTCTAGTGCAAAGACGATGTGCGTCTCTATGTACATATATTTGTTATATTCTAGTGCAAAGACGATGTGTGTCTCTATGTACATATATTTGTTATATTCTAGTGCAAAGACGATGTGCGTCTCTATGTACATATCTTTGTTATATTCTAGTGCAAAGATGATATGAGTCTCTATGTACATATATTTGTTATATTCTAGTGCAAAGACGATGTGTGTCTCGTATGTACATATATTTGTTATATTCTAGTGCAAAGAGGATACGTGTCTCTATGTACATATATTTGTTATATTCTAGTGCAGAGACGATGTGCGTCTATATGTAAATATATTTGTTATATTCTAGTCTAAAGACGATGTGCGTCTCTATGTATATATATTTGTTATATTCTAGTGCAAAGACGATGTGAGTCTCTATGTACATATATTTGTTATATTCTAGTGCAAAGACGATATGTGTCTCTATGTGCATATATTTGCTATATTCTAGTGCAAAGACGATGTGCGTCTCTATGTACATATATCTGTTATATTCTAGTCTAAAGACGATGTGCGTCTCTATGTACATATATTTGTTATATTCTAGTGCAAAGACGATGTGAGTCTCTATGTACATATATTTGTTATATTCTAGTGCAAAGACGATGTGCGTCTCTATGTACATATATTTGTTATATTCTAGTGCAAAGACGATTTGAGTCTCTATGTACATATATTTGTTATATTCTAGTGCAAAGACGATGTGTGTCTCTATGTACATATATTTGTTATATTCTAGTGCAAAGAGAATGCGTGTCTCTATGTACATATATTTGTTATATTCTAGTGCACAGACGATGTGCGTCTCTATATACATATATTTGTTATATTCTGGTACAAAGACTATGTTTATCTATATGCGCATATAATTGCTACATTCTAGCACAAAGATGATTTTCATGCACTAATCTATGTATGCTGATTTCTATCGCCGAGTCGGTCGTACTCAAATATGTGTTCTTCATCCTACCGTTACGTACTACAAATGTGGATGAAACTAATTGAACTTAGAAATACTTTGACTATCGTGCATGGGAGGGAACATTGGCCTTGGAGAAGTCGATTCGAATTATATGAACATTCTAAGATCTTGGTATACAGGAATGTTGCCGTAAGGTGACTGCGGTCAGCATTGTGGCTAAGCATTCAACCTCAAGGATGCCAAACTGAACAAAGCTGTTAACATTGACAGAAAAAGGGGGTAGGCATTGGCGAATGGATAAGCGCTCTCTCTTAAACTTCCAGTGTGCCGATGCCGACGTAGCACCCTACACCATTAAGTTGGATTAAAATGTTGACTCCTCTTTCTTGACTTGTGGACTAAATTACAAGTACCTCAGAGGTCGGAGTGGGTTCGTCTGATGGCGAGGGGCTCTGGTAATAAGGAAAGAAAATACATACGCAAAAACTAGTCCAGGTACTTCAATTTTAATTCACCGCAAACAACCGCAAACAAAGAAGAATCCCTTCGAGCCTCATTTGCATCGGTCCGGCAATCATTTTCCGGTTTAGTGTTCGGTGGACTGCTAGACGATCGATGGATGTTTTTTTTTAAGTTTTGGGCCCGTAGGGCCCTCACTGTCGTAAACCGAACACTAAACCGGAAAATGGAAAATGATTGCCGGACCGATGCAAATGAGGCTCGAAGGGATTCTTCTTTGTTGCGGTGAATTAAAATTGAAGTACCCTAGTCCATTGTATTAGAAGTAGTAGCACGTGTATGGACTACGCTAGAGTTAAATGCGAGCGAACGACCCCCCCCCCCACCCCCCCCCCCCCCCCCCCCCCCCCCCCCCCCCCCCCCCGCACCCCACCCCCCCCAGCAAAAAAAATTAAAATAAATTAAAACAGAATTTGAACAATTTAACAGTAGCACAGAAAAGCAACGAGACTTGTAGATTGGAAGGGTTGCATGCCCGCTCCAGGACACGAGTTCTGAAGTCCTATATAAAACCGATACTTTTTTTTACATGCATGTGAAACATGGACAATAAACAGACACACTGAAACACATCACGTGGGTATAGGAGCGTCGAGGCACTATCCTCATCAACATGTGCCGTACCGATAAACATGAGCTGTCATAGTTGCCCATCTGGCTGGATCACTAGCTTTGGATCAGGTCTGTGGCCTTGCCCCGACCGTACTAGCTGCTTGCAATTTTAGACAATATTTTTTAAATCTGGAGTAAGTTTACTTGTTGAAATTCGCATGACAGTGTGCAAGGTGTAGTCCGATAATAAAGACATATTCTTAGATTTGTTGATCTTCAAGCAAGAAAAAACTTGTTCGCAATGATAAAAGTTTAACTGCAAAGTTTTTCAAGTTGGGAAATGGCTTTTTACAACAACAACAACAACAACAACAACAACAACAACAACAACAACAACAACAACAACAACAACAACAACAACAACAAAATAGAAAATTAGAAAGACATATTATCAAAAATATTAAAACAATCATAACAGTACATGTAATTCTGTAAACTTTAACAAAATAACTTAAAAACGAATACCAATGTTTACTTCTAAATGCTCTCGAGGGCCGCATAATATCAGTTGCCGGGCCGCATGCGGCCCGCAGGCAGTAGTTTGCCCACCCCTGGTCTAGCAGATTGTGCCCAATACACCCACGACGTATACAACAGTCCTTAACTAACTTACTTTCATCACCATCATGTGCCACGACGACAGTTATACGTGGTCTTGGTTCCCGATCTGACACGACCACTAGAGTCCTGGTTCAGGTTTGATGTCTTGCCGTGATCATGCCATGTGGCCACATTATCTCCAGCGTTATTTATCTCTTTGTTTTACCTTTGATCTTTTCCATCAAGTTTGCCGGTTGTCACCAGAAGCACCCACATTGTAAAATATACACATGGTTTCATGACGATTACTGTTGTTTAGCTGTGAAATGGTTAGATGTTCACATATTCTCGGTCACGGATGAATGAGGTGGGGTATTTAGTTCATTTTCTAGCCTCTTTCCTTTCGCAGACAATTCAGACAATTGGGCGGTACTCATTTTATGACGCTGGTTTGGTTTTAGAGCCGTGCTGGTTAAGATACAGAAATTATCACGGCCTTGCGTTCGTTTTTTCTGTTGTCTGGCGTCTATTCATCAGACCGTCCGTTCATTCATATATCCGTGCAACCCCCACCTCTCCTTCTGATTATTAATCGATCCAAACATCTATCCATCGGTCTATCGATCCATCCATCCATCCATCCATCCATCCACCGATCCATCCATCCATCGACCCATCGATCCGTCCATCGTCCCATCGATCCATTCATCGATGGATCTATCCATCCACCCACCCATCCATTCTCCCACCCACCCCCACCCACGCACCCACCCACCCACGCACCCACCCACCCACGCACCCACCCACCCATCCATCAATCCCTTTCTCCATTCGTCCGAATGCTAGTCTGTCTATCTCTCTGACTTTTATGTCTATTTTTATTACCTTTTAAAGATGTGTTTAATATATACAGCGCCATTATTCCCATTACAGTGAAGCCGGGGTTGCACAACCGCATGGAACGCTCACTGATGGCAGACACAATACACACATATCTCAGCAATCTGTGCAGCGACATCTGGTCATTAGTGTATTATTGATCGTGTCTGGTGTCCGGAATAGAGTATACTAAATGGCACTCCGAGCTTTAACAACATTATTTATTAATATTGTGTTTCCTCTTCGTGTTGGTAACGACTGTCGCTTCCCGTCAACGCCGAATCTGTTTAATTTTGATCACGCCTGGCGCAGTGGCTTCTCTTTAGATCTTCGATCCAAGCAGACAGTGCAATTCCTGGGAGAGCGCTCCAGTTTCCAACACCTGTAAGAATGTCCATGATGTAACCCAGCTTGCGGCGCTTACTTGGCACTTATGCACAAATACTCTCTGACATTGCAGCTCACTGGCTTATTTTGGCCAGGTTCTGGTTCCATGATTTCATCTGCGTCTGCAACTCTTTTGGCGAGGACACCGGAGTGATGATCAGGACGTTACTATGATAATGACGTCAGATATCTATGTACGCTACGGGACGGAACGATTACTACTTATGCATTCGTATACACATAATTACAACATATGGCGGTTCTAACACTTCATATACTCACGGGTAGATGGAAGATGGAATCTATCTGGATGAAGTACATCTTTCACAAATTACACATAAATATTACCTGGGGAACCCTTTGAGGCCCCAAGATAGTTCATAAATAAATACATGCATTGTTTGACACCCATAGAAGTAGATGAAAGAAGTAAGGGTTAGAGGGCGCACGAGTGTAAGCTGAAGTCAGTAACATCAGATTTATGTGTACACCTGGGCGTTACAAACACCTGTAGTAGAAGGAACGCAGAAGGATTAAGTGACACCAATTTCAACTCTCTATATTGTTTATCCGTGTGTATGACTGTCTTTCGTTCCTTTTCTTTCCTCGTATGTCAGACAATGTAAAACTTTGAAATAGCGAAACGAATTGTGGTAAAATATGTGGAACTAGCTACCTTTGTTAAAATAGTTTAACGCAATAATTTCCTTTCAACAGTCACGCGGCCTATTTGTTATTTATTAGTACATCTGTACAGTTTATGTAACAATGGTGTCAGGATCTAAATAGAAGTATATGAGTTAAAAATGTTTTGCGTATCCTTTGCAGGACATCGCTGTCAACATCAGCATCTTTCAGCTGATTGTTGATTTCTTGGCAAGATTACGCTCAGTAGTTTGCCATTGCGCTCTGAGCGGCCGGCTCATTTATTCCGCAAGTCACCAGCGCGGGTAGAACCGCTTCCAATTCTCGCGGGCTGCGAGACCCTGTGTGGATAAACGGGATTACAGAAAAAGTTGTGTAACCCCTTGGCCAGAGGGACCGGCAGTATATGAATTAAAGGAACATAAAGCGTCAATTGGTCACTTAGGTAAAATTAAACAAATAGTAACAGGCGAAAACTAGACAGACAAGTTAGCGTTAGAGAGGAACGGTATGTGAGGTTGTCAACTTTCAGCGACACCATATTATCAATGACGTACACACGATGCACAATCATGGCGTAAACAGTAAAACGAGTCTCGGTGTCAAACTCTCGAAGTAAATAGTTAACAATAAATAACAGAAGTAGCGGCTGCGGCAGGATATAACAATATAACATAAGAACAGCCAGGTGCTTGTAACTGCCGCGTTACCGAATGCAGTAATATTATACCATTAGCTGGAGTTGAATGGTTATTTCAATGTTACGAACTGAATATGGCATTCACAAAGTGTTCAATGTTTCTGTTGCTTAGTGTGTTTTCTCATGATCATGATCATGATCATCATCATCATCATCATCATCATCATCATCATCATCATCATCATCATCTAACGTGGCAAATAAGGTAGGCGTTCAGGTCTCCCCACAAATCTCGGTCATCGGTGTTCTGGATCAATTATGTTTTCGGTAGTTCTACATATCACCGTCTTGGGCCCTCCAGCATCATTTCTCTCAGCCTGCACCGGCGTTCGCTGATCTTTTCAGGCGTCACAATGTCTTCCCAAGCTTCTCTTATCATTAAGTGACCACGGAACATTGCTTGTCTATTTCTTGCAGTTGTATTCAATTTTCTAGCGACCATGGTGGCGTAGATGTTAGTGTTCTGGCCTGGCAAGACAATGGTCTGATTAATCTTCAGATGATAATTTTCTTCGACATGTATGACCCTGGAGTCGAACGACTATAATAAATATAGGTAGTAGACAATTGTATGGGATGTGTATGGCAGGACAGGTGACGAGAAAGAGAACTGGGCAACCCATCGCATATGTGATGGCTTTTAATATATGACAATCTATCACTACACCGCTGGATTCTCCTTCGGGAGACTCAGGTTCGAATCTTTGGTAAGGTGTGGGATTATTTTTTTCTGCCGGGGGCTACAATAAAACCCTAACCTGCACTGTTCGCGGCGACTGCACTAGCCCTGCGGCCTTTATTCCTCAGGCTGAAAGACCCCTCTGCCATACACTGCTAGGTACTATATTCACACTAAATGATAGACAGTTTTATCAGTTCACACCACTGCAGCAGTATGGGACAACGTATACCTTTCACAATATTCTACTTTTATTAGCCGTTTCGAGGCACTCTTATTCCTACGTCTTGTGTCTTGCCATTGGCGAGCGCCAACAAAAACACAAAACCAACCCCAAGGTAACTATCGCAAGGTTTCGACAGCGCATACTCCAGGTCAAAGTTCACCCATACCTCCAGGCAAGGACATGGTCGGCATGTGGTTACCAAAATGATGTCAATGAACTATTCTTATGGAATAATGGGGCTGACAGAAACCACATGCCGAACGATGCAGACAACGTATGTTGTAGATATGTTGGAATTCTCTCAGCTTTCTGGCTGGTTGGCTGTCTCGGGCTGTGTCTCTGGTTATCTCCATCCTGTGGTATTCTATCTTTGTCTGTACGTCAGTGTGTGTCAGTTTAATTGTCAAATCTATCGCTTTATGTCCGTCTGTCTCACACACATACACACACACAAACAACACACACACACACACACACACACACACACACACATACACACACACACATAATTGCATATCCGATAACACTATGAAGATCGTAAACTGATTAGAGACATTAGATTTAGACAGTCAACATTTTTGGGCATGTTATGAGAAGAAATGAATTGGAGAACTTGGTGACAACTGGCAAGATCGAAGAAAACAGACCAAGGGGAATATGAAGAATTAAATACTTGGATGGCTTGGCCACGTGGCATGGTCGAGACAGAAAAACATAGCTGATCCACGACTCTGGTGATCGAGTGAGGTGGCAGAACATGACCGCCCACGCTTATCGGCATGGCACATAATGAATGAATGATAACACTTTTTGTAGAATTAGCAACATGATGAGGAAGAACTGAATGTCCACAAGTTTAAAGATCCGCTTACTGAAAGGTTATGTGTTGTCTGTTGTTTAAATGGACATGACATATGTGTCTGTGTGTGTCTGTGTGTGTGTGTGTGTGTGTGTGTGTGTGTGTGTGTGTGTGTGTCTGTGTCTGTGTCTGTGTCTGTGTGTGTTAAATAAATCAACAACCCATATTTCTAGCCATAAATAACTATGAACCCATATTGACACACATAATTAAACAGATTGACATACGAAAATACTAACTCAAATAGTAATTGCAGAGATCAATGCGCTATTTTCAAATGTGCAGACTTTGTTTCGGGTATATGTACCCGCTCACTTTAAGCTCTGATGTTGGAGAGGCCCGTTTACTTCGCGCTCTTTCCGTAAGTACCCCCTCCAAGTTCTCGACCCAAGATTCAATGCGCGCTAACAGTACGACACCTGGCGGTCCCCAATCATCATCCTGTGCCTTGCAGAGGTATGTCCTCTGGTAGGTCCCATCATCATTCCTGTGCGGCTACATAAAACTCACATTTAATAAGATTGAACTGTTTGATTTTACATAAGAAACATTTATAGAGCACGTTAAAATGTCTGCTTTCTTGGAAACTACCACGTATTTAGTTATGGCGGCGTTTAATGACAATCTCATCATCTGACTCTCCTTTATTCTACGAACGGGCTTCAAATGAAAACCTGACACATTTTTCTTTGGGTAAATATATACTGAAAAAGTAAAGAACAAACTTTGAGATGTAGTCGCCACTGCGTCCAATGCACGTCCTCCAGCGCCGATAAAGTGCTGGATTCCTGTAGAAAAAAAAGCATTATCTTGGTCGCGAGTGTGACTCTGGGGTCACCACTAATTGTACTTGACCTGGTCGTGAACAGTCTGTCACATAAGTCACATCGTTTTGAAATGTCCTACTCCAATCATACGCTTGTTGGACTGACAAGCATGCATAGCCATATTGGACCTTGATTCGCCGATGAATTTCTATAGGTTTCACACCATCAATCATTTAAAAAAAAACGGATAATAGAACGCTGCTCCTCTTTAGTGTATGTCAAAAGTGGGGCGGCCATCTTTAAACTGCCCTTATGACGGCACTAGATTTGTCTGCGCTGTGATGTCACTTGCTTAACACTCTTGACATCTTTACCAACAATATTGACATATTACAAGACAATGGCGTGGTTATTGTAATTGCTATCACACTTTTAAGGTTTTCATTTGAAGTCCACTCTTATGTATGCTTTGTTGCCATATATACCATCAAGTACCTGCCAACTGGCGTGGGAAATAAGGTTTCGCCACGTCTCGCCATTTCCAACAGCATTTGTCATTTCCGCACTAAGACAAAAGACTCAAGAATCTCATCGCTATCTGTCTCTATCTCTCTTTCCATAAATCATTCCAGTTGTCACAATGTGTGCCCTTTTTTCTTTTCTCATAATCTGGCCAACAAATGATAGCTGCCTCTGATTGATGTTTATGAACTGCCTTTCAACATTTTTGGATAACTCATTTTGACTGTGCAATTTTCATCAATTGTTCTGTAAAACCTCATCTCAAAGACCTCGAGGGATTATTCTGCTTTTTTGCTAATTGATTCATAGCCATATGCCAAAACCGGTTATACGCAACATGCCAGAATTCTTCTTTACATCCTTCTTTACATCTCCAATGACATACATTTATTGCATTAGAAGTTCATTTTATAAAATGCAGCGTGCCTGCTTTATTCTGTTCTTCATCTCTGTCAGTCACCCTCCTTCTAATGCTGTCTACAAAAGCCATTAAGTAACAAGCATTTTACGAATGACTTTTTGTTAACAGTAGTGCAAACCAGAAATGTTGTGTGTATTATTTCTCAGCACAGTCCCCTCTGCCTGGCAACACACTTAGTCCACCTGTTCACTAGCTTGCTGATGCCCTCGAGGAAAATGTTTTTGGGTGTGGCCTTAAACTTATATTACACTGCCTCCATAATCTTCTGGTCAGCAACAAACCTCTGACACCCAAATGTTTTTTTTTTTCAAGGGTCCAAACAAGTGAACATCCAATAGTGCTAAGTTGGGAATGTATATTAGATGTAGCAAGACCTCCAATGTCAGAGTACGTAGTATATTTACTGTGTAGGCAGATGTATGAGGACAGACGTTGCCGTGCAGCATCAATAATCTTTTTGGGAGAAATCAGTAGCGAGCTTCAGTTTGTTCAGTAGCATGCCACTGTATCGAGCACTATTCACAATTTTACCCCTTTCCAGGAAATGCACCAATATAGAACCTGTGATAACCCATGACCTATCCGGTATATCTCAGGTGTCCGCGATTAATCAATCACGTTTTGTTTGTCATTTTGAAATCTTTCAAACCATTGATTGATTGATTTAGGAACCGACATCACAGCATTCGGGGCATTCCCATAAGCACTCCGTCCCTTTCCCCAGCAGCCAGCGAAGAGTTCCAACACTAATAGTACCAGTAGCAATCTGATTATATGTTCGTCTCGCCTTTCCTCTGAGCGTCGATCGTCGGCCAGATCCCCTCGTCACCCCTCGCTGTCGCATTCTTGCCAGACCATGGTTATCCATTTGCTCCTCCGAGGTGTACACGTGCTCACACAAGGCCGCAACCACGTCTGCCTTATCATGCATCAATACTACACCAAGTTTTGCAGAGCCAGCCAATATGTCCCCCTGTTCATTCCCCAGCACACCAGCATGCCCCGGAGAAAAGATCCAGGCGATGCTTGTCACCCGTGACTTCCGAAGCGAAGCAAGCCACTCTGCACGAAGCTTGCCTGTCCTCACCCTTCTCAGCATGCTTTCTGAGTCAGTTACAATGACGATGTGTGTGAGTATCGTATTCTCCATCCAGCGGAAAGCTGCACTGACCGCCTCCACCTCCATTCTTAAGCTAGATGTTGTGGTATCATATGCCAGGCTCTCCTGCACCAAACATCGACCATTAGCTTTTGCTAAGAACCCCCAGGCACTTCTCCTGCCTCTCAACACCGAACAATCTGTGTATATAATCACATCATCCTGGCGAGCATTATCCTGAATTAGTTTCTGGATTTCCACTTCCGTGGCCCCTGCTGGCCACTCCCTGCACTTCCGGCTCAATGTGATTATAACTCTTCACAAGTCTGACTGCTCCGCTGGCACTCTGACCCACCCCTCTCCTCGCCTAATGTTCTCCATGATGCACACCTGTCTGATCGTATCCTCCGCGTGAGCCATCCATGATTTCCCATTTCAACCCATTCATATATTTTCCGACTCAAACAACTGTCTCTACAGTGAACCATAATTCTTATGCAGATTTCAAAAGGTTTCCCGCCCCCTGACCACAAAAAAAAAAAAAAAAGAATAACGCTTCTCTGCTCTTCCGCGGTGCAAGTCGATAGTGAAGCAACCATTTTGTAATCGCGATTACGAATGAGCGAACTGCTCGATACTCACAATCCTTACATGCGTTATTGCTTAAAAGCCAGCTTGTGTCCTGAAATAAGATTTTTCGTTGTTCATGCTCTTCCATGCACTTTATAATAACATTCCTGTTAATTAATAACATTTCGTCGTACAAGCTGTAATTTCAAATTTGAAACTTTAAAAAAAAAAACAACAACACACAAATTGGACAAACTCCAAGTAGACAGACACATGAGCACACAATGTTCACAACAGCGTGGAAGGCAGCTATCAGTTCATTCCCCACTTACAAGTGTGACTGACAACGAGGAAAATTAGGTATCAATCACACAGGTTTCTAACAGCCATTGTGTATTCTTGTTAAAGTTTTGTATTGTTGAAAAATGTTTTGGGCACGTTGTAAGGAGAAGTAATCTTGAAAACTTGGTGACAACTTGCAAAATTGATGGGAAACGAGAAAAGAAAATGTAAAAAGTTATACACCTGTTTGGATTGGCAACACAGCATAATCGGGACAGGAACACTGACCTGATCCAAGATTCTGGTGATCATCTGAGATGGGGAACCATAACAGCTCACGCTTATGGGCCTGTCACAGGGTGATGATTATGATGACACTTCAAAATATATTTATTTTGCACAAATTTTATATTCTGTTTGTTTTAAGTAAGACTGGATTATTTTGTATAGAGATTTGTCATAACATTATAGTCGCCTTTTGCATTGCCAAATGCGCAGGGGTTCAAGTATCTCCACAGGCCTCAGCTTTCTGTATTCTGGATTAATTCTATGGGTTATATTCATCCATGCTACAGTCTAAGTCCATCCAGTATTATTTCTCTGGACTCACCTCTTCTTCGTTTTACCGCTGATCTTTCCACTGACTCCACAATGTTCTTTAACGCTTCTCTTCTCATAATATGATCACACCACAGTCCCTTTCTTACCGTTGCGAATAATGTTATACTTTTATTAGTTTCTTCTAAGCAATCGTTAATTTCTTAAATAGCCCTAATTATTAGCACCATTCGTCTCTCCCAAGTCTAGAACCCACAAAGAGAACGAAATAGTGGACAACCTAAGAGGAAAAAAAGTTTTAGACAGATGAATAATAGGGGGAGAACATAGACAGACAGTATTGCATGAGATAGCAACATATAGCACATCTTGGGGTGGGCTGGTTGATGGCCTATGTCCCAGTGGGGATAAAGAACAAATTAATACAGAAAGAAGAGGAGTTTAAAACTTTTACAAATATTTGAACATCTGGGATATATTTCCGCAAGCCGACAACGTCGCTGAGAATATGCCCCGTAAAACTAATTCAAGAGTGACACCGCAACAGGGCTGGTTTGTTCCCCGCTTCTAAAATCCTAAATTTACAACGACTTATTTTTGACGGGAAAGCCAAAAACTTGGACTGGAAAAGCCAGAATAAAAACCAGCAACGACCGGTGCATGGCCTCATTGTGATACCACAGACTCGACGTCGCTAGATTAAGGCCAACTGTGAATATTGGACAATGTAGCCTCTAAAATCTCTACACAAGCTAGATGAGTAATTATTTAGTCGAGAAAAAAAAAAGAAGGAACAAAGACCAGCAGCCAGTTTATTTGAAAACACAACCATATCTAGGACTTGAAATCTTGTTGTTGACATGTAGTGTTGGAGCCATTCTTAAAAATGAATGAAGGTAAGAACACTATATTTTATGTTACGCTAGTAAATGATCTTTTCCCAAAAAGAAGAGGCGGTAAGTCAATGTGTTGTAAACCACGTGATTAGTCCTTAAGAAATTAATTTAGTAGAAACTAAATATTATATTTAGTTATCATAGTCATGGATAAACTGTACATTTGGATAACCACAGTGAGTTTTATTTTTCTCCCAGGTAAACAACTTATTTAATGTGTAAGAATTAGACCTAAGTTGTACATTTTATTCCTTACGTTCTTAAGCTAAATCAGCAGTGCATTAGAAGTTGGTGAGTAGCTTAAGATTTAGGAAGCTAAGAATACTTAGTTCACAAAGAAGAAACTATTTTATATGTGCCAACACTGGTAAGAGAAATTAGTGTAATGTGTAACAGAAAGGTACATGAGCACGTGAGAGGTACATAGATTTATATATGTATCATAATTTTGTGTGGTGGGTGAAAGCACCCTTGTGGTGAGTCAAATGTATTTTCATTGTTGTTAACATGTGGATTTATCATTTGTGAGACACATAATAATACCTAATCATCAACTCTGCAAGTGTGGTAATGATGCATAATGAATGAATGTGGATTGGGTGTATCTCATAATTCTATGTAATTGATGAGAGCATGTGGTGAACCATGTGTAATTTCATTATTGCTAAACATGAGGGATCAGCCTTTGTGAATCTCATAAGTATGCCTAATGATCGCATAAGTCTATGTCATTTAATAGAGCATGCCTGTGGTATGTCACGTGTGATTTCATTATGGTTAAACAGATGTGAATGTATCATTTGTGAAAGCACATCAGTATGCTTACTTATCATCCATGCCCATATAAATATTATGTCTGATGAAGGATGCGAATGAGTGAGATTCCATTGTAATGTCATTGCTGGCGAATCTGTGAATGTATCAAATGTAAAGCACATACATATGCTTGATTGTCATCCATACAGATATGATTGTGTCTGATGAATGAGTGAAATGATCATCCATATACATAAGAATATTATGTCTGATGAATGAGTGAAATGATCATCCATGCACATATGAATATTATGTCTGAGGAATGAGTAGAATGAGTGAATGAAGTGATATGCTAAGAAGGAGTATAAGCTAGCAATCAATCTCATGGTAGAAGGCAACTTTGATGTGGAATGTCCTGTCTATCACAAGAGAACATTCTCGGCATAACATATACACTAAGTAATAATTTATTCCACTCCGACGCATGACAAAACTGTGTATTAAATATCACGCAGGTTACCATCATCTGGTTTTGTGCTCTAAGCACGACACAACCCATATTACATATCACGCATACTACAAGCATCTGGTTTTGTGTTTTAAGCGAGACCCCACTTTGTACTTCATGTCACTCCTGTTCCAACATATGGTCTAGTGTCCTGATGATTGTAGTGATAATGAGGATGAAGATTGTAATAACAATGATGATGATGATTGATGATGATGATTATAATGAAGATGATGATTGTGATGATGATGATGATGATGATGATGATGATGATGATGATGATGATGATGATGATGATGATGATGATGATGATGATGATGATGATGATGATGATGATGATGATGATGATGATGATGATGATGATGATGATGATGATGATGATGATGATGATGATGATGATGATGATGATGATGATAAATGGGGTAAAAGCATATTACATCCATGAGAAGAGAAGGGACGATAACGTCTCACTTGAAGCATGTAATTAAGAAGAATGCACCTGAGTACTATACAAGAATTGATACCATGATGTACTTATATTGTTTATAAGCAACTACTCATTGCAATGGGGAATGATTTAAAAAACCCTTAATGTGTAAGACGTGGTCTCCCAGCATGTGAAGACAGGATTCTGGCAGACTGCGCGGAAGAAATCATTCTTGATTCAACGGGCAAGACGGCGTTTACCTGCAAAGCGTTCTGGAACGTAATGAGCACGGCAAGGCACGTAGAGAGCCCTGGTCATCCACTGCACCTGTATTCGTCTCCAATCGTCTCGACTTGTCTTGCACTGGACTCAGATGGACTCAGGCGAGAGAGTGAGGTCGACGAATTGCGCAACTCTTCCTCACTTTAATCCAAGTCATCGCGCAAGTCATTCTTCATCCAACGACAAAGCATGGAGTCGGAAATTGTAACAGCAATGGACTCCGCCTCCTTCAGACATGTGCCGAACATGATCTCCTGATTACGAACACAATTTTCCGTCTCTCCATGAGAAATAGGACATCGTGGATGCACCCTCGCTCGAAACACTGGCACCTCATTGACTATGTCATCGTCAGGAGGAGTGACAGACAAGACGTTCGAGTGACAAAATCCATGTGTGGTGCCGAATGTTGGACAGACCATCGTCTCATTGTCTCGAAAATGAACATCCACATCAGGCCACCACGGTGTCCTCAAGGGGCGAAAATGCAAACAAAGCTAAATGTCACCCGCCTAACCAGCAAGAAAATGCAGCAGTCGTTTGAAAATATGCTGAAAGACCGCCTCAAGCCCAATGCTGAAGCTAAACAGGATACAGAAACAGAATGGAGAGCCCTAAAGGACTCAATTTACAACACTGCTATGGAAATCCTGGGTCCAGCCCCCCGAAAGCATAAAGACTGGTTTGATGAAAATTCCGAAGACATCAACCAATTGCTGGCCGAGAAACATCTTCTCCTCAAGGCACATTTGAATGACCCAAAGTCAACGTCAAAAAAAAAAAGATGCTTTCAAGAACATTCAGAGAGTAGTATAGCAGAAACTTTGGCACATGCGGGACTCCTGGCTGAGCAGCAAAGCTGATGAAATTCAGGGCTTTGCTGACAGACATGATATGAAAAACTTCTACGACTCACTGAAAGCGGTCTATGGTCCTTCATCACCAGGCATAGTTCCCCTCCTCAGTGCAGACGGGAGAACATTGGTCACCGATAAGAAAGAAATCCTCCAACGCTGGGCAGAGCATTTCAGCAAAATCTTAAATGCAACTTCCTTCTTCGATGATGAAACCATCAACTGCCTTCCTCAAGTTCCCACCAATGAGACACTTGATGACCTGCCAACCATAGTGGAAATAAACAAAGCCATCCAGCAACTCTCCAGCGGCAAGGCACCTGGTCCTGACTCCATCCCAGCAGAGATATACAAGGCAGGTGGGCCGGTCCTAACAGAGCAGCTTCACCAAGTCTTCACAAACATATGGATGAACGAGACCATGCCACAAGATTTTAAGGACGCGTCAATAGTCCACCTTTACAAACGTAAAGGAAACCGCCAATCCTGTGACAACCACCGAGGCATCTCCTTGCTTTCAATTGCAGGGAAGATACTCGCCAGAATTCTTCTCAATCTTCTCACAGCCCATCTCGATCAAGGTCTTCTTCCTAAGAGTCAATGTGGCTTCAGAAAAGAACGTGGAACTGTTGACATGATTTTCGCTGCAAGGCAGCTGCAAGAGAAATGTCAGGAACAGAACTGCGAAATGTTCTCCACTTTCATTGACCTTACCAAGGCTTTTGATACAGTCAGCAGAGAAGGACTGTGGAAGATTATGGCAAAATATGGCTGTCCACGAAAGTTTGTCCAAATAGTGCGGCTATTTCATGACGGCATGCAGGCAAGAGTACAGGAAAATGGTGAACTGTCTGAACCCTTTCCTGTCACAAATGGAGTGAAGCAAGGATGTGTCCTGGCACCAACACTGTTCAGCCTCATGTTTTCAGCCATGTTGATGAATGCCTTCGAGAACGACGACATTGGAATAGACATCAACTACCGTATGGATGGAAAGTTATTCAATCTCAGAAGGCTGAAAGCTAAAACCAAAATTAACAGCGGCACCGTCAGAGAGCTCCTGTTTGCTGATGATTGTGCTCTATACGCCAACTCAGAGGCGGACATGCAACATAATGTTTCAGCTTTCTCACATGCCTGTGCCAACTTTGGGCTCACTATCAACTTGGAGAAGACTGTAGTTATGTACCAGCCAGCTCCAGGGAATAATCACACTGTGCCGAATATCAAAGTGAATGATCATAGACTAAGTGTTGTGGACAAATTCACCTATCTTGGCAGCACCGTGTCACAAGCTGCCACAATCGATGACGAAGTGAATGCAAGAATCTCCAAGGCCAGTGCAGCCTTTGGCAGACTGTACAAGAATGTATGGGACAGAACTGGAATAAGCCTGCAAACAAAGCTAAAAGTCTACAAAGCAGTTGTATTATCCACACTGCTATATGCTTGTGAAACCTGGACTGTTTATCAGCGACACGCTAGGAAATTAAACCACTTCCACACAGTCTGTCTAAGGAAGCTACTGAAGATTAAATGGCAAGACAAGATTCCAGACACTGAAGTCCTAGAAAGAGCATCCATGCCCAGTATCCACACTCTACTGATGAAGAATCAGATTCGCTGGGCTGGTCACTTGACTCGCATGCCAGATCACAGGCTCCCTAAACGAATTTTCTACAGCGAACTGCGTTGTGGTAAACGCTCCCAAGGTGGCCAGAGGAAACGTTTTAAAGACACTCTGAAAATTTCACTGAATGCTTTTGGAATTCATCATGACACCTGGGAGGCTGCAGCCAGAGACCGAAATTCGTGGCGTGCTTCATTGCGCAAAGGTGCAGTCATATGTGAGGCAACCAGGACTGCAAGAGCTGTGAAGAAAAGGCAGGACAGAAAAACCACTGCAGGAAATCCTCCTCCAGAGACGTCAAGCATTCTTTGCCCACATTGTCAAAGAACATTTCGAGCCAAAATAGGCCTTATCAGCCATCTTAGAACCCACGGCTCCACACCTTCAACCCCACTGGATGAAATGAATGGTCATCATCATTCTTGATGGACAAACAACAATGTGTGAGGTGTGAGACCTTTTACCTTTAATGGAAAAAGATTTAGAGAAAATAACTTGGTACAAAAAAGGATGGTGGACATAATTGTCAAATTCCAAGTCAATCAAGGTATTAGTTAATCTGGAGACCATGAGGACAGGCATAGGTGAAGATGAAACTGCACATCTGCTAGTCTAAGCCTTGAACACCTTATATGGAAGATTGGATGGAGAGCAAACAATTATGTTGGTTATAACTAATTGAGAACACCAAGACTATCTTTATCCTATGTTTATTTTTCTCTAAGAACAAGATTCATTTTATTGATTTCACTTGTTGTGTTCTTAGGAGTTTACAACATTTCATTTTTAATGTCATATTCAGGATATGATTAGATGTATGTTGATTGCTGTAATTTCAGAATCCAGCTAAATCCAGACCTGACTGTGAAAGTAGCACCTCGTTGAATGAGCACCTGGTTGAGTGATTCCCTTGATAGAGTAGTGCCAAAAGCTGTTCACCTGCAAGATTTTCTTCGATCCATGAAGGACAGGTAACATAGATGTTATATTCTGAACCTGAAAAGGGGAAAACTAGAGCCAATATTCTGCTCAGACCTGGAACAGATCAACACGAATAACAAAATAACATACAGCCATTGATTGTTAGCCAGAGGGATCCATAAACCTGGAAGTGGAGAACCCAGAGTGTATAGTTCTTTATTTCATTTACCCTCATGCCAATCGAAGATGAGCAGTACATGTAACTGACAGACAGGGATATTGTTGGTGATATAACCAATATACGTGGCACATAAATGATAGTTATAAATAGATGTATATGTCCTTGTTGAATTGAATAAGATTGTATTTTTGGAATGCAATGCTAAAAAACCAATTTTATGTTTATGAAATCATTAAAATGAGGTCATGCCATTTATTGAGTGTTTTTCTTGTCGTAGTAAAATTGTTTTAATAAACACCCTAGGTTAATAATTATTTAGTTGGTAGAGGAGTGGCAAGGGACCACCTAAATGATATTTTGGATACTCAGTAAAAACTTCATTGTTTTCCTTGAGGTATTCCTTGGTTCTCCGAAACTCTATTTAATGGTCTCAAACCACTGAGCCAGTAACAGCTAAAGTAATTATAACGGGCAGGATCACATTGAGAAAGAAGAACTTAGTATCCTTTCTCTCTTTGGGGTTGTCCAAACAACT
The DNA here is from genome assembly GCA_014155875.1 of Cepaea nemoralis. Taxonomy (NCBI): domain Eukaryota; kingdom Metazoa; phylum Mollusca; class Gastropoda; order Stylommatophora; family Helicidae; genus Cepaea; species Cepaea nemoralis. The sequence continues at coordinate 194,494 of JACEFZ010002377.1, forward strand.
ACCATACATCCGACAACATCTCAGATTGAATACTGTTAGTTAAACTTCATAGCACATCTCTGAATATCAGCAAAATGCAGTCAAACCTCGGTTTTGGTTGCCTTCGGTTTTCGTCGGTTTCTGCTTTTGTCGGTTGCCTCGGATTTGATCGACGTGTCCACGTGACCTCGCTACTAATTTTGCGAAAACAAAGGGACCCATGCGTTCGTCTGCTCATCTTGGCGTTGTTTTTCGTTGTTTGAGCATCACTTGCTAATAATAAAATACGAGAGCGGCATTAAGATTGTTGAAATCGGCCGCATGTACGGGAAGTCGCCATCCACTATAAGTTTCATTGTGGCGAAAAAGGAAGCAATAAAGTGGGGATAATGTAGTGAAAGGCGTGCAAGTGCTAAAGAAACAGAGATCGCTTTCAATTGAAGATGTCGAATAGTTATTATTAATTAGGATAAATCAAAAACAGTTTGATGGCGATTCTGTTTCGGTGGCAATCGTATGTGAAAGGGCTTGACTGTTGTATGTCGATCTCGTTAAAAAAAATGTCTGGCACAAGTGCTAGTATATTTAGTGATTTTAAGGCCAGCAGAGGATGGTTTGAAAAATGTAACAGGTGCACTGGCATACACAGTGTTACTAGGCACGGAGAAGGTGCGAGTTTGGGGCCTAAGGATAGTATTAAACACTATACTTATTCTCTATAAAATGTGTTTTCTGGTATTTAGTTTGGAGTGTCTAAAACCAATTAAATGGATTAACATTGATCCATATGGAAATAATTGCCTCGGTTTTCGTCGGTTTCGGATTTCACCTATTGTTTTCGGACAGATTATCGACGAAAACCGAGGTCTGGCTGTACAGGCACAATAACAAATAGCAGCTAAGAAACAAGAAGATATATATGTATCTCCTATAAATGAGTTTGACATGACTTTGTAATAAATCAACACTTTTAAAACAGTAGTGACACTCGCGGAATTAATGCATTAGTAAGTAGGCAATGAAAAGTGAGGGATCGAGTGATGAATATGGCCATTGTGAAAGGATTATACAACAAGAAAAAATACGTCGAGACGGCTGGTGCATCGGTTGACTCAGAAAATATGGGAATGCCGACTGTACAGAGACGTTGTTTGACATAACATAACATAACATAACATAACATAACATAACATAACATAACATAACATAACAGGATCCTCGCCGGTGCTACGGAATTCGTGCACTGAGCTGAGTTTCTCCAGACTCAGGTTTGAGTTAGGAGGAAAACGGAGCACTTATGGGTTAAACCCGTGTGCCGTGATGTTGATCCATCAGCTAAACTAAACTAAACTAAACTAAACTAAACTAACGAACGAGGTGACAGATTACCAGATTGGGCGGGATCTCATGATGTGTCAGAACTTAACCCATAGTTCAAGCACCATCCTAGTCGATTATGGACTTGGAAAAGCCATAAGGTAATGTTCGCAATCAAACTGACTACATATTGATTCCAAGGAGATTCCGATGCAGTTTAGTAGGAGCAAAATCTAAACCAGCTGAAGACTGCAATAATGATCATGTTCCATTTATAGGAAAGATGAGATTCAAACTTAAGACGGTAAAGTAGACATCGCGGAATATCTAGTTAGATCTAACCTTACTTAAACAAGATAACGAAAGATACCTCTTACTGTACTGAACATATGCAATGTCATGTGAATAATATAGAATATTGACAAGCTATGGGATATATTGCATGACTCAAAACAACATGTCAAAAGAAATAATTCATCCTATAAATACAACAGCAGAAAAACAAATTGATGACAAGTTGAATTCTGCAGATGATGTGTGTACGCTTAAAAAAGGCAAGTTAAATAAGATTGTAATATAATACATAAAACTAGTTTTAAATAATGCAAAGAGGTTAAACAAACTTAGCTGAATTTAAACACACGGAGACAAATCTTGAAAAAAACCTCGCAGTCCGGATATCAACAAATACGAGGAAGCTTCACATGAAAACCTTAAACGTGTGATAGAAATTATATTAACCATGCCATTGTCTTGTAACCTGTCAATATTGTTGTTAAGGATGTCAAAAAGTGTTATGCACGTGACATCACTATGCAGACGAACACGATGACGTTATACAGACAATTTAAAGATAGCCTCCCCACTTTTGACATACGCAATATTAATGGGGCAACATTATATAATTAATAGATGCGCATAATACATCGACCAGCTATATGATGATAAATACCGGAGGAAAATATTCAAAGCAATGGTGAAGGTCCAACAATGCTTGCTGCACAACTTGAGAATGCACCATTTTACACGAAGAAAGGAAAGGCAACCTGACCAGACAACATTCTCCAACTTCTTATAATCCATGCCGTGCGGCGCTTGAGATCTTGTCATTCCACAGCCGTCTGTCTCGTGTACTACCAATCGTTTCCGACGCTGATTTTTATCCATGCCATAACGTCAAACTGTATAGTATCTTCTCTCGGGATCTTCTCCTGCCTCTCGTTCTCTCCAACGTTCCACTTGTCGCGATATACTCCATCTTTCCCCGCACTGTCCTCACAAAAAGAAATTGCAACACACTGAGTATTTATGCAAAATAAATTTAGTCTGAACACACTAATTCATTTAACGTGACCGACGTCACAGGGAGTTCAGGAACTATTCGTTCGGCAGAGAGCAGCATGTACTACAGGTGCTGCCAGACATCATTACGTTGGACGCAGTTTTGACATTGGGATATTTTTGAATCGAAATAGTAACATCATTTATAAGTAACACATTATTTTTGCTCTCGCTCGCTTTGAACTAAGCGTAGTCCATACACACTACTTCTAGTAGTGATGGACTGAAATTTGCGTGTGGAGTAGCTTTCCCTAATCAGGATAACCCACTCCGACTTTAGAGCTACTTGAAATTTACGTTCCCAAGTCAAGGACGATAGGTGAACATTTTAGTCCACGCGTTTAAGAACACGCGTTCTTATCCATTCGGTCATACTGACCTACATATCTAAATAACACGTGTAACAATGAAGGTATTCGCACAATAAGCGTTATGAGTCATATGACAAAGCTGTTACTGAGGATAATTAAGAGGAGTTAGAAACAAGATTAAAGCAGGAATTAGTGATGAGAATGTTGACACTTTTATTAAAGACTAAACAAGTTAAAGCACATCTGTACTTATGCTTCAGGAACGTAATTCTGCATTACGCTCCGGAAGTTGTTGTTTCGTTCCTGGGTTTCGACATTCGGTTCACGAATGCAATTTTCTCGGAAACTCCTGGGTGTCGTCGCTGGAGCTAAGGAGTTCATGTTTTGTGCTACGATCTCGGAAGGCAGAGCTGCGGAAAGAGACGGAGCCATATGGGATGAAACCCTCTTCAGTAAAGTCGACCCTTTTGTATTTTACACCCTTAAAATCATGCTTTTTTTTTTTTTTTTTTCTACTGATGCTTCATGAACTACACAAACACATTTGACTATCTTAAACACGAGTGGGGAAAATGTATCTACAAGAAGAATTAAACATTGATGACTAATAAATGCGAATAATTAGGAACATAAATTGGCAACAAACAGCAACTATAAGAATCAACAACCATTTAGGAACATTTCCGTACACGAGGAAGGGTGTCAGACAAGGATGTGTACTTGTCCCTTGTTTATTAATTTTAGTTATAGAGTGAACATATAATCAGATCTATAAAATATACACCACGGATCGATGTTAGAAGTCATAATATTAATAACTTACGTTACGCTGATGACACCTTTTTGACAGAAACAACTCAGAAGGAACTACAGAAAATCGTAGATACAATGATTGTTAAAAGTTAGTTGCATATCCTTCACAGGACGTCGCAGTCAACCCCAGCATTTTGGCGCATAGACCAATCAGCACTCAATGGGTGATATAGGAACTCTCATACCTGCAGCTTTTAAAGAGTTTAAACAGAGTTATGAACGACGTGACTGCACCACGTTTTATATTGCATGGATCGGTCCCTTTCCGCAGGCGAACTGCCGAGAGCATTGCATAAAGCACGACCTCCATAGCTCCAGCGACGACCCTTAGTAGTCTCCGAGAAAATCGCACTCGTGAAAAGATCAACGTAACTTGGAATTGAACCCACAATCTCGGAACGCGAGGTGGGCGACGTAACCACTTGGCCAGGACGACACCCACCAGCAGCTTCTACTTCAAAGAACATCTCTAGGTAGTCAGTCTTGGCTGGGGATACCTGGGAGCATATAACTGTCGGTCAAACTGACAACAGGACATAAAGTATCACAATCCTTATACAGACCATCACTTTTGTTACCATTTAAAGGTCATTGTCTAATTAACAATATACGACATCTGGTTATTTTTGTGTTTTGTTAAAAGATATTAGGGGTATTGGGATGATTCATCCTCCGTCGTGTTTGCTGTATTGCGATTTAAGTGTTCATTTATGTATGTAATGTAGGGGTGAATAAGAATGTCTCTTGAATGTAAATGTGACAGCTTCTAGTCTTGTGTAGAGGACTGCCGCAACAGCCAGCTTTTGAGTGTCGCGCAGTAGGTATCCAATCGGTGCAGTAAACACGAGATCCAATGAGTGGGAAGCAAAATAGCCAGACCCTGAATGTATCACAAAATATATCCATTAAAAGGGTAGCAGAATAGCCAGTGATTGAGTGTAACACAAAAGATATCCATTAACACAATAGCAGAATAGCCAGTGATTGAGTGCATCACAAAAGATATCCACTGAGAGAGTACCAGAATAGCCAGTGGTTGAGTGTATCACAAAAGTTACCCATTAAGACAGTAGCAGAATAGCCAGTGATTGGGAGTAGCACAAAGAAAGAGACCGAGCCGTATAGGATAAAACCCCGGTCAATGTAGTCTTTCTGGTGACTGCCTTTTCATCGACGATGAACTGTATTTTTCGTGGGGGACTTTTGTGTTGGCATTCTGGTGGCGGCATTATGCATAGTGTACCTGTGCGGGCTGTTGGCTTGCCGACACTCCTGTCTATTCCATTGTTCACATAGAGCAGTGAGGAGCATTTTGTGATATTCACTGGCACAGGAACGGAGCAATACGGGGACGACCCGTTGCCATGAAGTTGGAACCGCGACTAACTAACTAACTAACTAACAAAAGATCTCCATTGAGAGAGCAGCAGAGTAGCCACTGATTGAGTGTATCACAAAAGGTATCCACTGAGACAGTAGCAGAATGTAGTCATCATTAAGAGTACATTGGTCAACGGTTAAGAGTGTTGTACAGTGTCAGCTATTGCGAATTTACAGCCTTCTTAACTTATTCATACAAAGAGTGACCTTACAGTTTTTACTTGTTTTCCTGTATATAAATAATATACGATCAAAGACTAGTTAATTTTGTAATCTAACGTTGTGTATCGCATAAAAACGTTGCCATTAGCACACGATCTACTTCTTCACAGCCAGATAAAAGCGTGAAAGTCATCGGGTAATTTTAACGCATTACCTGTTGAAGGCTCAAACCAGCTCCGTGGCGGAAAGTTTACAAAAGCGATGCGTAATCCCGCATACTGCGTTCGAAACACAGTTGCGGGCGATTTGGAAGCACACTGCCTACCGCTGATTTCCATACAAAGGTATGAGTGCCGGTCGTTTCAAAGCAAATGCAAATTACTGAAAGTAAACTTGCCAAAAATTACAAACAGCCAAAATATGTTAATAGGTTTGTATAATGCTGTACTTTCTTATCGTTATGTATAATGTTGTACTTTCTTATAGGTATGTATAATGCTGTACTTTCTTATAGGTATGAATAATGTTGTACTTTCTTATAGGTATGAATAATGTTGTACTTTCTTATAAGTATGTATAATGCTGTACTTTCTTATAGGTATGTATATTGCTGTACTTTCTTGTAGGTGTGTATAAGGTTGAACTTTCTTATGGGTATGCATAATGTTGTACTTTCTTATAGGGACGTATAATGTACTTTATTATAGATATGTATAATGTTGAACTGTCTTATGGGTATGAATAACGTTATACTTTATTATAAGTATGTATAATGTTCTACTTTCTTAAACGAATGTACACTGTTCTACTTTCTTATAGATGTGTATAATGCTCTACTTTCCCATAGGTATTGTATAATGTTCTACTTTATTATAGGAATGTATAATGTTGTACTTTGTTATAGGTATGTATATTGTTTTACTTCCTTATAGGTATGTATAATAATTTACTTCCTTATAGGTATGTAAAACGTTCTACTTTCTTATAGGTATGTATAATTTATAGATATGTATAATGTTGTACTTTCTTATAGATATGTATAATTTTCTACTTTATTTTAGGTATGTATAAAGTTCTACGTCCTTATAGGTATTATAATGTTCTACTTTCTAATAGGTATTATAATGTTATAGTTTCTTATAAGCTTGTATACATTTCTGCTTTCTTTAATCTCTTCTAGGCAATCGTTGCTCCAGTCGTTCAGTGTATTCGCTACATTTGTCTCAGAAACCACTGTTCGTTCGCCTCCAAGCGACGTCTGGTTTGTTCGTTCACTTGTTGCTAAAAGACAGTTTTAGAGCGCTACTCTGAAAGTTAAAATACATCACGGTTAGATAAGTTTCCAATTTGATTTTAGATAAGTGTAAATGGCTTCCCGTAGGATGCTTTAATTTTCTCTGCCTGATCACCACGCGATTCAGATGTGTTTTGGAATCGACGTGTACAATGTGTGTGCTCGCCCGCGCACGCAGGCACGTGTGTGGTATGTGGGTGTGCGTGCGTACGTGTGAATTAGTGTTTGAATGATGAAAGCGTGCATGTGGCTGTGACACATGTTTAGTCGTTCACTTATCATCGAAAAGCAGATCCTTTCCAGAATTAAACATTCATGACGGCTGGCTGAAAAGTTCCTCCATCTTTGGTCATTTATCTTGCTTCAGAAAACCCCAACGTCCAAGATATAAGCAATGCCTCGTGTCAATTTTCGTCCTGGTCGACCACTGCCTCTTCTGCCAAGAACCACGCCCTCAATCACTGTTCTTTCCAAGCCATAGTCACGTTTAATATGTCCAATTTTGTATTTTATTTTCTGAGACCTGATACTGTTTCTGGATCAGCTCACATAGGTGCAATTCACATCGATGCAATCTTTTAGAATGTCATAAATTGTTTCAGTTGTCATTTTCTGTCCATATTAATGAAAATACAAAAACTGGGACATGTGACAACCGGAAAGATTTGTGGAAAGGGATAGAGGAAGAAGCGAGAGAAAATTCTTGACAGTCTTGTGCCATGGTATGGAAGGGATCAAAACACAAACTGAACCATGCAATCGGAGATCAAATTTATCGAAAGGCATGATCACCCACGCCAGCCGACAAGGCACTTGATGATGATGAGAATGTTACTATTGTCCTTCTTCTAGACCCACGATGTCCTAAGAATCTTTATCTAACATTTCAGCTCAACAAACCCAATTGTCTTCTTTAGTTATTGCCAAATGTAGCAGGTCCGCATGGCCGAATGGGTAAGAACGCGTGTTCTTAAACATCCGGTGTGCTGATGCCGAAGTAAGCGGTTCAACCCCTACACCGGACGGCTGGACTAAAATGTTGACCTTTCGTCCTTGATTTAGGGACGTTAATTACAAGTACCTCTGAAGTCGGAGTGGATTCGCCTGATGGCGCGGGACACTGTCATTATGGAAAGCTACTCCACACGCAAATTTCAGCCCATCACTACTGTATATGGTATGTACGGACTACGCTTGTGTTCAAAGCGAGCGAGCACCCCAAAAAATGCCAGATGTTCTATGAGTCACGTCCGCATGTTGCCACAGGAAAGATGCACGTTGTTCACTTTGTAATGTAAAATACCCCTATAATACACGTAGATACATAATTTTTCTCAATTACCTTTGTTTCTTCACATAAACCAGTTTGAACTTTAGCCATCATTAATAGAGCAAAATGTAATGTACTTATATTGCATTCACACATGATTCTTCATCATTCAAATAAAACAAAAATGGAAAGAAAAACACAACTGGACGAGAGTGTGAACAAGTTACACATGCTACACATCAATATGAGATCCAGCACCGGGTTCTTCACTATGTTACACAGAGTTCACACAAGTTGGCGTAACAAAAAAGGAGCAAGTGTTAGCCTAACTTAATGTACTTCACACTTTAAGTGCTGGCTGGTTTATGTAACTACTATTTTAGCACCATCTACTCTACTACCTACCTACCTACCTACCTACCTAACTACTTACCTTCCTGCCTGCCTGCTTACCTACCTACCTACATACCTACCTACCTACGAACCTACCTACATACCATCCGTCCGTCCGTCTGTCTGTCTGTCTGTCGGTCGGTCGGTCGGTCGGTCGGTCGGTCTGCCTGCCTGTCTGCCTGCCTGCCTGCCTGCATGCCTGCCTGCCTACTTGCTTGCCTGCCTGCCTGCCTGCCTGTCTGTCTGTGGTGAAAATCCATCCCTTACGTATAATATTTTACTGTATAAATATCCACTTAAACCAAGTGCTTCTATATGACGCCATATTGTAATCATTACGAGTCGGAAACTGGCATCCCTACGAGCTTGCGCGCGTGCGAGTAGCACAAAAGCCCTGACTTAAGAGACCGGCAGTGAGCGAGCCGAAAGTGAGTAGAAACGGTATTCTCGCATACGACTTCAGATATAGCATAGTCTGTACTTAGTGTCTGTCGCATAACTGCTCGTACATAGTGTTTATGAATCCTATATAAAAACAGCAGCCACCTGCAACACTCTTGTTTTATCATGTCCGTTTTTTATTTCAATACAAATCGCGATAGTTCAAGTGCACAACGTTAATCAACCGAGAATAATCGTTATGATCCACCGAGCCACAGCAACTAATATATTATGGAAAAGTTAGTATTTTCAACGTTGACACGTGTGAAATAAGAAGAGTTTACTAGACGATCCATTGCTACAAGGTTTACAAAACAGCTATGTACTGGAATACTTACAGTGCTGAATACTAGAAAAATAAGGTCGTCTGTAAATGTTTAGCGCACGCTGCTCTAGTAAATTGTACTTTCTTATTATTGTATTCCTAAAGGCCAAGTTTAGTTTGAAGTACAATTTTATTGTTTATTATAACGAAAGTTCAGATTAATTTGGTGACGGTGAAATGTAGAACTTTTAGTGTGGAATGCTAAATATTAAAGTGTGCAATTATTGAAGTAACTTGCGCTATGTTGATATTGTTTTTTGGATGTTGAAATGTTTATATTAATGTTTCGCAACTATTTAAAAGATAGAGAAATCAGAAAATTAAAAATATATAGTGTATTTGTGGTTCTAACAGATAGTTTTCTTTTAAAATAATACCTAAAATACCAAAAATTAAAAAAAAAATTAAACAAATCCATAGGAATGAGGGAATTTGAGTTTAAAGTTAATTTATGCATTTTAAATTGGTCAAAAATTTGATAAAGTCAGAGGCAGCAAATCAGATTTGTCTGTGCTCCGTTAAATTATTAACGCTTTTAGAACTGGAGTTAACTGGAATTAGATACCGCAGATGTCTGTGGCAAGTTTTCGTTGTTGGACTCTGCGATTGATTTCGCCCTGTTATGACTGTGTTAATTAATATCAGCAGTTAGAAGACTTGTTCGTCAAAGATGAATGTGAAATAACTGGCTTCTGGGAAAATTCATTCAATACAATGTGAACATTGTTTCACCGTTATGGATACTCCGTGGACTAATATGAGACGAAAGTGAATTTCTGTTACAGAGAGACGTAAGTAGCTGAACTTTTAAAGTTATAGGCATTATTATAATCACACAATCATAATCATCATCATCATCATCATCATCATCATCATCATCATCATCACCATCATCATCATCATCATCATCATCATCATCATCATCATCATCATCATCATCATCATCAACATCATCATCATCATCATCATCCACATTACTACTTTTATCATCATTATCATTATCATCGTAAAAAACTATAGTATTTGCGGTGTAGGATACGAGGGGTCTTGTGCCTTGAGGGATTAAGGCCGTCTGAAAATATATGTAGGATAGAGTCAACGTATGGTTAAAAACTGTTGGTGGTACATACAGAATAAAATCAACATATAGTTGAAAGTTGTCGGTGGTACAGTCAATGTACAGTTGTTTTTAGTTTAGTTTAGTTTAGTTTAGTCGTTGGATCAACATCACGGCACACGGTTTAACCCATAAGTGTTCCGTTTTCCTCCTAACTCAAACCTGAGTCTGGAGAAACCTCCTAACTCAAACCTGAGTCTGAAGAAACTCAGCTCAATGCACGACCTCCGTTGCATCGGCGAGGATCCTTATGTACAGTTGTTGAGTTGAGTTGAGTCAAAAACCGACATCACTGCACTCAGGACATTCCCATACGTGCTCAGTCCCCTCGTTCAACAGCCAGCGAAGAGTGATACTACTAATCGTTCCCACCGCTATCTGATTAAATGTTCTCCTGGTCTTCCCTCTCAGTTTTGAAATTCTTCCAGAACCCCTGCCGATCCCCCGCAATCTCATTCTTTCCACATATGGATCTCAATCTGTTCCTCCGCCTTCTCCACCTGGTCCCACAAGCGTGCGAACACCTCCCCCTTGTCCATAGGCAAGATACCACCAAGAGGTGCATTCCCTGCTAGCCTATCAGATTGTTCATTCCCCCGTACACCCGCATGGCCAGGGCAAAATATCCAACAATTCTCACGGATCTGTGATCTCTGAAGCGACGAGAGCCATTCCACACGAAACATTCCTTTCTCCACCTTGCTAGGCATACTCTTTGAATCCGTAATGAATACCACGTGTGTTGCGGTAGTCTCCTCTAGCCACCGGAATGCCGCTGTTACTGCCTCCACCTCCATTCTCATGCTGGAGGTCGTAGTCTCATATGCCAGGCTTTCCTTTTTCAAGACTATATGTTAATTGTACATTAGTCAATGTACAATCAACATATAGTTGGAGATTACCTGTGATATACGCAATATACATTCAACATATAGTTGGAGGTTACCTGTGATATACGCAATATACAATAAACATACAGTTGTAAGATGTTGGTGATATATTCAGCATAGAATCAACATATATTTGTAAGTTGTTTCTGATTTATCCAGCATATAATCAACATATAGTTGTAAGTTGTCGGTGATACACACATTATACAATCAACATATAGTTGTAAGTTGTTGGTGATATATGCAGCATACAATCAACAAACCGTTGTAATTTGTTACTGATATATGCAGTATATAATCCACACATAGTTGTAAGTTGTTGGTGATACGTACAGTATAAAATCAACATATAGTTGAAAGTTGTCGGTGATATATGCATTATACAATCAAAATATACTCAATTATCTGTGATGCATCCAGTACTACAAAAACAAAGAGTTAATTGCATGTCCTTTACAGGACGTAGCAGTCAACCCAGCATTTTTTTTGTCGTAAGTTTACCAGTTTGTCATTGCTTTCTTAATAACCGACGCTCATGCCATTGCCAAAAATCAACACAAGACGATCTGCTTCCAAATTGCCTGCAGCTGATATGGAGCGCTGATTTCAGGACAGCGAATCGCGTTCGCTACCCTTTCGCCCCAGACGCCGGCTGTATATAGTATATAATCAAGAGTATATCATCAACACGACAAGTTTTCGGTGATACACTCAGTATACAATAAACATATAGTTCGGAAAGTTGTTGATGACACATTCAGTGTACAGACAAAATATAGCTGGGATGCTTGGTTTAAGCGCGAACAGGAAATCACTCTTTGGTCACGTAGGGGGGTAATTGTTTAACGAACCACACGTTATTAAATTTTGGCCGAGATGCAGATGTTTCCAGACCTGGCTTATTGCTCTTTCGATGTTGGGAATCTCTGCATGATTTGAATAGTGGGTGCCATAATCTGCTGAAGATGTTTAGCTTCCGTTTTTTTTTTTTTTTTGCGTTATCCCGTTTTGAACTCAATCGTAGTCAATACACGCGCTCCTACTTATAATACACTAGAATGATTTTGCGTGTCAATTAGCTTTCCCTATTACCAGTGTCCCTCGCCATCAGGCGAATCCATTCTGACTTCTGAGGTATTTTTAATTACGTCCCCAAGTCAAGGACGAGAAGTCAACATTTAGTCCAACTGACCAGTGTAGGGGTTGAACCCGTTACCTCGGCATCAGCACACTGGAAGTTTAAAAGTATGCGCTCTTATCCATCCGGCCATAGGTTCAGTTTGAGCCAACTGCTATTACATCCAGTGCGTGTATATCCATACTTGTTCCTTCTGTTATGTCTGTTGTTATGTCACCCTTTCCTTATTGCTTTTTGAGTATATAGTATAAGGTGTATTTTTAATGGCTGTGCTGTGTTTGAAAATATTGCCGGTCCAAGTTTTGTATTTCAGTCATTAAAATACACCCTGTACTATATCATTGTTGTGGAAATATGTATTTCCATATATATTAAGTTCAGCCAGGTGATAGGTAATGTCTTTCTTGTCAAATGTGCATACACCGTAGTGTATTCCCTAATATACATAATAGTCTGCCTGCGTGCGTAGATAAAAACAACAGACAGACAGACATACTGACTGCCAGGCAGACTGTCAAACAGATAGATAGACCGACGGACTGATGCACAAAACGGTTGGATGGGAAGATAAATAATTATGGAGATAGACAAATGAATAGTCAGACAGACAGATAGACAGACAGACAGGCTGACAAACTGACAGACTGGCTGACAGCCAGACAGACATATAGACAGGCTGACAGGTTGACAGACAGACTGGCCGACATATAGACAGACAAACTGTCAGGCATATATCTTTGCAGACAGACAGACAGACAGACATATAGCTGTGCAGACAGACAGACAGACAGACAGACAGAGACATAGCTTTACAGACAGACAGACAGACAGACAGACAGACAGACGGACAGATGGAAGGACGGACGGACAGACAGACAGACAGACAGACTGACTGACTGACTGACTGACTGACTGACTAAATGACTGACTGATTGAATGATTGTTTGATTGATTGAGAGAATTAATAAGCCATGTTTCTGGTACACCACGTCCTATGTTTAAGAAGTGTATCCGAGCAGTTTAAAAACCTTGCACGCGGTTCCGCTGCACCTGACAGGACGCTAATAAAACCTCCAGGAGTCAAAGATCAGCTCACATTCGTCAACATCTCATGCCATGTTTTTGTGCGTCAGTTGTGACAAGCTAACACTTTTATATCTCGCCCTTTATCATTCTGTTTCGTTTTGCCTCCCTCCTTTTCCTCGTTCGAGGGCAGCCTGTTATTGATACTTGAATTTAAAAAAAATGACATCGGAGAAAAGCCTTTGGAATCTGGCACAAATAAAATAGTGTGTAGTAGTCAGTTGACAATATAACTAGACACTCTCCTGTGTGGAACCCACAAGGCAATCGACATAGCTGGAGATATAAATGCACACGAAGAGGAGAATTACAAATAGAGATGAATAATACTGGGAGGGCATGGATGGAGTTGCACGGAATAGTTAAAGATAGGACGGCTTGGTATGGTTCTGTTGAGGGCCTATAAGCCAGCTTGTGGATAAAGGACATAATAATAATAATAATAATAATAATAATAATAATAATAATAATAATAATAATAATAATAATAATAAGAAGAAGAAGAAGAAGAAGAAGAAGAAGAAGAAAATAATAATAAGTAGAAGTGAGGTCAGCATGGCCGAATGGATACGAACGCGTGTTCTTAAACATCCGGTGTGCTGATGTAGAGGTAAGGGGTTCAACCACTACACAGGTAAGTTCGACTAAAATGTTGACCTTTCACCCTTGACTTGGGGACGTAAATGTTAAGTACTTCTGAAGTCGGAGTGGGTTCGCCTGATCACGAGGGACATTGTCAATAAGGAAAGCTAATCCACACGTATAATTCAGTCCAGTACTACTAGAAGTATGGATTACACGTGAGTTCAAAGCGAACGAGCGCAAAAAAAAAAAAACCAAAGAAGAAGAAGGAAGAGGAGGAGGAGACTGAGAAGAAGCAGGGAAAAAACGAAAAGAAGGAGAAGAAGGTGAAAATGGAGGAGAAGAAGAAGAAGAAGAAGAAGAAGAAGAAGAAGAAGAAGAAGAAGAAGAAGAAGAAGAATGAGGAAGAAGAACGAGGACGAAGAACGAGGACGAAGAACGAGGAAGAACGAGGACGAAGAACGAGGAAGAAGAACGAGGAAGAAACACGAAGAAAAAGAACAAAGAAGAAAAACGAGGAAGAAGAATGAGGGAGAAGGAAGGAAGAAGAACAAAGAAGAATAAGAACGAAGAAGATGAACGAAGAAGAAGAATAAAGAAGAAGAATGAAGAAGAAGAACGCAGAAGAAGAATGAAAAAGAAGAACGAAGAAGAAGCACGAAGAAGAAGAACGAAGAAGAAGAATGAAGAAGAATAACGAAGAAGAAAAACGAAGAAGAAAAATGAAGAAGAAGAACAAAGAAGAACGAACGAACCAACAAACGAACAGACTTTATTTTCAAAGGGTAATAAATTGGGCACGCAGGCCCGTCTTACATTCGGCCCTTCCAAACACTCATCTTTCTTTCATCAACAGTGCATAGGAAAAACATTGTCACATGAATTTTGTAAACATAAACAATGCATATTACTATGTTATGTGACTCATCCACCACCCACCCACACATCCCCCATTCACTCCAACTAATCCACTTAACCACACACATAACCAACACACACACATACATTCCCCCACCCATCCACCACATCCCTACACCTACACATCTCCCCACCCACACACACCTCTCACCCACCACACATCCCATCCACCCACACCCCACGCACACATACATTCCCCAACCCACACATCCCCCACCCACACACATCCATCCACCTACACACATCTCCCCACCCACTCACATATCCTCTACCCGTCCCATTACCCACCAACAATCACTCACCCACATATCCTCCTCCACCCACACACCTCTAACCACCCAGCCAAACACACATTCCTCAGCCACACATCCCCCACGCACACGCACATCTCCCCGTCAACTCACATATCTCGCACCTACCCACACAAATTCCGAACCCACCCACATAATCTCCCATCTCCCCTAGCCCACTCACAGATCCCAAGCCCACCCCTACAAACATCCCCCACCATCTCCTAACCTACACACACTCACCCACCCTCATATCCTCTACCCACCCAAATATCCTCTACCCACCCATCCCCCAACCAAACATCAGTTAACCACACACCCTTACACCCTTACAAAGAAGAAGAACGAGAAGAAGAAGAAGAAGAAGAAGAAGAAGAAGAAGAAGAAGAAGAAGAAGAAGAAGAAGAAGAAGAAGAAGAAGAAGAAGAAGAAGAAGAACGAAGAAAAACGAAGAAAAAGAACGAAGAAGAAGGACGAAGAGGAAGGACAAAGAAGCAAAACGAAGAAGAAGAACGAAGAAGAAGGACGAATATGAAGAACGAAGAAGAAGGACAAAAAAGAAGAACGAACGAAAAAGAAGGACGATGAAGAAGAACGAAGATGAAGAACTAAGAAGAAGCAGAACAACAACAACAACAACAACAACAACAACAACAACAACAACAACAACAACAACAATAAAGAATTCAGTTCCGTACGACTAGAAGTATGGATTACGCTTGAGTTCAAAGTGGACCAGCGGAAGATAAAAAAACAAAGAAGAAGATGAAGGAAGAGGAGGAGGATACGGAGAAAAAGAAGAAAAACAAGGAAAAGAAGAAGAAGAAGAAGAAAAAGAAGAAGAAGAAGAAGAAGAAGAAGAAGAAGAAGAAGAAGAAGAAGAAGAAGAAGAAGAAGAAGAAGAAGAAGAAGAAGAAGAAGAAGAAGAAGAAGAAGCAGAAGAAGAAGAAGAAGAAGAAGAAGAAGAAGAAGAAGAAGAAGAAGAAGAAGAAGAAGAAGAAGAAGAAGAAGAAGAAGAAGAAGAAGAAGAAGAAGAAGAAGAAGAAGAAGAAGAAGAAGAAGAAGAAGAACGAAGAACGAAGAAGAAGAACAAGAAAGAAGAACGAGGAAGAAGAACGAGGAAGAAGAACGAAGAAGAAGAACAAAGAAGGAGGAAGAAGAACAAGGAAGAACAACGAGTAAGAAGAATGAAGAAAAAAAACGAAAAAGAACGAAGAAGAAGAACGAAGAAGAATAACGAAGATTAACGAAGAAGAAGAAGAAGAAGAAGAAGAAGAAGAAGAAGAAGAAGAAGAAGAAGAAGAAGAAGAAGAAGAAGAAGAAGAAGAAGAAGAAGAAGAAGAAGAAGAAGAAGAAGACTCAGAAGAGGTACTGGATCTAAATATATTTGTTGCCAGGATTAAAAGATAATTGACATGTTTAGCATATTATCTAATGTTTAAGTGTGCCCTCTTCATTAGAGGTAGAGAAGGAGGAGATAGAGGAGGAGAGTTAGGAGAAGGAGGAGGAGAAGGATAAGGAGAAGGAGGGGGAGAAGGAGGAGAAGAAGGAAAAGAAGAATCAGCAGCGGTCTGTGTATAAAAATGTTGGGTGCCAGGACTAAAAGATCATTAACTTGTTTAACATATTATCTCATGTTTAAGTGCGCCCTCTTCATTAGAAGCCCACAGTTCACCTATCATCGAGCAAACGGACACTTTGGCAAATTCATCACTGGTAGTAACTATCTCTTAAACCTACACGTATACTCACCAATTAAAAAACAGTAAGTTACAATGAACAACATTGTTAAACCATTATACTGAACGCGTGTATTCTGCTCACGTGAGTTTTGTATCAGAACATAATCCAAGAAACAGCTGTTGGTGACAGAAGATTAGTACCCAAGGAAAATGCCGTGAAAACAATGGACGGAGAGATAAGCAAAGAAGAAAATGTTTTTAGAAGCAGGCAAACGCCGATTTTATTTATTTATTCGTTTTTTGTTTTTAGGCGATCCCTCGCTTTAGATGGGGCTGGTTATCAACCAAGATAAGACAGAATATATGGTAATTTCAAGAGACGGAATGGCTAAAAACTCTGGCCACATACAAATAGATAATATGACCATTAAAAGAACGGAAACATACAAATACCTGGGTACAATCTTCAACTGCTCCAACATCATAAGGGAAGAAATACAAACTAGAATCAACTCTGGAAATAAGATATACTATGCACTACAACATCTACTAAAATCAAAGGCGCTATCTCGTAACACCAAAATCACAATATACAAACCACTGATCAGACCTGTTGTGCTGTATGGCTCTGAAACTTGGAGTACAACGAAAGGAGACGAAGCCTTGTTACAAACCTTTGAGAACAAAATTTTAAGACGCATCTTTGGACCCATTAGGGATACACAAAGTGGAGAGTGGAAAAGAAGAAGTAACAAAGACATTTATGATCTGTTTAAGTCCCCGCTAATCACTGGTATCATGAAGGCTAATAGATACAATGGCTGGGGCATATAGAAAGAATGTAAGATAATAGGGAAACAAAACTCGCTTACACTCAGGAAATAAATGACCGTAGACCTCGAGGTAGACCAAGAAGACGGTGAAGAGATAATACATGTACAGACCTACAAGCACTTGGAATCAACGACTGGCAAGAGAAGGTCCACCAGAGAGACGAATGGAGACGGATTGTATTTACAGCAAAGAACCTCAATGGCTCGGAACGCTGAAGAAGAAGAAGAGGATGAGCTCTCCCTATTGCCAATATCCATCGCCATCAGGCGAACCCACTCCCACCCGATGTACTTGTATTTTACGTCCTCAAGTCAAGAACGGGAGTTGGATATTTTAATCCAGCTGGCCGGTGTAGGGGTTGAACCCGCTACCTCTGCATCAACATACCGGAAGTTTAAGAGCGAGCGCTCTGATCTAATCGGGCATGCTGATCTCCAACCGTATGTTGATTCGAGTAATTAAATTTAAATAGGCAGAATATTTTAGGCATGTCAATAAAGATTATAAACTTGAAAACTTAGTGACAGCTGACAAAGTTGATAGGAAAACTTAGTGACAGCTGACAAAGTTGATAGGAAAACTTAGTAACAGCTGACACAGTTGATGGGAAAACATAGTGACAGCTGACAAAGTTGATGAGACAACAACGCAATGAGGACAACTATGGTAAATAACACGATGGCTTTGCCAAAGTAACATAATCCTGAAAAACACAGAGCTCTGATATGAAAACGGCAAACATTGACAGCACATACTTCCCAAAATGCACATAATGATGATGAATTAAGCCGAAGGCAATGCGAAAAAAAAAAAAAAAATAAGCGGGTTGTCTCGTAGCTAGTATTGCACATTAGGTGACAAAAATATACTGTTCAAAAAAGGAAACGCAACATTTTTGGTGGTACTTTTATAAAAGATATTCGCTGATTAGACATCAGCCAACCTATCTACTGTGTATATCTGGTCATTAGCTTCTCGTGGTTACCTGAATTGTACTCACCTCGTGATTTGTGAGGTAATTAAAGAGGTCACGGTCAAAACAAAATTTTTTACAATAACTCGTGACAGGATCATGATAATCCCGTGAAACGAACTGAGCGCAAAATTATCTGACCATATTATTGAATGCCTATAAAAGATTGACGCTCCTCGAGTAAATTCAGTTGAAAATTCAATGCCCAAGTATGGCTCATCTCACTACAGACCAACGACTCATCATCATTGGACGTTTACAGGCTGGACAGTCACACAGTGTAGTAGCCAGAGAGTTTAATGTGGTTAGTAGCACCATTAGTCGCCTTTGGAGGCGATTTCAAGAAAATGGCTCAGTGGCAGACCAGCCGCGCAGTGGAAGACCCAGAATCACAACTGCTGCCGAAGACCGCTACCATACGGCTGCGTCACCTTAGGAATCGATTTGCATCTGCGTCCTCAACAGTCCAGTCAATGTCAGGAGCTCGAACGAACGAACGAACGACAATCTTTATTTTCAAAGGCAGGTCTGACATTCTGCCGTTCTTTTCTATTTCCTCTCATACATTCTTTCATTCAACATCTGTTATGAAGCAAATCTTTGACAACAAAAGAACAATAAGCATTAAAACACATGAAAAATAATCAATAATACATGATTCACTGAGGCAATGTTTAACATGGGCATTATAAATACCCAAGAAATGCTTAACTTGCCTTACATATGGGAATGTTTTTTTGCCTAGTTGTCGTTCGAGATAATTTAGAAAAATAATAAAAATAATCGTACAATTTTAGATCAAACGGTCAGGAACCGGCTGCACGACGCTGGACTTTAGGCTGGAAGACCCTACAGAGGTAGAATTGACGATGACTGGATTTCCTGTATGTTGCCGATTCATGCCAGTATTGAAACATTAATTCCGTAAAATAAAATATTGGTACAAGTTTGCAATAACGTTGCGTTTCTTTTTGTGAACAGTATAGTTGGATGCTACAGTTATGCACTGGAGTGTCTAGGTTGTCACTGCAAATAAGATGGCCCATCTAACATCGTATTACATCTTGTCTCTGTGAAAAATGGTAACGTATTTTTGGTTCGGCTTACGATAAGTGTCTAGTTAAACGTATTTAATTACATTTATCTTGTCAATTATATGCATGTCAGTTTTATACATATTTATGTAACCACATTTAATGACCTTATTTATCACCTAACAAGTTATAAAATTTGGTTTTAACGACATTTTTTCACGATGTAGTGTAGACATTGCGATTTTTTCGCCGCATGCATAAACAATACAGACACATAATTTTTGGGGCCAGGTGGAAGGTACGCCTGCAAGAAGAAGATAACGATTCAATTGAGCTGATAACATTGGGAGCAGAAATTTTCTGACTACTCATCTGTGTCTGAATTAGGAAAAGTTTAGCAGATTCATTGCAACTAAGATTTCTTTCGAAGACAAGTAATTATTTTTGATCCGACTCGTAATCATTTTGTCAGTATTTTTAGATGATGACGGAAATTAGCCGAAATAGCGGGCGCGGTGGTGTAACGTATAGGAAGGTTATGCTGACAATGGCTACAGCAGGATCAGACGAAGATCGAAAACAGCACTCGACGTTCGATAACTAAGGGAAATACTGCCTCTTCCTCCCTGCACTCAGAGCTAGAAAATGTGATGACTCCAAATAGCCACAACAGGTTCCTTCTACTGGGAACTGCGATGACTCCAAACAGCCACAACAGGTTCCTTCTACTGGGAACTGTGATGACTCTAATTAGCCACAAAAGGCTACTTCTACTGGGAACTGTGATGACTCCAATTAGCCACAACAGGTTCCTTCTACTGGTAACTGTGATGACTGCAAATAGCCACAACAACTTCCTTCTACTGGGAACTGTGATGACTCCAAATAGCCACAACAGGTACCTTTTACTGGGAACTGTGATGACTCCAAATATCCACAACAGGTTCCTTCCACTGGGAACTGTGATGACTCCAAATGGCCACAACAGGTTGCTTCTACTGTGAACTGTGATGGCTCCAAATAGTCACAACAGGTTCCTTCTACTGGGAACTGTGATGACTCCAGATAGCTACAACAGGTTCCTTCTACTAGGGAACTGTGATGATTCCAAATAGTCACAACAGATTCCTTCTACTGGGAACTGTGATAACTCCAAATAGCCACAACAGGTTCCTTTCACTGGGAACTGTGATAACTCCAAATAGCCACAACGGTTTCCTTCTATTTGGGAACTGTGATGACTCCAAAAAGCCACAACAAATTCCGTCTACTGTGAACTGTGATGACTCCAAATAGCCACAACAGGTTCCTTCTACTTGGAACTGTGATGACTCCAAATAGTTCACAATGGGTTCCTTCTACTGGGAACTAGCCGAAATGTTCACGATCCTTCTGTGAATATCATCATCACACAGGAAGTCCTGTGTAGAATGTCGCTTTCGTCGCGCCCCGCTGGTAAGATCCTCTCTCCTTCGCTAGAGAACTACTGACGTAAGCCTTTTCATTCCCAAGGTGTCTTTAGTGGCATCTTCCCACTGTCATCTTGGTCGACCACTGCTTGTTCTGTGAAGAAGCAAGCCTCCCTTTGCTGTTCTTTTCAAACCACTATAACATAGACAAGCAATTCAGTTTCCGAAACGACATGCTGTTTAAGAACCAGTTCTCTTCGATTTTCAGATTCTATAAAATACCTGCAATTATTTTTATCGACAATATCTTTTGTGAGTGCCTGATTGCAAAAATTGATTTATCATGTCTTCAGTTTTACACTGTATGATTCCATTGTTGCATTATTTTAACTTTATTTTAATATTTAATACCTTGTTTAAAACCCTCTCCTTTTCAACACATTAACATACAGTTTGTTTCAGAGCGTGTTATTGTGTATATAGTTTTATGTAGCACATATGCTGTTTTTGGTGGCATTTTATTTGTCAGATATCCCCCGTTTTCTCTTTGTCAGTATTTATATTATTCTAATTTATTTCTAACATTCCTTCAGTAAGTGTACAATGATCTATCAGTCATGCTGTAGACGTCATATTATGACCTTACCACGAGCACACGCCCACGTAACTGAACATTTTCTCCAACCTCGGAAGCACAGAGCCCATCAATAGATACTCACTTTTATGATCTGGTCCAGAACATATCGACTATAAAGATAATTTATCGTCCCCATAACGGCACTTGTGGGGCTTGAAGCTACAACTAACTCTAACTTATCGCTGAAAAATAATTTGAGCGACATTACTGCAGATTATCTGGCACAAGCAATAGTTCTTATACAAACTAACAAATTAGTAGTATCTCCTGGGCAAGGTGGATCAAGCCATTGCCTAACGCTGAAATGTTATGGGTACGTTGTAGAACTCCGTCGTTCGATTAACGAGTGAATAATTTTTGGAGACAACTGGGAGGCCGACGCTGGATCTACGGAGTTTGTGAACTTTGCGACGCTTTCGGGAAGTTTTAGCGGAGAGAGACAGAACAATACGGGACACAGACTCCCTGAAATGATGTCGATCCTCTTGTTTTTAACCATGTAACTATCAATCATATCAGCTGTTTCTGAATACAAGTTACCAGTCACACAAAACATCTCCTGAATACAAGATACCAGTCACACAAAACATCTTCTGAGTACAAATTACCTGTCACGCAAAACATCTCCTGAATACAAGATACCAGTCACACAAAACATCTCCTGAATACAAGATACCAGTCAAACAAAACATCTCCTGAATACAAGTTACCAGTCACACAAAACATCTCCTGAGTACAAATTACCTGTCACACAAAACATCTCCTGAATACAAGTTACCAGTCACACAAAGCATCTCCTGAATACAAGATACCAGTCAAACAAAACATCTCCTGAATACAAGTTACCAGTCACACAAAACATCTCCTGAATACAAGATACCATTCACACACAAAATCTCATGAATACAAGATACCAGTCAAACAAAACATCTCCTGAATACAAACTACCAGTCACACACACACAAACACACGCGCGCGCGCATATACGCGCGCGCATATACGCGCACACGCACACATGTGCGCACACACACACACGCACACACACACACACACACACACACACACACACACACACACAATCTCCTTAATACAAATTACCAGTCGCACAAAACATCTCCTGAGTATACATTACCAATACAACAAGGTAAAATCAGTCGCATTCCACATACAATCGTTACAGTATATTCTAGATCATGACATAATTAGGTGAGATGATCAGTTATATTCCTCACTGCCGTTCCGATTCCAGAAAATTTCCCAAATAATCAGAAAATTGCCTGGTATAACTTTTATGAGAATGAGTTAACCGAATATACGTACTGATCGTGAAACAAAGCTGTTAGTGTTGGGAATTGAATCCTAACCAGTTTCTTGGTAGGTAAGCGCTCTAACCACAGTCTCATCAAGCGAGGCTCTTATCGTGTACTGGCATCCTGCCGTCCTGATAGACCATAGTTTGTTACATGGAGCTATACCTCGCCATAGAACAAAGCTGGGCTGAATTTAGAGACCATATGTTGCCCATGCAGCATGATCCCTCTCGACCTGCCTAGTTTACTCCAGAGGAAAGGTAACACCAATACATCAGGAACAAGACAAGCTGCAGAAACTACAGATCAGCAAAGCAATACTCTGTTCGCCTGTTAGAGCTTCCATTCTTGACCAGTTTCCTATCACGACATAGAGCCTAGTCTGCCCTGTCATAATATAGTGTTTAGGTTGCATTTCCTCATACTAGGATAAGGTTTTTACCTTCCCAATTGCGCTCCTCCAACCGAAGCTGTTGGAAGAATGTGGGGTGGTAGTTTCGTGAGCACCGCCCACCATTCGGCGCTCTCAGAAAGCAGGTAGTACCGTCTACTGTCATACCGTGGCTCAGTCATATTAGACTAAGTCATGACATCAGAGGCTCCTATCATACTGATATCAACATTATACCTGTTACCAATAATTTCAGGTCTCTAAACACGATTTGATAAACGTACAATACATCCTTTTAATGCGAGAAGTTGCAAGTCATACAAGACATCTCCTGAATACAAGTTACCAATGGCACATCTCCTGAATACAAGTTACCAATAACACAAGATATCCTTTGTGTGCGAATTATCAATAAGAAAAGTCACCTCCTGAAGAACTAACTCCATCATATCATAGGATTTACAATAAAGCGGAATATGTTATTGGTGCTTCAAATGAAAGAAACTGATTGGGGAGATACTACAGTGCGATTCACCCACTGAGAAGAAGAAGAACTGGCTGCTATTGAACGTAATTTAAAGCATGAGCTTTTGTAACATAGTCTGTCGTGCACTCACCTGCCTGCCTAGTTGGCCAGGGTACAAATCGTTCTTGAGACAGGGATCTTGTGTGACCAGATGGATATGATGTGAACCCAGCTGTATAAAATGGGTTTGAGCACAATTCATTGTAGATAAAGCTGTCGGTGTGATTGTGCCTGCATCATAGAATGTTGTGTTGGGTACATAAGAAATGGTGTTTGACTGTCTAATCACATTTTAGATCACCATAAGATCTGGAGTACGACAAGGTTGTGTCCTGTCCCCTCTCTTGTTCATAACATATATAGACAACATATGTAAAGAAACCAGCCAAGCAGAGACAGCAAGAATACCGCATGACGAGAACACAGAAGAAGAACCATCTGCAAATCTAATCATTAGAGAACTCCTGTTTGCGGACGACCAAGCACTAATAGCAAAATCAGAAGCTGAATAAAAGACCACATGAATAGTCTAAACGAAATGTGTAGGGAACATAACATGAAAATTAGCACAAGCAAAACAGAGATAATGACTATAACTAAAGAAGAACAAACAGCAACAATTCACCTAAACGAACATCCCTTGAAACAAGTAAAGAGTTTCAAGTACCTAGGAAGTATAATATCATCAAATGGCAGATCAGAAGACGAGATCGAAAATAGGTGCAATAAGGCAAATCAACTCATTGGACAAATGGCACCAATACTAAAGAACAAACATGTATCAATAACTACTAAGAAAGCACTTTACAACACAATCTTCCTACCAACTCTGTGCTACCAATGCCAAACCTGGATAATGACAGAAAAAGAGAAAAGAAAAAATCACAACAACAGAAATGAGGTTCCTGAGAAGAATACTCAACGTATCAAGAAGAGATAAGATCAGAAATGAAGAAATCAGGACTAAAGTGGGGGTTAAAGCAGCACTAGATTTTATTAGAAAGCAGCAGGTCAAATGGTTTGGCCATGCAAGTAGGTTACCAGTCAACAGATGCCACAACAAGCAATGATGTAAAGACCAGATGGATACAGAGGAAGAGGCCGACCACGTAAACGTTGGACGGAGGGAATAGCAGAATCCATGGGAATGTCGATATATGAAGCCCATAATCGGGCACTCTCACGAAGTTTATACTTCACCTCGACACCGCAAGGTACAAGAGGAACATGATGAGATGAGATGAGATGAGAATCACATTTTAGGCAGAGATCACAATAATCAAACTAACCAGGAACCAACTAAACATTTAATCAACCAATAAACAAAACAACCACCCGACAAAACAACAAATTACTATCAATCAAACAACCAACAAACCAATAAACTAACTAACCATCCAATCAACAACCGACACATAAATCAATAAACCAACAAACAACTTATCAGCCAACCAACAAACAAATAGACCAACCAATCAATGAAACAGCCAACAAGAACCAATCAATAACCCATCCAACCAATAAGCCAAACCAGGTTTCAATCCCAAGTTTGTACAGTTTTAGAGACCCACGGGACTCTGAGGTCCATACATCCTTACACAATAGGTATCGGGCATTTTTCTGGCAAGGGAAGGTTGTGAAGAATAGAGCTAGACACCCCACCTTATAAAACCATATCCACTTATTTATAAAAGTATGTCCATTTTCGTGTCGAATCGCTTGGAAATCAGAAAGGGAAACACGCAGCTCTATTTCCGCAAGCAGAAAAGAAACACCACATGGCCCCAATTATAACACATCTACAGATCAACAGTTGAATGGGGTCTGAACACTCCGTTCCTCCCTTTCCCCCTACATATTGGATTGGATATTGGGAAAGTGCCGAATGCAGAATTGTTGGTTGTTGTTGTTGTTGTTGTTGTTGTTGTTGTTGTTGTTGTTGTTGTTGTTGTTGTAGAGTCCTGTAGATTCGATTTTTCCCCCTTGCATGAATTGAACAATTAGAAATTAGTGGTGTCTTGGTTATCATCTCAACGTATGCAATTACTGTGACTTCCTTAGGTCTCACACTCTGCAAAGCTTAGTAGAAGTAACAAGATTCATCACAACTGATATTGTGATAGATTTGCCATCTTTAGCCAAAATTGTGTCTGCACAAAATACCCCATGTGAATGAGAAGACAGATCTCGGCCATCTGAAGGCGGAACATGGTAAATCATTGCATCTGCATCTCTCTACTGCGGACATTACAATAAGAGTATTAAGACACTCTTTGGGCTCTACCACCTCTATGACGGATAGTTTCTGAATAATGTTGCTTGACAACTTAATGATTAATGGCAAACCTTATGTGAATGGGGTGAACTGAAGCCATAGATAAATACTTGAAAGAAGTTGGTTTTATATCCTTTACGGGATGTCGCAGTCAATCCCGGCATTTATTGGCTGTTCGTAATTTCTTGGAAAGTGTACCTTCAGTAGTATGCCATTGCTTTCAGATCGACCGGCACTCATACCATTGCATGTAAACCAACGCAAGGTCGTCTACTGCCAAGTCGTCCGCAGCTGTGTTTCGAAAACGGCATGCCAGATTACGAATTGCTCCTGTAACCCCTTCGCCACAACATCATCATCATCAAGTGCCCTGCCAGCTGGCGTAGGCGTTCATGGTTTTCCAAGATCTCGGTCTTTGGTGTTCTGGATCAACTCTGCTGATGATATTCCTCCACGCCACCGTCTCAATTCATCCAGCATCATTTCTCTTGGTCTGCCTCTGCCTCTCTTCCCTTCAATCTTTCCAGTTGTCACTATGTTCTCCAAAGTCTTTCTTCTCATCACATGGCAAAAGAAATATGTTTGCCTCTTTGTCATCGCCAGAGCTGGCAAATAACTGGAAGGCTTGGCCAAATAGTGGATTGGGGAAAAGAGCACTAAATCTTATCCGGAACTCTGTTGTTCGTGTGAGAAGTCGAACAGGGAACAGGGATTTTCAAGAGCAATATCTATGATGAAGATGACATGGATGATGATGGTATGGATGATGATGCTATAGAGATAGTGATGTTGAAGGTGACGATAAAGCCACTGTAAATTCATTGCCCATGTCATTTATCACACGTTCTGATAATACTATACCTCACCTGAGTACTACGTGCATAATCCTACACTTGATGACAGGAGATCAGGAAGAACCATAATACGAGAGGCTTGAAATGAAAACCTTCAATTTTTTGTTTTTGTTTTGTTTTGTTTTTGGGGTGAATATACTGTATTCTGAAAAAGTAAAGAACACTTGTACTGCGTTCCCATAAAGTACTTGGATTCCTGTAGACAAACATTCTCTTGGTCGCGCGTGTAACCACTATTGGGTCACTGCTCGGTGTGTCCGACCCGGTCGTGAACAGTCTGTTACAGAAGTCACGCCGTCTTGAAATTTCTACTCCACTCATACACTTGCTGGATTGACAGGTATGCATCGCCATATTGGACCTGCATTCACCGATAAATTTCTACAGGTTTCACCCCTTCACTGACAAAAAACGGATAACAGAACGCTACTCCTCTTTGATGCATATGAAAAGTGGGACGGCCATCTTTAAACTGATGTTATGGCGTCACCGTGCTCGTCTGCAGCTTGATGTAACGTGCTTAACCCTCTTGACATCCACAACTACAATATTGACAGGTTACTGTACAATGGCATGATTATTGTAATTTCTATCACACTTTTAAGTCTTCATTTGAAGCCCCCTCGTAAATAATGTATAAAGTTGTCTGATGATGTATTCAAATAATGCTTGATACGATAGCTGTTGCAGCAGCTGTTTCCTCACAAGAGTCACCCCCTTGGATCATGAAAGCATGTTATAGAGTAACTTGTTACTATCTCCAGGTCGCAGTCTTTTTTTTACCCATCAATATTGCACGAAGCTGACTAGGAAACTCGTTATAACTTTTTATGTGTGGAATATTCAGTTTTCCTGTAGTTTTAATCAATATATTAAAGTTAGTGTTAGTTTGATCTATCCAATAAGCATACACATATAATTCATATATATATATATATATATATATATATATATATATATATATATATATATATATATATATATATATATATATATATATATATATATATATATATATATATATATATAATGCGTACTTATGTGTGTCTAAATATATCTGTCTCATTTGTACATATATCTAATGTGCACATATACCTATCAATTTCGTACATTTGTCTACATAATTACTTTATTTGTCTATTAAACGTGTGTATTATCTAATTCGTGCCTATATTTAATTCGTCCTTGTATGTATCTATCTCATTCGTACATACACCTAACGAGCTCGTACATAAGTCTATCTAGTCGTTAATACCATCATCATCATTGCGTGCTTATCCAAGCAGTGTAGGCGTTCATATCGCACCACAAACCACGATTCTTGGTGTTTTGTTTGTTTCACTCTCGCTCACTTTGAACCCAAGCGTAGACCCTAACACGTGCTACTACTACTAGTGCACTGGACTGCTTTTTGTGTGTGGATTAGCTTTCCCTATTACCGAAGTCCCTCGCCATGAGGCGAACCCACTCCGACTTCTGAAGTACTTTTATTGTATGTCCGCGAGTCAAGGACGAGAAGTCAACATTTTAGTCCAACTGACCGGTGTAGGAGTTGAACCCGCTACCCCGGTATCAGCACGATATCTTGAGACTCGGGATTAACTTGTCGGTTTTGGTTTTGTCATCTGTAGTTTTTTTTTTTCTCTCCGTCTGGTAGCATGCGTAATTCGTGAAAGTCTCCATTAGACGAGAATTTTCTTTTGCAGAATAACGCCTGGAAAGATAGTGTAGTGGTTTCTCCACGCGTTCCGAATCCATCCGGGAGTATGGTGCCTCTGCCTATCACAGCAAATTCTTAGACACCGATCGCCGATATGAATAAAGAAGGTTAAAACTTTTTTTTGTAACATATAAGGTCTCTGTGGCTGAAGGGCTTGCGAACGCGGTTTGTGAGCCCGTATACCCGGGTTCGAAACACGGCGGTGCTCGTTTTTTCGAAAAAGGTATAGAGGCCGGTCGTTCAGAAAGCAATGGCAAACTACTGAACGTAACACTTGCCTAGTACATCAACAGCAGCTGAAAATGCTGGTGTTGACTGCAACGTCCCGTAAGGGATACGCAACAAATTTAAAAAAAAAAAGAACGATGACATTTTCTCGAAAGACCTGAGTCTGAAGAACTAACGGCTTTCTTTGCCGTACTGATACATCATTTTTACAAGAGGCGTAATGATAAAGATAATGACATAGGGACGAAGGTGTTTACAATGTCAGCTATAGATATTTAACAAGTTAAATTAGTCACATGGTTCGATTATGTGATGTGACAGCGATGTTAAAAACATGACACTTGAATAAATTTAAATAGGTCAAAAGGCAGCCACCGCAATAGATAGATTAGGAGTAGGGGTAACGGACGCTACCAAAATACACGAGCCTGGCTCCAAAAGTTTTTCCTAATTTTGAAGTAGAAAAGCATATACATGTATCATTAGTGCAGTGTGGCATGCTTCGGTTAAAACATCGAAGATAGGAAGTATTCGTTAGATATCTTCATCAGGACGTGATGGTGTGTTGTGAAATGAGCAGGCGGATACACTGGTTGGTTCTGCGCTGCTGTGTGGCGTTTTGGTGCACGATAAGGCTGATGTGGTTAGGGCTGTATAGAATGATGCGTATAGTTTAGTTAGTTTGGTTTAGTCGACGGATCAACATCAGGGCACACGGGTGTAACCCATAAGTGCTCCGTTCTACTCCTAACTCAAGCCTGAGTCCGGAGGAACTCAGCTCAGTGTACGAACTCCGTAGCACCGGCGAGGATCCTGAAATACTTTGGGTAGATTTTTAACTAGAAATTTTGCTCAGGCAGCGCCGTTAGGCTACTCTTTTTCGATTTCCAACTACCAAGGGATATTTACGTGCACAACAATACACACGGGCGTCCGATCTCACTACCCAGAGACCGGGAGCATTTCTTTTTTACTTCAAGTCCACGTGAAAAATTCCGGCCCTCACCAGGGCTTGAACCCGGGACCTCCAGCACTCTAGGCGGACACCATACCCCGAGACCACTCGTTCCCCAGCTGTGTACCGTATGGAGGAACAGATACATCATCATTGCCCGGAGAGAATGTTGCGACAGGAAGTGGCCAGATGATCTTACCAACACTAAGTACTCCAAGGAAAGGTTAAATGGACACATCATTAGACTGCAACTGGTACCATTAGTTCTTAGACTCTTCGCTGGTTGTTGAAGATAAGGACAACGCGCGTGTGGAAATGTCCCATGTGATGTGTTGTCAGTTCTTGACTCAAGTCAACACAATGACATTGGAAAGAAGAAGCAACTTCGACACAATAGCAGTATAACAAGTAGGTCTCACTTCCACGATGTGTGAGAGGAATATCCTAAATTGACAGTCGTTTATCATGCGCATTTGTATAAGCCATGCCAGGCTAACCTGTTCATACAATACAGGTAGAAATTGCACGGTTAACCTTCTGCAGTATAAAAGAGCAGTTTTATGGGTCGATAACCATGTTTTGTCTGTATGTACAATGAAAAGCGACTATATTTTCATGTTCTACTGATGTCATGTGACCTCATTTGACACGCCAGTAGTGTGATTCACCTTTTGTATTTCTTTTTATGTATCTTTCTATGTAACAGTCTGTGTATTTACCGATCTGCCTACCTACCTACCTACCTACCCACACACCCACCTGCCTACTAAGCTACATACCTAAATACCTACCTACCTATCCATCAACCTACCTAGCTACATAGCTACCTACATAACTACATAACTACCTACCTACCCACCTAACTACCTATCTACCTACCTAGCTACATACCTACCTACCTAAACACCTACCTACCTGCCTACCTAGCTACATACCTACCTACCTACCTAGCTACATACCTACCTCCTACATGTCTATCTATCTATCTATCTGTCTGTCAGTCTGCCTGCCTGCCTGCCTGTCTGTCTGTCTGTCTGTCTGTCTGTCTGTCTCTCTGTCTGTCTGTCTGTCTCTCTGCCTGTCTGCCTGTCTGCCTACCTTTCTGTCTGTCTGTCTGTCTGTCTGTCTGTTTGCCTGCCTGCCTGCCTGTCTGTCTGTCTGTCTGTCTGTCTGTTTGACTGCCTGCCTGCCTGCCTGCCTACTTGCTGTCGGTCGGTTGTTAGGTTGGCCTCACTGTCTAGTTCAGTGGTTCTCAACCTTTTTTTGGCCCATGCCCCCCTTTACCATATGTTCAGAACGTCATTCTCCCCTTTAAAAAGTCCTCCCTATAACCTCCCCCCCCCCCCTTACACAGTATACATAAAAATGGAAACTAAATTTATTAACACATACTAGAACAAGTCTAGAGATCTACATAAAACGTGGTTTGCGGGTCTACGTACGTTATAAAACGAATTTAATTAGGGTGAGAAGTACAGAATCGTAAAATTTAGAACGAAAAACAATATCAAGTAACTGGTACTTGTATTAATGCGATCTTGAAAAAATCTTAATCCCCCCCCCCCCCGGAAACCCTAAAATTCCCCCCTGCGGGGGAACCACTGGTCTAGTTAATTACACGACCAATTTAAAAAAAATTATTTTACCCCTGAAATAATAGAAGCAGCACTGCAACAGAGTGCCTCTAACAAAGAAATAAAATCCGCACGGAGCAAAGTGTCCACGGAGAAGGCTTGGTGATCAGTCCTACAGACAGTAATGTAATTTTGCACGACATCGTGAAAACATTCAACATGCCGAGGCGAGGGATTCAACTCCTACACCGGTCAGTTGGATTAAAATGTTGACCTATTGTCCTTGACTTGGGGACGTAATCACAAGGATCTTTGAAGTCGGAGTGGGTTAGCCTGATGGCGAGGGACACTGTTAATAGGGAAAGTTAACGCACACGCAAAATTCAATACAGCACTACTAGAAGTATTGTGTATGGACTATGCTTGACTTCCAAGCCAGCGAGAGCCCAAAAAAAAAATATACAGGTTTGGGTAAAAATAAATGTTATATGTCGGGTACAGTATGATAATTTAACCCTAGGTTGATTTTATAGATAATTTTATGTTCAGAGGTTTGCCATTGCTTTCAGAACGAGAAGTAAACAATAATGTTCAGGTTAATGCCTGTGTAAGGATTGAACACACTTCCCCGCCATCGTAGCATCGGAAGTTTAAGAGCGAGCACTCTATTCCTTTCGGCCATGTCGACTTCTGAAGGCTGGGGTGGGAGTATAAATAAGCTCTACCGACAGAAAGACAACAAGTGTAATCAAAAACGTTTTCACGAAAACTCCAGGTTTCAACTCTCATATAAGCGAACTAGACATCTGATCCACTGCCCAGACAGAGGAGAGTAGGGCATAATCAAGTTGCCCCTAAACTGACTGAGAGCAACGTGTTTTCCAAGGAGCTAAATGTGAGTTATATTGCCTAGGATCATTCCACATCCAGTGATCTTCCAAAGTTAAAACACGTCTAGAAAATTAAGAGGAGTCCTTCTGGATATAGAAGGAGCACCAACTTTCTCTTCAGTGTACACGCAGTAAATCATCATCATCACCATCAATATCGTAGTCAACATCATAATCATCATCAGGACCACCTACCGTAAAAGGCAGCTGTAATGAGTCATCCTCTGCCCCGAGCCGTGACGGGTCATCATTTAGTTGTTATTCATCTTCCAGACATCTCTTAATGCTGTCTTCGTCTTGGAGGCTGACCCTTTGATGCATCTCTTAACAAGGATTTCCACAAATGCCAGTCTATCAGTCTAGTACTGGCCAAAACCCAACTGTGCATATGTACAAGAATCACATCTTCTAAAATTGCATGTCCTTTGCAGGACGTTGCGACCACCCCCAACATCATGTCGATTGTCTATGCAAACGATGTCCGCTAGAATGGTAACTAGAGGACTCCCCATGAACACTTCGTAAATTTGTCGGTAGGATGATTTAAGAAAATTAAATTTAATCTTGATATGCACGGTAGTAGTAATTTCTCGAGTTTGGATGTTGGCAGGCCTAATTTCAGTTTCTTCACTTTTATACGACCAGAGACGATTTTCGCTGTTTCTTCCAGGGAAAAGTTGGTGAAAAAGCAAGCAATGTCCATTGACGCCTTGTACTTTTGTTTAAGATCGATAGTGTCCAATAGTTCGACCAATCCAAATGAATATTTTAGTATTAAGGAGTCAGATGATTGTCACACTGGTTTGAGAATGTTGGCAAACCATTTCGCCACCCTGTGTTGGGCAGAGTTGACCATAGATAGAATAGGTCTTAGTGGTACTCCAGGATTGTGAATTTAGTGAGGCCATAACGTTTGGAGAGGAAGGGGGAATTGGGAGCCCGTGGAAAAAAATAAGGAGGAGGAGGGAAGGGGGAGTTGCTGCGTAGAAGCCTCACTGAGACATTTACTGTCCTACACTGACTGGATTTCTTTCCTCACTTTTGCATCCAAGTCCCCTGGGTTGACAGTTTTCAGATCTAACTGGCATGCGGATGGATGAAATGTTTTTCATTTTCCTTTCGTAGTGAGACTTGTCTACAATCACCGCGCCACTCCCTCTTGTCTGGTTTTACTATTACCAGTGAGCCGTTTCTTAGAGGTTATGACTTTTCTCCGTAATCTCGTATACTCTCGTGGGTAACGTGATGACGGTGAGAATCAGCAGTGGTTCGAAACGCATCGGTAACTTACGGGGTATGTGAGCCGGCCGCTCAGAAAGCAATGGCAAACTACTGAGCGTAATCTTGCCAAGAAATCAACATACAGCTGAAAGATGCTGCTGTTGACAGCGATGTCATGTAAAGGATATGCCCAAAAAAAAAAAGTGAGCCGTTTGCTTGTAGTGATTTCAGAGCGGCATTTTGTTCTGGGGCGGAATCACATAAATATTTGGGAAGTAATGTGGACATAAATGGCGGATCAGATAGAGATATTAAAATAAGAATTCAAAAGGCAAGAAGAACTTTCATAGAACTGATATTTGTGGAAATCAAAGGAAGTTAAACTTAGTACTAACTTTTGAATGGTCAACTTAAATGTTAAATCGGTACTACTGTATGGGTCAGAAACACGGAGAACTTCATCTTCTTCTTCGTTCATCCAGAGTTTTTTTGTTTTGTTTTTTTGGATGTGATTGCGTTGTGCCTGTTTACAGCAAAGCTGCGTTCTTGCGCCATTAGGCCGACACATCCGACTTCTGCGGGCATTTGTTGACCGGGTTAACCATCCCGGGGGTTTCTTAGGACGTTTTATTCTCACTGTTGTGGTGTTATCCCCCATCCCAGCTGGCCCATATAGAACAGCCAAAGACATCCTGGTCAGCCCTCAAGGGAAGGCAGGGGCAGACCATGGGCATTCCCCGCCATCCAAGGAGGCTTCCATACTTGCAGAGCCAACACATAGCGCTCTGGTACTGGGCTCACCCAAGGAATCGTCACGTCCTGCACATGGCTGCTTAGCCTCACTTCCGTATATTGGGCCTTCCGTTCACCATAGGCTGTTCTTCCGGAAACCAGAAGAATGCAGTCTGCAGATGACATCCACACAGTGAGCTTTCGATTCGGACTTTCCACATAATGGATTTGCTATCCAAGCAATATTCCATTTCGTGCCACTAGGACACTTTTCCACCTTTTATGAAAGCCCACACAGCGAGCTTTCGATTTGGACTTTCCACATAATGGATTTGCTATCCAAGCAATATTCCATTTCATGCCTCTGGGTCGCTTTTGTAACCGACATACCTGTGGTATGAAGTGTGGCAGTCTGAATACTTCTTCATG
This sequence comes from Cepaea nemoralis, assembly GCA_014155875.1. Taxonomy (NCBI): domain Eukaryota; kingdom Metazoa; phylum Mollusca; class Gastropoda; order Stylommatophora; family Helicidae; genus Cepaea; species Cepaea nemoralis. The sequence goes on from JACEFZ010002377.1 coordinate 229,212, forward strand.
CACCTTTAAATGTCAACCTGTATGTAGTTAAAGTAAGCTGCTGTCAACTTGAGCTTGTTGATATCTCCATAGAGCTTGTCCTCAAATGGAGCAGGTGTGGGCCAAAATATCTTTCTCTGTTCTGCATATGTTGGGCAATCCTGCAGCAAATGTTTTGCTGTCATTTTTCCAGTTCGACAATTACATTCATCGGTATCTCCTATCTTTAGTTTATTGAACAAGTGGTATTTCAGCCTGTTATGTCCTGTGCGGAGTCTGAAGATTGCTACTTGTTCTCTTCGGTCAAGTTTGTAATATGCATCATCCTTCCGGTGGCCTGGATGCTCTGATTCCCATTTGGTTCTATAAGTGCTTGTTATCAACCTCTTTGCCTCATTATAGGTTATGTCTATGTCAGGCTGTGGTAGTCGTCCGCCCTCTTTTGCCAGTCTGTCAGCCTCTTCATTTCCAGGTATACTGCAATGTGATGGGATCCACATGTATTACAACTTTTTTGGATTTCTGGCATAGACCATGGAGTGCTGCTCTTAGGTCAGTTAGTTCTGTGCTGTTATTGCTCTTCAGTATTGAGACAGCTGACTTTGCATCTGTGAAGATAGCTATTTGCTTCTCTTTATTTTCCTCCATCAGGAGCATTTCTGCTGCAGTTTTCAGAGCCTCTACCTCTGCTTTGAAGTTACTTGAAAATTTCCAGTTGCCACTGAATGTGTTTTTTTTCACTCCATTTTTTAAATTTAGGAGAATTCCTCCTCCTCGATTCTCTATTGAATTTTTGGCTGATCCATCTGTATATGCATGGGTCCAATTGCTGCTTGGGCAATGTTCTTTTATGTAGTTTAGGGTTATTTCTCTTCTTTCAGTTTCATGCTGAGTGTTTGTTTTCTCAATAACAGGAATGTTTTCTATCATCTCAGGCAGTTGCTGCTGTCTCCAAGCTGGGAACTTGTGTGCATTGTAAATGGGTTTGACTGTTGATATGTTAAGTATAGGATCTGCCCTAATCTTTCGTTTTGCAGTTTCTACAAAGTTGCTACGCTTCAGTCTTCCCTTTCCAAAACCATTAAACCTTTTATACATAGGGTGATCTGTCAATCTTCTAAATTTTTCTGCTATCTCTTCTATCCTGCATTGGTTGTAAACAAGTGATCTTTTCTAGTTCATTAATAGGCGTTGTCTTCAGGCTTCCAGTTATGATTCGCATTCCTTGATTTTGGACTCTACTTTTTTGTTAAAGTTTGGCTTAGCTGCTGTTGCCCAAGCTGCAATGTCATATTCCAGTACTGGCCTCACCCGTCCAGTATATAACTTCTTGAGAACTTTCTCATCTGCTCCCCACGTTGTACCAGCAAGCCTTTTCATGATTGCCATTCTCTGCCTTGCTCTTGTTCGATTTTTCTCAACCTGTGTTTTCCATGTCAGGCGACGATCAAAGGTGACTCCGAGATAGTTTGGATTTTCTTCATGGCGCAATATTTTTCCATTCAATACCAGCTTAGTTTGCTGAGTTTTATTTGAGTGGGAGAACACTGTGCATGTTGTTTTCTCCTCACTTATCTTCACTAGCCATGATTTTGACCAGTCCTCTAGCGCTAATAAGGCTTGCTGTATTCTGCTGTTAGCTGTACTAATATATTCTGCAGATGTCCATATGGCTAGGTCATCTGCAAAGGAGGATGTGTGTACCCTGGCTGGAAAATTTTCTGTGATGTCACTTATATAAGCTAGGAATAATGTTGGTGAAAGAACTCCTCCTTGGGGGACACCTTGCTCCAACAGCATCATTTTGCTGGTTTGTCCTTGTACTTTTGTCCTGGCAGTTCTGTCCTCACGATAGTGGCTGATCCATTTGTACATTTCCCACAAACATGCATTTTTTGCAGTTTTACTTTCAGTCCTTCCTTCCATACTTTATCAAATGCTTTTTCTAAATCTATCCAGACCGCTAGTGTGTGCTTTTTCTCTTGGAAGGCATCCTCTATTTCCTGAGCTATATAGGTTATTTGATCTTCAGTGGATCTGTACTTTCTGAATCCTGCTTGGTGTGGTGTTAAGAGTTGGTTTTCTTCCAGATGCCATGTTAGCCTGCCATTGATAATGCGTTCCATTAATTTTCCTACACAGCTAAGTAGACTGACAGGTCGATAGCCATTTGGTTCTTCCAGGTCTTTTCCTTTCTTTGGGACTGGTATTAGTATAGCTTCTTCCATGCCTGTGGGACTATTCCCCTCTTCCAGCTGTAATTTAGGACTGCTAGTAGTTTCTTTTTTGCCTTAGTGCCTAGTCCTATTAGCATTTCATTAGAAACAAGGAGAACAACTTCTTCTTCTTCTTCTTCTTCTTCTTCTTCTTCTTCTTCTTCTTCTTCTTCTTCTTCTTCTTCTTCTTCTTCTTCTTCTTCTTCTTCTTCTTCTTCTTCTTCTTCTTCTTCTTCTTCTTCTTCTTCTTCTTCTTCTTCTTCTTCTTCTTCTTCTTCTTCTTCTTCTTCTTCTTCTTCTTCTTCTTCTTCTTCTTCTTCTTCTTCTTCTTCTTCTTCTTCTTCTTCTTCTTCTTCTTCTTCTTCTTCTTCTTCTTCTTCTTCTTCTTCTTCTTCTTCTTCTTCTTCTTCTTCTTCTTCTTCTTCTTCTTCTTCTTCTTCTTCTTCTTCTTCTTCTTCTTCTTCTTCTTCTTCTTCTTCTTCTTCTTCTTCTTCTTCTTCTTCTTCTTCTTCTTCTTCTTCTTCTTCTTCTTCTTCTTCTTCTTCTTCATCTTCTTCTTCTTCTTCTTCTTCTTCTTCTCCTCCTCCTCCTCCTCCTCCTCCTCCTCCTCCTCCTCCTTCTTCTTCTTCTTCTTCTTCTTCTTCTTCTTCTTCTTCTTCTTCTTCTTCTTCTTCTTCTTCTTCTTCTTCTTCTTCTTCTTCTTCTTCTTCTTCTTCTTCTTCTTCTTCTTCTTCTTCTTCTTCTTCTTCTTCTTCTTCTTCTTCTTCTTCTTCTTCTTCTTCTTCTTCTTCTTCTTCTTCTTCTTCTTCTTCTTCTTCTTCTTCTTCTTCTTCTTCTTCTTCTTCTTCTTCTTCTTCTTCTTCTTCTTCTTCTTCTTCTTCTTCTTCTTCAGCATTCCGAGCCATTGAGGTTCTTTGCTGCAGATACAAGCCGTCTCCATTCGTCTCTCTGGTTGACCTTCTCTTGCCAGTCGCTGATTTCAAGTGCTTGTAGGTCTGTATGTATATTATCTCTCCACCGTCTTCTTGGTCTACCTCGGGGTCTACGGTCATTTATTTCCTGAGTATAAGCGAATTTTGTTTCCCTATTATCTTCCATTCTTTCTATATGTCCCAGCCATTGAAGTCTATTAGCCTTCATGATACCAGTGATTAGCAAGGAGAACAACTACAAGAACTACAAATAAACTGCAAACATTCAATAATTCTCCAGACGAGAGTGTGTCTAGTTATATTGTCCTCAGGTTTTCTCAGTGTGTGGCTTATCCACCGCCAGCGTCTTTTCCTCACCTCTTGGTTCATTGGCATTTGTTTAGTTCTCCCCATGAGCGCCACGTTGGTGATTCGGCCATATCATTTTATTCCCACGATTCTGAGCAATTATTGAATGTTTGCCAGTTTATTTTTATACTACATTGTCCCTTTATTTCTCAACATAATTTGCACCAACAATGATGCACTTATCCCATCGTTTTATCAGTCCTCTCAAATAGGGCTGCATAGAACTGCGTGCTCTATTTTCTAAACCACGTTTTCATTTACATTCAACTTCGGCGTCATTCGCGAAATGTCTCCCGCCAAGGTGCGTTGTTAGTTTTTATGCTGTACAAATGTTTGTCCCGTAAAGCGGTGCATAGCTGGGTAGAAAAAGTTACGAGGGTGAGTCAATAAGTAAGTCACACAGTTCTGTGGGATGGCCGGTAAATGAAAATACAAGCACGCAGTTCTATGCAGCCGGTTTGGGAGGACTGATAAAACGATGGAATAAGTGCATCAATGTTGGTGGAAATTATGTTGAGAAATAAAGGGACAATGTATGTATAAAAATAAATTGGTTTCAAGTTGTTATCATGTGTAGTTATTTTTCTACAGCCATTTGTGACTTACTTATTAACTTACCTTCGTATATAGAAATAATTATCCTAATATTGGCCGTCCAAGAATACATTTAGAAATAGTGATCCAAAGTATTGGCCGCGCAACGATAGCATTCATTAATAGTAATTCCACTTATAGGATTGAAAACAATAACGTTTAGACATAGTGGCTCCAAAGCCCAGCATCTCATCAGTAACGTAACGTTATAGCTTAATAACGTTTAGATTGTGTTGAAGTATACACTGTTCTTTTGTCAGTAATATTTCGATATAGTGGCTACATTTACTGACCCCCCCCCCCCCCCCCCCCACCTGTTATTAACGCTCAGATACATACCTCCAGAGTAGACAGGAAACGACGGCGGTAGCGCTTGATCTCGAGGATTCCTACAGTAGAGTTAGATATGATATTTTGATGACCGCACTGATGGAGAAGGGGGTCAATCCCTGGTTGGTGAAATGGATAGCGGCCGTCTTGCACTCTCGTCGGGTTGCTCTCTGTCTGGATGCATGGACCTCAGAGTCACATATTTTAACCCCGGGACTACACAGGGATCCGCAATCTGACAGGTGGGTGCCCTTTAACGTGTATACGAGCAAGATTGCAAACCTAGAAGCACCAGGGGTTGGAAGGATACTAACATTTGCAGATGATATTCTTGCATATAGGCAGGGGAGAGATAGGGAGAAAACAGCCCAGGAGCTACAGGCGACAGTAGACAAATTGATTGACTGGTGCACTGAAATGAGTGCTGTCATCCACCCGGAAAAGGCAGCTGTTTTGTGGTGCTCTCTGGACAACAGAATTGAGAGAACTGATGTCCCAAGCCTCACGATAAATGGTAGAAGCGTTAACAGAGAGAACAAACTGAAGTATCTGGAAATCACATTTGACAGGAGCCTGTCCTTCAAGGACCATGTGGAGATGGTTGTGACAAGATCTCAAAGGGGACTCAATGCACTTAAAACAATGGCTGCAATGGACACAGAGCAGAGAATGCTTTTAACACTATACCAGCACTTGATCCTGTCAATGACTGATTATGGACTAGGACTGCTCACTGTCTCAATGAGTCAGTTGGTGAAATCAGAGCGCTTACAGAACGAAGCTATGCGGGTCATTCTGGGATGCACCAGATATACCCTAGTAGTGTGTATGCGTTACATCCTTGATTTGCCGAGGAGTGGGTTAGAGTGCCGGCGGAGCAGTCAGACTTGTGCAGAGTTATAATCACATTGAGCCGGGAGTGCAGGGAGTGGCCAGCAGGGGCCTCAGAAGTGGAAATCAAGCAACTAATTCAGGATAATGCTCGCCCAGGTGATGTTATTATATACACATATGGTTCGGTGTTGAGAGGCAGGAGAAGTGCCCTGGGGTTCTTAGCAAAAGCTAATGGTCGACGTTTGGTGCAGGAGAGCCTGACATATGATACAACAACATCTAGCTTAAGAATGGAGGTGGAGGCGGTCAGTGCAGCTTTTCGCTGGATGGAGAATACGATACACACACACACACATCATGATTGTAACTGACTCAGAAATCATGCTGAGTAGAGTGAGGACAGGCAAGTTTCGTGCAGAGTGGCTTGCTTCGCTTCGGAAGTCACGGGTGACAAGCATCGTCTGGATCTTTTCTCAGGGGTATGCTGGTGTGCTGGGGAATGAACAGGCGGACAGATTGGCTGGCTCTGCAAAACGAGTTGGAGTATTGATGCACGATAAGGCAGACGTGGTTGCGGACTTGTGGGAGCACATGTACACCTCGGAGGAGCAAATGGATCACCATGGTCTGGCAAGAATGTGACAGCGAGAGGTGACGAGAGGATCTGGCCGACTATCAACGCTCAGAGGAAAGGTGAGACGGACATATAATCAGATTGCTACTGGTACTATTAGTATTGGAACTCTTCGCTGGCTGTTGAGGATGGGGTCGGAGCGCTTATGGTAATGCCCCGAATTATGTGATGTCGGTTCCTAAATTAATGAATGAATCAATCAATCAATCAATCAATCAGATACATCAGTGGCCTTATCTACTTAATTCTTTTCATTAGAGCTTATAAGAGAGGCTTATATGCTTCCTTTTTGTCATTAAAGCTTAGATATAGTGGAATTTGATGCTGGCCTCTTGTCAATATCGCTGCGACATTGTGGACTAATATACTGGCCTCTTGTCAATAACGCTTCAACATTATGGATTAATATACTGACCTCTTGTCAATAATACTTCGACATCGTGGACTAATATACTGGCCATTTGTCCATAGTACTTCGACATCGTGGACTAATATACTGGCCACTTGTCAATATCGCTGCGGCATTGAGGCTTAATATACTGACCTCTTGTCAATAATACTTCGACATTATGGACCTACATACTGGTCTCTTGTCTCTTGTCACGCTTCGACATTATGGACTAATATACTGGCCTCTTGTCAATAATACTTCGACATTGTGGACCTATATACTGGTCTCTTGTCAATTCGCTTCGACATTATGGACTAATATACTGGCCTCTTGTCAATAATACTTCGACATTGTGGACCTATATACTGGTCTCTTGTCAATATCGCTGCGACATTATGGACTAATATACTGACCTCTTGTCAATAATACTTCGACATTGTGGAACTATATACTGGTCTCTTGTCAATTCGCTTCGACATTATGGACTAATATACTGGCCTGTCACATAATAGACCAACGTGATTTAACCAGTGATGAGAATAAAAGGCGTTCTGAATTAGCGGCATGTTCGAGGCCAAGGGTTGTTTCAACAAATCCAGAAAATGTAGCGGCACGTGTTTACATGGGGTCGACAAAATGGGAACATTTGGAAGTGAGTGAGATGAGTCCATACATCGCTTTGACAGTTCATAAACAGGTTGGATTGAAAGCGGAAGTACTCAGCTCGGAAGAAAACAGTCCGTCTGTCATGTAGAGTTTCCGGACATCACGCAGATTGGCAGTTTGTTATGGAAACTGTTGTTGGGATCATACAGTAACTCGCTAGCTTGGTGGGGGATGTCAAAACAAGTGATGACAACTCTTACAATGACTAAGCCAGGGAGGATAGATTCTTGACAATGGATGATATGCCTAAATAACACCTGCAGGACATCAATACCGTCACGTGACCAATTTTAGGTTTTGCCATAAACCATGATTGGGAGAAACAGTGTTGACCAAAACCGTGGATTATGATGGATGTGTTTGTGTGAGAGCTCTACAGTGTTAGATTAATTTAATATTAACTAGCATGTGTCGTTATGGCAAAGTGTAGCAGCCATCCCGGAACGAGGCGGTTTTGCATAAGGTAGTCAATCTATTATAATTAGTTCTTATTAATATAGGCTGTAGCGTTGCTAAAACTAAAGTGTGATGATTAGCACTGTTAGTGGAAAACTAGCTAGAGTAGGGAAGTGATACTTGGCTCTGTTAGTTGAAAATAGATTAGTAAAGTGTTGATAAGCTTTACTAGTTGAGAATTGAGTAATGAGGGATAATTGGGATATTCCAGTAGGTGTCCCTGGTGGGCGGGGTTCCGCATTCTGTTTGTTGATTTTTTTTTCTTGTCTTGGCCTGATGATAACCAATGGGTTGAGTCATCTGTCCCTGACAGAGTAGGTTCATTGTATTTTACTGAGCAAGGGCCAAAGGCCCACGATCATCTAATAGAGATCAGTGACGGGGAGGCTATCACCAGTTGTATGATCTATTTTACAGGTTCCCTCTGGTTGGAATGAAGAACCCGGAACCAATGAAAAATCCGATCCCGGATAAATTATGATGTAGAAAGATGGGCCAGCAACTTTCGCAACGGAAGACGCTGATAAACATTGCTCGGTGGAGCTGAATGGTATAAGTATCCTACATGAGTGCATACCAATCTTTAGCACACCAGTAGTGATGGATGTTCAGCCCACGTGGAACTAGATCAGTAGGAACTGATGGTCACATTAGATGAAACCAAACAATTGAAGTGTAGTTGTTCCACGTATCAAGGAAATCAGAACTGTCAGACAATATCTAGTAAATAAAGCAAGCCATTTTAGTCTAGATACAATGACTGTTTAAGAGTGAAAATATAGAACATTTCGCTAGAAGAAAACGTCATGTTCATGAGGACAGCGTTCCATGTATTGTTTCACTGTGCGGAATTATGAGATCTTGAGTTTTCTATAAACTATTAGGAACCGTTGTGTTAGGAACAATAATAGTATTTTTTCACGGATTATATTTACATGGGATTCAGATCTCATGGTCATCAGAGCTCCTGGAGGAGGACATGTCTGGAGAGAAGGATACGACTTCGGTGAGGTCTATTGTACTGACTCGTGTGATGTCGTGTAATCCTTGCCATGATGAGTGGACTCTGATCCTGAACTTTGAAGGCTGACCTATACATTTACATTAGAATACTCGACACACATTTTCTTCGCATACACGTCTCATATACGTTACACTTTTCTTTTAATAAATTAATCTTTATTAATTTTTAGAAGCAAGAGTTGTTGAGTATGTTGCGTTGGGGAAGTATGAGAGGGGGCATAGTACGACAGTGAGAGAGTGATAGGAAAAGGTGTCCACGGGCTGATGGAGTGTGTTGGACGGAAGCTGGTGGATTCTCCAGGATATTGATAGGGAAAAAATATTATAATGTGGGTGTTGACTCTCCTCACTCCAGGGACGACACTTTAAAGGAAGACACGACATGGCCTCTTGTCAATAATACTTCGACATTGTGGACCTATATACTGGTCTCTTGTCAATATCGCTGCGACATTATGGACTAATATACTTACCTCTTGTCAATAATACTTCGACATTGTGGACCTATATACTGGTCTCTTGTCAATTCGCTTCGACATTATGGACTAATATACTGGCCTCTTGTCAATAATACTTCGACATTATGGACTAATATACTGGCCTCTTGTCAATAAGGCTTCGACATTGTGGACTAATATACTGGCCTAAGGTCAATAATACTTCGACATTGTGGACTAATATACTGGCCTAAGGTCAATAAGGCTTCGACATTATGGACTAATATACTGACCTCTTGTCAATAATACTTCGACATTGTGGACCTATATACTGGTCTCTTGTCAATTCGCTTCGACATTATGGACTAATATACTGGCCTCTTGTCAATAATACTTCGACATTGTGGACCTATATACTGGTCTCTTGTCAATTCGCTTCGACATTATGGACTAATATACTGACCTCTTGTCAATAATACTTCGACATTGTGGACTAATATACTGACCTCTTGTCAATAATACTTCGACATTGTGGACTAATATACTGGCCTAAGGACAATAATACTTCGACATTGTGGACTAATATACTGGCCTAAGGTCAATAATACTTCGACATTGTGGACTAATATACTGACATCTTGTCAATAATACTTCGACATTGTGGACTAATATACTGACCTCTTGTCAATAATACTTCGACATTGTGGACTAATATACTGGCCTAAGGACAATAATACTTCGACATTGTGGACTAATATACTGGCCTAAGGTTAATAATACTTCGACATTGTGGACTAATATACTGACCTCTTGTCAATAATACTTCGACATTGTGGACTAATATACTGGCCTCCAAATATCTAGGCACATGGATAACATCAGATGGAAGATACATCACTGAGACAAAGAACAGAATAGGACAAGCAAAGACTGCTTTCTATCAAATGAAGAACGGTTTGTGCATCAAGTCACTGTTCTAGAAAGTTAGAAAAAGAGTTATTTCATGTAACTAGTGTTAACAACAGCTGCGAATCCTGGATAACTAGTAAACAGGCGAAACCATTCCTGGAATCTCTGGAGATGTGGTTTATAGAAAATTGCTGACAATTAATTCAAGGAAAGCTGAGTCGAAAAGATAACATATCGCAAACGTCAGAAAGAGGCAGTCATAGCTTCTTTTTTTTTTTTTGGGGGGGGGGGAAGTTATGAGATGGCAACAAACTGGAACAAGCTACGACAACCGGGAAGATTTGCGGAAAGAGAGATAGAGGAAGACAACGTGAGAAGATTCTTGACAGTCTTGTGTCATTGCACGGAAGGGAGTCAATACGCGAATTGATCCATGGCATCGGAGATCGTAATTTGTGGAGAGGCATGATCACCCACACTAGCTGGCAAGGCACTGGATGATGATGATACTTGTCTCTCGTCAATAACGCTTCGACATAGTGGACTTATATACTAGTCTCTTGTCAATAACGCATCGACATAGTGGACTTATATACTAGTCTCTTGTCAATAACGCTTCGACATAGTGGACTTATATACTAGTCTCTTGTCAATACGCATCGACATAGTGGACTTATATACTAGTCTCTTGTCAATAACGCATCGACATAGTGGACTTATATACTAGTCTCTTGTCAATAACGCATCGACATAGTGGACTTATATACTAGTCTCTTGTCAATAACGCATCGACATAGTGGACTTATATACTAGTCTCTTGTCAATAACGCATCGACATAGCTGGACTTATATACTAGTATCTTGTCAATAACGATTCTACATAATAAACATATATAGGGCCGCTTGTCAATAACACTTAGATATCATCAAGTGCCGTGCCGACTGGCGTAGGCGTTCATAGCTCCCCACAGATCTCGGTCTTTGGTTTTCTGGATCAACTTTACCGTTGAAATTCCTTCATGCCAACGTCGCAATCCATCCAGCATCATTTCTCTTGGTCTGCCTCTGTCTTTCTTCCCCTCGATCTTCCCAGTTGTCACGATGTTCTCCAATGCCTCTTTTCTCATCACATGACCAAAAGCAGTTGTTTGCCTTTTTCTTATTGTTGTATATAATGTTCTAGTTCATTAGCCTCTTTCAGGCATTCGTTGTTAGTTACTTTGGCAGTCAAAGGACTTCGCACTTAGATATAGGGACGTATATAGTGCCAATAACACCTCGACATTGCGAACTTATATATTGAATTTTTATCAATAGCATTTAGAAATAATAGCCCATAAATATTATCCTTTCGCACTATAAGAGTTAATATATCGTTAGCTTGGGACATACAGAGGTAAGCCTTCCTGGCACAGTTTGAGAGAGATCAATTCTTATAATCAGGGCAAGGTGATAGAAATGAATCAACCATGTAACATTTGCATCATAAGAATGTCTGCACGGGACATCTGCGCATTATCCCCTGTTAATCTATGATTAGAAACAGCAATAGCTGTAAATAACACCTGACGGCCATCGTCCTAAATCTCTGGAGAAATAACACACATTGTGCGACATCATTCCAGGAAAGGGGAAAAACATGACCTGTAATTGGCAGGAAGGAGGTACAAACCAATTATATTTTAAAATAGTTGAGAACTGGTTTTTTTTTTTTTAAATGTTATCTCCATACAAAGTACAGGATGTCGCAGTCAACCTGAGCATTTTTGGTTGTTTGTGACACCTTGATAAGTTTACCTTCTGTAGTGTGTCATTGTTTTCTGAACGATCGGCACTCATACCATTTTATGAAAACTAACGCAAGACGTCTGCTGCCAAATCGCCTGCAGTTGTTTTTCGAACGCGGTATGCGCGATTACGAATTGCGTCCGCAACTTCTTCGCCAAAAACTGTACTCTCAGTATACATTTGTCCCGAAGTTTTTCCATAGTTTAGTTTGTGATGTGATAGCACTATCATATTTTTAGACCTGAATGCAAGGAGAAATTGATGCCACGGTTTTCTTTAACTTAGCGAGACAGTTGAATCTCATATTATTTAACTACCTAAGTACTACCTACATCTCTCTGTTTTCAGTCATAATTTCCCCAAGCTGTTTTCAGTCATAATATCCCCAAGCTCTTTTCAGTCATAATTTCCCAAGTTGTTTTTTGTTGTTGTTGAAGGGGGGGGGGGGGGGGGAAGGGTGTCATAATTTACCAAGCTGTTTTCAGTCTGAATTTCCCAAGCTGTTTTGACATAATTTTCCAAGCTGTTTTCAGTCGGAATTTACCATATTGTTTTCAGTCAGAATTTCCCAAGCTGTTTTCAGTCAGAATTTCCCAAGCTGTTTTCAGTCATAATTTCCCAAGCTGTTTTCAGTCAGAATTTCCCAAGCGGTTTTCGGTCAGAATTTTCCAAGCTGTTTTCAGGCAGAATTTCATATATTGATTTCAGTCAGAATTTCCCAAGCTGTTTTAAGTCAGAATTTCTCAAGCTATTTTCAGTCAGAATTTCCCAAGCTATTTTCAGTCATAATTTCCCAAGCTGTTTTCAGTCAGAATTTCCCAAGCTGTTTTCAGTCAGAATTTCCCAAGCTGTTTTCATTCAGAATTTCCCATAGTGTTTTCATTCAGAACTTCCCAAGCTGTTATCAGTCAGAATTTCCCAAGCTGTTTTCGGTCAGAATTTCCTAAGCTGTTTTCAGTCATAATTTCCCAAGCTGTTTTCAGTCATAAATTACCAAACTGTTTTCAGTCAGAATTTCCCAAACTGTTTTCAGTCATAATTTCCAAAGTTTTTTTTTTTGGGGGGGGGGGGGGGGGGGGGGGGGGAGGAGGGGGAGGGTGTCATAATTTCCTAAGCTGTTTTCAGTCAAAATTTTTCAAACAGTTTTCAGTCGGAATTTCCCATATTGTTTTCAGTCATAATTACCCAAGCTGTTTTCAGTCAGAATTTCCCAAGCTGTTTTCAGTCAGAATTTCCCAAGCTATTTTCAGTCATAATTTCCCAAGCTCTTTTCAGTCATAATTTCCCATATTGTTTTCAGTCAGAATTTCCCAAGCTGTTTTCAGTCATAATTTCCCAAGCTGTTTTCAATCATAATTTACCATATTGTTTTGAGTTAGAATTTCCCAAGCTGGTTTCAGTCATAATTTACCATATTGTTTTCAGTTAAAATTTCCCAAGCTGTTTTCAGTCAGAATTTCCCAAGCTGTTTCAGTCAGAATTTCCCAAGCTGTTTTTACATCTCTCTGCCAAAGAAGCCGGCACTGAGGGGAAGGGGTTACGAATGCAGTTCTTAATCCCGTATACCGCGTTATAAACTCAGCTGCGGGCGATTTGGAGGCAGCCTGCGTTGCGCTGGTTTTTTCAAAATAAAATTCGTATGCAAACTGCTGAACGTAATCTTACCATGAAACCACAAACACCCATAAAATTCTGGGGCTGAATGTGGCGTCCTGTAAAGGATATGCAACTAACTCTGAAAGAAAGAACATTTAAATTTGTCGCGCAAAATAATCAGTCAAGTGACTCCCCAATGTAGCACATGTACAGACTAAGCTTGAGTTCAAAAGGGAGCGAAAAAAAAAAAAAAAAGAACAACAAAATGACAATAATGACAATACATTTACATCAGCAGTAAAATTATACAACACAATGCTAGCTGGCAATGTGTAATATTCACATAATAGTTAATGAACATAGGGAAGCATGCACATGTGGCGGATTAGCAGGTGATCCCATGTGAATAATTAACTTTGAATCAACTAATTTTGGATATTCCCAGACGGCTTTATCACGCATTTTTGACGAGACAACTTGTAGATGAGGAAGTAGCATAAATGTCCTTGACTCATCTCAACTCAGCTGAAACCACCAGACATAAGTCAGCTATATCTGGTCGAAGTAAAGATAAATATGGCAGGCGAATAGTTGCAAGCATGGAACAGTACCGTCATGAATATCATGAAAAGAAAATTAGTAGAAAATAGAAATGTTAAAAACGAGCATGCAAACTGCAAATACTAACTTACTAGTGAAGGATATATATATATAATATATATATATATATATATATATATATATATATATATATATATATATATATATATATATATATATATATATTATATATATATATATATATATATATATATATATATATATATATATAATACGGGTACATCCACTATCACTTGAAAACATATCCATTTTCATAACACTTAGGAAGAAACCAATGGGTTGCTGATTGTGAGTATTACAGAACTATTATTAGCTTGATAAGTCACATAACTAATATACTCAAGATCACACAAGTTAGCACTCAAAAAAAAAAAAAAATAGATGAGGAAATAGCTGAAGAGGTATTTGGGTTCCGCAAACATGGCGGCTCAGAGAAGTCATGAAGTTTGAAGACATTGATTGAACACTATTTAAAAGTTAATAAAGCATATATATATATATATATATATATATATATATATATATATATATATATATATATATATATATATATATATATATATATATATATATATATATATATATATATGTATGTTTCATAGACTACAAGAAAGATTTTGACAGGTTACAACATGAACAATATGAAGGCAGCAAGTCAAATGGTTTGGCCATGCAAGTAGGTTACCAACTAACAGTATACCACAGCAAGCAATGATGTACAGACCAGAGGGAAGCAGAGGAAGAGGCCGACCACGTAAACGATGGACGCAGGGAATAACAGAGTCCATGAGAATATCGATACATGAAGCCAATAAGCGGGCACTCTTCCGCTGTTTATACTTCACCTCGACACTGCAATGTACAAGAGGAACATGATGAGATGAGATTAGATGAGACAACATGAAGGATTAATTTCATACCTTCAAGATATACGAGTAGACGGAAAGACATCATAATTATTAGTAACATGTACTGGGAACAAATGGCGTCATTAAGGTACAGAAATAATTATTGTCGCCCATAGAGATTAAAAGAGAATTTTGGCACAGAAGAGTTTTTTGCAAACCTCTTCAACTTATAAATGGACATAATTTTAAACAAGTTGGAGAACCTCCTGACCTTAACATAAATGGAAGAATCATAAACAATCTTTGGTATAATATGATATTATATGTTACTAGCAGAACGCGAGCAAGCGTTCCAAAACTTCTTGGAACAAATGAACAGGCATAGTGCAGAATGTGGCTTAGATAATAATATCAACAAAAAAAGCGAAAACTATAATAGATGGCAGTGGAAAGGAAAGGCCATCATTGAACAGTAAACGAAGAGATACTAGAACAAGTAACAAGTCCCTCCTCCTATCTTGGACATGTAATGGCAGGTTATGGCAGTAATGAAACAGAAAGCAAACAAAAAAAATATGAATGGCCAAAAAATCTTTCAACATCATAAAATAAGTATTAATATCTAGAGAAATTAACGCATTAAAAATTAAAACTGTCAAATGGTATGTATATTCAACAATACTATATCGCTTTTGAAACCTGGACAATGAAGAACCAATTAGAAAGTATAATCGGGGCTCTGGAGATGTGGATATACAGAAGAATATATCGTATTTCATGGAAACAGAGACAATCAAATACAGAGGTTCTAGAAAATCTAGGAATGGAAAGAGAGTTGATGAAAGTAATAAAAAATAAGGCAAGTGAAATATTTCGGTCACGATAAAAGATATTAAAGAAAGTTGCATATCCTATACAGGACGTCGTAGTCAATCCCAGCATTGTGTTTGCTGTTTGTAAGAGACATATCACTTTTATGAAACCACACTGGAGGGTAATTTTGAATACAAGAGAGCAAGAGCAACGATAGTAGTGGGAAGATAACATGAAGAGATGGACGAACAGCAGTCTGAAAGACAGTGTTGGAGATTCATTGTGGAGACGGCCCCTGATTTATTAAGAACAATATTTCAGATACCATACATACCGTTACCAGGCTAGGAATGAGAATAACCCTAGCACGCCTGACTGCCCGACATGACAGACCTTGTGAATGCAATAACAGCCTAGGAATGAGAATAACCCTAGCACGCCTGACTGCCCGACATGACAGACCTTGTGAATGCAATAACAGCCTAGGAATGAGAATAACCCTAGCACGCCTGACTGCTCGACATGACAGACCTTGTGAATGCAATAACAGCCTAGGAATGAGAATAACCCAAGCACGCCTGACTGCCCGACATGACAGACCTTGTGAATGCAATAACAGCCTAGGAATGAGAATAACCCAAGCACGCCTGACTGCCCGACATGACAGACCTTGTGAATGCAATAACAGAAAAGGAACATCTTTTGCAACAGTAAGTGCGAAGGTTAAATGGAGACATTTCCGGAGCGATAGCCAATATCAATTACAAAAACACCCACAGAAACAGTTATGGATGGTTACCCAACAACTAGCCACAGAAGTAATAGCTCATACCACTATTTTATCTAGCGGATAAAACATACTAAGTGACAAACATAGACAAACTGAGCAGGCAACATTGTGAAATCTTAAGTCTACGACTTTCACAACCACTCACACAATAGCATTAAAATTAAAAATACAAACAGTTAGATATGTAGCTCCTGCAAAAAGATGAGACACACTAATCACGGACAGTGTACACACTTTTCACTGTTATGGAATCCGTTGTATAGTATGTCTCATCTATGTGTCCTTGTATAGTATGTCTCATCTATGTGTCCTTGTATAGTATGTCTCATCTATGTGTCCTTGTATAGTATGTCTCATCTATGTGTCCTTGTATAGTATGTCTCATCTATGTGTCCTTGTATAGTATGTCTCATCTATGTGTCCTTGTATAGTATGTCTCATCTATGTGTCCTTGTATAGTATGTCTCATCTATGTGTCCTTGTATAGTATGTCTCATCTATGTGTCCTTGTATAGTATGTCTCATCTATGTGTCCTTGTATAGTATGTCTCATCTATGTGTCCTTCGTATAGTATGTCTCATCTATGTGTCCTTGTATAGTATGTCTCATCTATGTGTCCTCGTATAGTATGTCTCATCTATGTGTCCTTGTATAGTATGTCTCATCTATGTGTCCTCGTATAGTATGTCTCATCTATGTGTCCTTGTATAGTATGTGTCATCTATGTGTCCTCGTATAGTATGTCTCATCTATGTGTCCTTGTATAGTATGTCTCATCTATGTGTCCTTGTATAGTATGTCTCATCTTTTCGCAGGAGTCACACACACCTAACTGTTTGTATTATCGACTGTTTGTATTTCCTATTGTTATATCCTGCTGCAGCCGTTGCATCTCTTATTTAATAGCATTAAAATGGGAATATGGAGGTAGTTCTATAGACAATTCAATCGATGGGATGTGAATTGTTATGTCTTCACATATTCTAAGCCACGAACAATGAGATGGTGTGACAGGTTCCCTTTCTTGTCACCTTACCTCCCCAACTCTCGTTATAAAGTTCTATCGACCTCAGAGACGCACTGGCCGAAAAAAAACAATAATTCTGCTTCTTATGAGAATTGACCCAGACCGCTGCACTAAGCATAATGCCATGGCTGCTCGTGGATTAAAACATTACATCACAATATAACTGGAACTTAATATTCAGTAAACTCCTATGAGAATTATATATAATATCATTGCAATAGGGATAACGTATGAAAGCAGAAAT
The DNA here is from genome assembly GCA_014155875.1 of Cepaea nemoralis. NCBI lineage: Eukaryota > Metazoa > Mollusca > Gastropoda > Stylommatophora > Helicidae > Cepaea > Cepaea nemoralis. The sequence goes on from JACEFZ010002377.1 coordinate 246,689, forward strand.
AAAAAAGTTCGAAAAAAGAAGTATGCTCAGAAAGTTCTAACAAGGCGACGAAATGTCAGGTTTCATAAACCCAGCTGTCATCATCTGGCGGGTAGATAATTAATTGGCAGGTGTGGTTTCAACAAGTGGTTGGAGTTCAACAGAAGATTCCAGATATGGTGGTCAGCCTAACAGGTGACCTGCACATGTTTGACCGTCAATGACTGCCAGTGCTCACACTGTTGGACGGGAGTGTGCTACATGAACAGAGTATACCCAAGCCACAAATTAGGCAGGAGGGTGACACATGAACAGAGTATACCCAATCTCTATTTGAGAGGAATTAGAGAGAAAGGGCAGAATGTCAGACGGACCTGCGTGTCCAATTCTTAACCTTTTGAACACAAAGATTGTTCGTTCGTTCGTTCTTTCGTACACCCGCATGCCCTGGCACGAAAATGAAACTAATCTTTGCCAGCCGAAACTGCTCCAGAGACAGCACCCACTCTATCCGGACCCACCCTATCTCTATCTTCCTGAGCATACTCATTGAGTCACTAAAGAAACACGCCCTAGTGAATGTCTGTGTCTCGAGCCATGTTATTGCTCTACTTAATCCCATGACTTCCATAGTCAGGCGACTTGTGGTCAAAGCAAAATCATCATAATCTTCCTTCACAACCCTCCCTCCGACCTGAGCCGTAAATGCCCATGAACTTCTCATTTGTCGAACGACCGACACATCTATGTAGATGACAGCATCACCCTCTAAAGAATTCTCGAAGATCAAAGCCTGTATTTCCACCTCCACAGCAGCCGAATTTTCTTATCTGCATTTTCTGTCTAGTTGGATGCAAAAAGGTAACCTTTTGCAAGATAAAAAACATACTGACCATTAAAAAGATATCAATTGAAACGAGAAAAAGAGTGTTGAAGTGCTACATAGAAACTATACTTTCATATGGATGTGAAGCGTGGAAAATGAGCAGACAAACTGAAAAACATCTGATGGCTGTTGAAATGTGGTTTCTGAGGAAAATGCAAAGAATACCATGGACAGACATGAAAACCAATGAACAAGTCCTACAAGAAACAAATGAGGATCGTAAACCCATTAGAGACATTAGACGTAGACAGTCAAAATTGTGTGAGCATGTTATGAGAAGAAATGAATTGGAGAACTTGGTGACAACTGGCAAGATCAAAGGGATGAGACCAAAGGGAAGACCAAGAAGTAAATACCTGGATGCTGAGGGCTTGTTGGCCCCGTTCATTTGCCAGTAAGTAAGAACGTATGTATGCCACTAAGTAAGAACTTATGTATGCCACTAAGTAAGAACGTATGTATGCCACTAAGTAAGAACTTATGTATGCCACTAAGTAAGAACTTATGTATGCCACTAAGTAAGAACATATGTATGCCACTAAGTAGAACGTATGTATGCCACTAAGTAAGAACTTATGTATGCCACTAAGTAAGAACTTATGTATGCCACTAAGTAAGAACTTATGTATGCCACTAAGTAAGAACGTATGTATGCCACTAAGTAAGAACGTATGTATGCCACTAAGTAAGAACGTATGTATGCCACTAAGTAAGAACTTATGTATGCCACTAAGTAAGAACTTATGTATGCCACTAAGTAAGAACTTATGTATGCCACTAAGTAAGAACGTATGTATGCCACTAAGTAAGAACGTATGTATGCCACTAAGTAAGAACTTATGTATGCCACTAAGTAAGAACTTATGTATGCCACTAAGTAAGAACTTATGTATGCCACTAAGTAAGAACATATGTATGCCACTAAGTAAGAACGTATGTATGCCACTAAGTAAGAACTTATGTATGCCACTAAGTAAGAACGTATGTATGCCACTAAGTAAGAACATATGTATGCCACTAAGTAAGAACGTATGTATGCCACTAAGTAAGAACGTATGTATGCCACTAAGTAAGAACTTATGTATGCCACTAAGTAAGAACGTATGTATGCCACTAAGTAAGAACGTATGTATGCCACTAAGTAAGAACGTATGTATGCCACTAAGTAAGAACTTATGTATGCCACTAAGTAAGAACTATGTATGCCACTAAGTAAGAACTTATGTATGCCACTAAGTAAGAACGTATGTATGCCACTAAGTAAGAACGTATGTATGCCACTAAGTAAGAACGTATGTATGCCACTAAGTAAGAACTTATGTATGCCACTAAGTAAGAACATATGTATGCCACTAAGTAAGAACTTATGTATGCCACTAAGTAAGAACGTATGTATGCCACTAAGTAAGAACGTATGTATGCCACTAAGTAAGAACGTATGTATGCCACTAAGTAAGAACTTATGTATGCCACTAAGTAAGAACTTATGTATGCCACTAAGTAAGAACTTATGTATGCCACTAAGTAAGAACGTATGTATGCCACTAAGTAAGAACGTATGTATGCCACTAAGTAAGAACTTATGTATGCCACTAAGTAAGAACTTATGTATGCCACTAAGTAAGAACTTATGTATGCCACTAAGTAAGAACATATGTATGCCACTAAGTAAGAACGTATGTATGCCACTAAGTAAGAACATATGTATGCCACTAAGTAAGAACGTATGTATGCCACTAAGTAAGAACGTATGTATGCCACTAAGTAAGAACGTATGTATGCCAGTAAGTAAGAACTTATGTATGCCACTAAGTAAGAACTTATGTTAGCCACTAAGTAAGAACGTATGTATGCCACTAAGTAAGAACTTATGTATGCCACTAAGTAAGAACTTATGTATGCACTAAGTAAGAAGGTATGTATGCCACTAAGTAAGAACTTATGTATGCCACTAAGTAAGAACTTATGTATGCCACTAAGTAAGAACTTATGTATGCCACTAAGTAAGAGAACTTATGTATGCCACTAAGTAGAGAACTTATGTATGCCACTAAGTAAGAACATATGTATGCCACTAAGTAAGAACGTATGTATGCCACTAAGTAAGAACATATGTATGCCACTAAGTAAGAACTTATGTATGCCACTAAGTAAGAACTTATGTATGCCACTAAGTAAGAACTTATGTATGCCACTAAGTAAGAACATATGTATGCCACTAAGTAAGAACATATGTATGCCACTAAGTAAGAACATATGTATGCCACTAAGTAAGAACATATGTATGCCACTAAGTAAGAACTTATGTATGCCACTAAGTAAGAACTTATGTATGCCACTAAGTAAGAACTTATGTATGCCACTAAGTAAGAACGTATGTATGCCACTAAGTAAGAACGTATGTATGCCACTAAGTAAGAATGTATGTATGCCACTAAGTAAGAACGTATGTATGCCACTAAGTAAGAACATATGTATGCCACTAAGTAAGAACGTATGTATGCCACTAAGTAAGAACATATGTATGCCACTAAGTAAGAACGTATGTATGCCACTAAGTAAGAACGTATGTATGCCACTAAGTAAGAACGTAGGTATGCCACTAAGTAAGAACATATGTATGCCACTAAGTAAGAACTTATGTATGCCACTAAGTAAGAACGTATGTATGCCACTAAGTAAGAACTTATGTATGCCACTAAGTAAGAACTTATGTATGCCACTAAGTAAGAACGTATGTATGCCACTAAGTAAGAACGTATGTATGCCACTAAGTAAGAACATATGTATGCCACTAAGTAAGAACATATGTATGCCACTAAGTAAGAACGTATGTATGCCACTAAGTAAGAACTTATGTATGCCACTAAGTAAGAACGTATGTATGCCACTAAGTAAGAACTTATGTATGCCACTAAGTAAGAACTTATGTATGCCACTAAGTAAGAACGTATGTATGCCACTAAGTAAGAACTTATGTATGCCACTAAGTAAGAACGTATGTATGCCACTAAGTAAGAACTTATGTATGCCACTAAGTAAGAACGTATGTATGCCACTAAGTAAGAACTTATGTATGCCACTAAGTAAGAACTTATGTATGCCACTAAGTAAGAACTTATGTTAGCCACTAAGTAAGAACGTATGTATGCCACTAAGTAAGAACATATGTATGCCACTAAGTAAGAACATATGTATGCCACTAAGTAAGAACTTATGTATGCCACTAAGTAAGAACGTATGTATGCCACTAAGTAAGAACTTATGTTAGCCACTAAGTAAGAACGTATGTATGCCACTAAGTAAGAACTTATGTATGCCACTAAGTAAGAACGTATGTATGCCACTAAGTAAGAACATATGTATGCCACTAAGTAAGAACATATGTATGCCACTAAGTAAGAACTTATGTTAGCCACTAAGTAAGAACGTATGTATGCCACTAAGTAAGAACTTATGTTAGCCACTAAGTAAGAACGTATGTATGCCACTAAGTAAGAACTTATGTATGCCACTAAGTAAGAACGTATGTATGCCACTAAGTAAGAACATATGTATGCCACTAAGTAAGAACATATGTATGCCACTAAGTAAGAACTTATGTATGCCACTAAGTAAGAACGTAATGTATGCACTAAGTAAGAACTTATGTTAGCCACTAAGTAAGAACGTATGTATGCCACTAAGTAAGAACTTATGTATGCCACTAAGTAAGAACGTATGTATGCCACTAAGTAAGAACATATGTATGCCACTAAGTAAGAACATATGTATGCCACTAAGTAAGAACTTATGTTAGCCACTAAGTAAGAACGTATGTATGCCACTAAGTAAGAACGTATGTATGCCACTAAGTAAGAACATATGTATGCCACTAAGTAAGAACATATGTATGCCACTAAGTAAGAACGTATGTATGCCACTAAGTAAGAACTTATGTATGCCACTAAGTAAGAACGTATGTATGCCACTAAGTAAGAACTTATGTTAGCCACTAAGTAAGAACGTATGTATGCCACTAAGTAAGAACGTATGTATGCCACTAAGTAAGAATGTATGTATGCCACTAAGTAAGAACGTATGTATGCCACTAAGTAAGAACATATGTATGCCACTAAGTAAGAACATATGTATGCCACTAAGTAAGAACTTATGTATGCCACTAAGTAAGAACTTATGTATGCCACTAAGTAAGAACGTATGTATGCCACTAAGTAAGAACGTATGTATGCCACTAAGTAAGAATGTAAGTACGTAAGAACTATGTAAGTACGTAACTAAGTAACGACGTATGCATGCCACTAAGTAAGTAAGAGCGTAAGTAAGAACGTATTAAGTACGTAAGTAAGTAAGAACTATTTAAGTACGTAAGTTCGTAAGCAAGGAGGTCAGCAAATAAATAAACGACCATTCTATACGCCTTAAGATGTATTGAGCAAATGATGTTAGATCCATATGATTATAGACAATCGATACTCGGGTGGTGCTATGGTTAATGTCAAGCCGGACGTCTTGACTGCCCAAGATATGTCCTGGTACTCGTTTCAGGCTGGATCGATTTAGAAAACCAGCTCATTGTTATAACTCACCGCAATGAGAACCCATAACCACCGAGTCGGCTGTCAAGTGTCTAGCCACTTAGCTACCACGTCCGTAAGTGATTCATGCTTTGAGGAAAATTAACATCAAATTCACCACCAACGACATCAACAACAGAAAACTGAGAGGTTAAAGAAATACCCTGATAGTTGCCGCGCAATATACACTCTTGCGGTGTTGTATCAGTGCTTACTCTAGTAGACGAAAGGAAAAAAAAAAACTGAATATTTCCTTACGAGATATTTTTAATCGCTTCTCACAATCACCAACTCCCTGAAATGAAAGACAGGAAACGTCTACAGAGTTAGATGAAGAAGAAAGAAAATATAAACGGGTATTAAAAGTGTTGATATTTGATATCTTCGCTTAGGAAATCGATCGGCGTACTTGACATCACCCCCCTACTTGATACTACCACATCCGGACGTTTTTGAATAGGCAGTGAACGGGCAGACTCAATCCACACAGATACATTGACTTTACTAACCAATCCTTGGAGACCGTCAATTCTAAAACGAGGCTCTGAAACGATACCAATTTGAACCCAACATCCGCTTCCTGGGTTACTACAAACGGTATAAAATCATACACACCGATTCATTTCCGTTTCCTCTCTTTCCGGTTATTTTCTCCTTCAATCGCTTTTTTGAAAAAAGGATAATCACTCCGAAGATGAAACCGCGCAGATTGATCAGACTTTATCTTGAAGATTAAGTTTATGAGATGAATAATACCAGAGAAGAGAAAATACACAATTTAACCATTATATTCAGCGTAGATGGCATCATTTGTTAGCTTCAAAAACAAAAAGCAAAATCTTTAAACTTGACATTTTGAGGCTGAAAACACCATAACTAATTATTCAGGTTCTTAAGAAAGATTCCAGGATTTTCTGTGCGCTCTTTCAAAATCGCTTTGTAAGTTGGTTTTCATTTCTCTAAGATTGTTCTTGATACCGCCACTCCTTCTGTTACATAGGTCTACCCCATGTTCTTTATCCATCATTTTCTCCTCAATGTGGCTCTCTGTGGTAGATGGTACCAGGGCATTTTTGTGAGATGACCAACCATTTAATCTGTTGTTCTCTAATGACTTGTTCAGACTAAGTCTTCTTCTAATTTCTTCGTTCCTAATTCTCTCTCACAGTTAATCTCACAGCTCCTCTAGGGCATATAATTTCTGTTGTTATGATTCTAAGCTCGTTAGTCTGCAGTAGTGCCCATGTTTGACACTGATAGTAAAATGTCAGGTCAAACAAAAGTTCTTATGTGATGTGTTTTAGTTTTTATAAGTATCTTTCTATGCAACAGAAGTGGCCTTAGTTGTCTCAGTGCCTTATTTGCCTTTGCACCATTTGTGTTGATTTCTCTTATCCATTCCCCCATCTGAAGTGACAAATCGACCCTAGATATGAACATTCGCTTGTTTGTTTTATTTCTGAGCTCTTTATTTTTATTGACAGGGTTTCTATTGGGAAGTCAGCGTCCTGGTCTTGGGGAAGTTAAATACAAGCCTCAGAAATTGGAGTGGGTTTGACTGATGACTGTGGGACACTTGAAAGAGGGCCCAAACGAACAAATCAGTCAAGTGCGGACTACGCTGAAGTTCAAATATAGCAAACGAAAAAGAAACGACAAAGGTCTACTTGACGAAGGGCTGACTGCCTGTTCTGATGTAATCTACTTTCCACAGTACTGACTGCCTGTTCTGATCCCATCTACTTTATACATTAAAGACTGTCTGTTCTGATCCCATCTACTTTACACAGTACAGACTGCCTGTTCTGACCCCCATCTACTTTACACAGTACAGACTGTCTGTTCTGATCCCATCTACTGCACACAGTACAGACTGCCTGTTCTGACCCCCATCAACTTTACACAGTACAGATTGTCTGTTCTGATCCCATCAACTTTACACAGTACAGACTGCCTGTTCTGATCCCATCTCCTTTACACAGTACAGATTGTCTGTTCTGATCCTATCAACTTTACACAGTACAGACTGCCTGTTCTGATCAAATCTCCTTCATAAAGTACAGACTGCCAGTTCTGATCCAACCTCCGTCTCAGTCAGTTGGGGAAATCGTTGTTGGAGACGGGTCGGCTCTTGATAGTGGATTTAGGCGTCATGGTAGGCGGAATGGCACTTGATAGTGCAGCATATCCTGATGCAAGGAGAGTCGGTTCTTCACAGAGTTGGGGACAACGTCGGGATCAATCAATCTTTCGTGTCAAACAGCCTTTGCGAATCAGTGGTACATTTGCGTTGTCTGTCTGTCTGTCTGTCTGTCTGTCTGTCTGTCTGTCTGTCTGTCTGTCTGTCTGTCTGTCTGTCTGTCTGTCTGTCTGTCTGTCTGTCTGTCTGTCTGTCTGTCTGTGCCTTTGTCTGTCTGTCTGTCTATCTGTCTGTCTGTCTGTCTGTCTGTCTGTCTGTCTGTCTGTCTGTCTGTCTGTGCCTTTGTCTGTCTGTCTGTCTATCTGTCTTTCCTATTTGGAATATACCACAAGCTGGAACATGCGCACTCAGTCGTGCACTGACAATGTGTTAACGCTTCTACATATAGCATATTTCGAATATGTTAACTGTTATACATGGACACCGACAATTTGTTAACTCTTATGCATATATACTGAGAATATGTTAACTCGTATTCAAAGACACTGACAAAATTTTGACTGTTATACATACACACTGATAATATTTTAACCCCTATACATTGAGAATATGTTATCTCTTATACATACGCACTTACAATATGTTAACTCTTATACATTCATACTGACAATATGTTAACTCTTATACATTTACACTGACAATTCTTAAACTAAATATGCCAGGCAATATATCGTTCAATCTACTGTTTTTGTCTTCGTTATTCAAATTCACTACAGCTTGAAGAATTTATCTAATCACTTTAGTTTATGTTGTGTGATTTCTGCAGTATGTACCTGACGAGAAGCAGCGAAATATACTAGACAATAAATCGTGCACTATTGTTTGTGTTCTAATTCTTTAACCCTTATACACATACACTGCCAATATACACTGGGTGTATGTTAACTCTTATAAACTCACACTGATAATACATGATATGACGTAACTCTGTACAGTTGTCCATAACAGAAATCTATTCACACACCTAATGACTTATTGCGCTTATGGTACTGGAAACATTTTTAGAGACCAACCGGGAGTCGAGGGACGATGTGATTAATATTATGCCGGCTGCCTTCACTGCCCAAGACATTTTCTAATACTTAGTTAAGACTGGGTCGAACTGGGAGCAAAGGTTCAGATTTAAATTTCTGCTTCGATGTAACCTCTGACCCCTGGACTGGCAGGCCAGTTTCTTGCCAGTATCCTTTCCCAGCTTCCTAACAGTTTATCATGGCCCATAACAAATTAGTGCCACGTTTACGATCTGGAATTTTTTTTTCTCCAGAACTCGCATTTAGAGGATATGTTTTGCTGTCATATTATACTGAAACATTTGAGGTACAAAACAAGTGACCTGAAATCCTTCTGCGGGCTGTCATCTGTCAAAGTGTTGTTACTTGGTGACCCGACAAGTTTTTCCAGCTGCTGTTTGTTAACGGGTTTTAGATGTTTGTGGTGTCCTTTTTAATTCAGAAATAGTTTTGTTGTTGTTTTCGCCGGGAAATATTTAATCTCATCTCATCATGTTCCTCTTGTACCTTGCGGTATCGAGGTAAAGTATAAACAGCGGGAGAGTGCTCGCTTATGGGCTTCGTGTATCGATGGACTCTGTTATTCCCTGCATATATCGTTTACGTGGTCGGCCTCTTCCTCTGTTTCCCTCTGGTATGTACATCATTGCTTTTATTTAATTGTTTTTGTTTAGCTACTTGGTTTGTACTTTGATCAGATCTCGTTGTTGTTGTTGTTGTGTTTTTTTTTTTTGCATATCCTATTTACAGGACAATGCTGTCAACACCAGCATTTTACTGCTGTTGTTGATGTCTTGGCAAGTTTACGTTCAGTAGTTTGTCATTGCTTTCTGACCCACCGGCTCCCATACCAACACGTTAAAACCCCAGCGCGACATGGTGTGCTGGGAAATCGGCCGCCGCTGTGTTTCGAGCGCGTGGTAAGCGGCTCACGAATCGCGTTCGCAAACCTTTAGGCCATGGCGACCATCAGATCTTGTATTACCCAATCTAACACAGTATGATGTTGTGCTGTTATGCCAACTTGTTGACTGTTTCAGGGCGGCTTTAGTGATATCCTGACAAAGACCTTACTTATTACAATCTTTGGGTGTTACTAATAATCACACAACATCAGTAAGAATGACAACCATATATTGAATGTTACATATTATTCGTATATTTTATCTGAGCTATAATAGCTTATTTACCGCCTAAAGCTTTTCGGTACAGTCTTATAATATGCTTCAGTTGCAGAAATTAATGTTAGCGTGACACCATAATTAAGTTGCATATCTTTATTACTGTCTTTGAGTATTACTAATAGCCACACAATACCAGTACAACTACAACATTATATTTAATGTTAGTTTTCTGTTTCATCGGAACAATAATTGCTAAATTACTGCCTGAAGCGTGAATGTAAAGTTGCTCGATGGAAATACTTATAACCGCTCTATGGAAAGATTAATAACCGTTCGATGCAAAGACAACCAGTCTATGGAAGGAGATCCGCTCTTTGGAAAGACATAAACCGGTCTATGGAAAGACATAACCGATTTTTGGAAAGAATTAACCGGTCTATGGAAAGACAACCGCTCTTTGGAAAGACATAAACCGGTCTATGGAAAGACATAAACCGGTCTATGGAAAGACATAAACCGGTCTATGGAAAGACATAACCACTCTTTGGAAAGACAAAACCGGTCTATGGAAATACATAACCATTCTACGGAAAGACATAACTAATCTTCAGAAAGACATATCCGGTCTATGGAAAGATATAACCGGTCTATGGAAAGACAAATCCGCTCTTTGGAAAAACAACCGATTATTGGAAAGACCACACTGTTCAATCGAAAGACATAACCGGTCAATAGAAAGACATAACCGCTCTGCGGAAAGACTAACCGCTCGATGGAAAGACTTTTAAACGCTCTATGGACAGACATATAACCGCTGTATGGACGGACATATAACCGCTCGAGGGAAAGATCTGATCCTTGGCTAGTTGCTCTGTTTCATGTCATCCATCTTATCTCTTCTTGTTCCTCTTGTACCTTGTGGAGTCGAGGTGGAGCGTAAACAGCAAGAGAGTCCGCGTCTCCGGCTATGAGCTTCATATATCGAGATTCCCATGTATTCTGTTATTCCCTCTGTCCATCGTTTATATGGTCAGCCTCTTCTTCAGGTTCCATATTATCTTTACATCAGATTAATGTAATATATTACTTGCACATTTACACCTTTCAGCGTAATAAACAACACAGCTTTAATGAACTGATCAACAGACCTTTTCGTTTCTAATAATTGAAGTAGTTAAATGTGCAATAAAACACACCTGCAGATAGCTTGTAAACAAACTGAATATCCAGGAATGGAGTGTCAATTCTCGGGCTCAAAAACCTGCATCATTGATCAATAATACTTGATCTTCCGTTCCGAAGGCAGTAGCAAAGAGGTAAATTATTGCACCCCCTAGCCTTCTGGTAATTTGTGTGTCGACGGCAGTTATGTAGTTAATTCAAGTACAATCATAATCTACATGAATAGGCTCGAATGAGTTATGATTTAATCGAGCGGTTTGTTAACAAACCCAGTTAACATTTTTATCATTTTATTCTGTAGAGTTGAAGGCATAGAGGTCGTTCGTGATGGCTTAGATGTTATGATGTCAGCATCTGGTTCGCGCAGACCCGCATGGCTGCACAGTCAAGACTACGGGGTGTGTATTAAATATATATAATTAAATGATACTATACCTCTACCTTCATTGATCCTGGGTAGTGGATCGGACGTCTAGACATGAGCAATAAAATTCTAAAGACCCATTGTGACCCACGTTGTTCACCTGAACAACCCCTCTTCTGTTTCTTCTTTTGCCATAATACTTTAACCGTGAAGCGTCGTAGAAAAGAGGTTGGGGTAATATATTTTTCCCCGCTCATCTCGTTACTTGCGCCAGTGTCAAATTTCACTTCTTATTGACACATGTAAATACAGCTCGAGGTATGGTGTCCGCCTCGAGTGCTGGAGGTCCCGGGTTCAGGCCCCGGTGAGGACCAGGATTTATTTAAAGAATCCATCGGGACTTCCAGTAATTTCCTCTGGTCTCTGGGTAGTGAGATCGGAAGCCCGTGTGTATTGTTGCGCACGTAAAAAATCCCTTGGCAGTTGGAAATCGAAAAAGAGTAGCCTAACGGCGCTGCCCGGGCAAAATTTCGAGTTAAAAATCTACCCAAGTATTTCAGGATCCTCGGCGGTGCTACGGAGTTCGTGCACTGAGCTGAGTTTCTCCAGACTCAGGTTTGAGTTAGGAGGAGAACGGAGCACTTATGGGTTGCACCCGTGTGCCGTGATGTTGATCCATAAACTAAACTAAACTAAACTAAACTAAACTAAACCTGTAAATACATGTAAAACCACGTTCCGTTGGGTTTTAATGTGTTTGTAAAGGGAGAGGTCGTTCATAAAGCAATGGCAAACTACAGAAAGTACAGTTGCTAAGACATCAACACACAGCAGTAAAATGCTGGTGTTGACAGCGATATTCTTTAAATTGGATATGAAAAGGAAAAAAAAAAAACAACATGTAAACAAGTCAAAAGTAAATACCAGTTTCCCTATGTCTTGAGGCCTACTGAGTATATGGTGCAAATTCCATGTTTGTAAATACTACCAACTGACACACCATGGGTGATATGGTAAATGTTTTGCCGAGTCTCTTTACCTCCCAGTCAGTTTCCTGGTACTCACTTTAGGCTTAGTCTATGTGGGAGTCTAGGTCATTTAGTTTTGTTACTTGCTTTCGCTTTTGAGTTCGCTCTGGACTCAGGCGTAGTCCATACACAGATATATATATATATGTATGTGTGTGTGTGTGTGTGTGTGTGTGTGTGTGTGTGTGTGTGTGTGACGTCTCTTACATTTATACGAAGCCAAGGATTATCTTCAATAAGATTAATTTCTGTTTCTTAAACGTGCTTATGAAATATGACATTAATCAGATAATACGAAAAACAAAAACATGTAATGGCAGTGAATATATGGTTTCTGGCGCAAATGTGAAGCATATCATAGGCTGACAGGAAACGAACGAGACAGAATTTCAAGAAACAAATGACAACCGTAAATTAATTAGAGCAATTAGGCGTTGACATTCGAGGTATTTTGAGTACGTTGCATATGTTGGATTCCCCGCCCCCTCCCCCTCTCCGCCAAGGACTTGTTGGTGTTGTGGGAAATGAACAGGCGGGCAGATTGGCTGGGTCTGAATTCTTTGATAAGTTATGTGTGCATAATAAGGCAGATGTGATCGGGGTCGTTTGGATTCATGTGTATAGTGCTGAAGAACTGGTAGATCAGTGGTTCTCAACCTTTTTTGGCCCGTGCCCCCCTTCACCATATTTTCAGAACGCCATTCCCCCCTTCCTATAAAAAATTTGGCCCGTGCTCCCCTTCACCGTATTTTCAGAACGACATTCCCCCCCCCCCCTTTTCATATTTCCTATCTAAAAATCCCCCACCCCTACACAGTATACGTAAAAATGGAAGGTACATTTAATAGCATATACTAAAACAAGTCTAGATATCCACATAAAACATGATTTGTGGGTCTACTTACTTTATAAAATGAATATTAGAAGGATGAGACGTACATAACTTTAAAGTATGAAGAGAAAAACAATATCAAGTAATCGGTTCTTGTATTAACATGATCTTGAAATGGTCTTCATTCCCCCCCCCCCCCTGGAAACCCTAAAATTCCCTTCCCCACCGGTTGAGAACCACTGTGGTAGATCATCAAATCTTGGAGATAATGGATGCTGCAGGGAGTGACCAGAGGATCTGGCCAATACTACAAACGCCTAGGAAATTCCAGACGCGCTTATAACCAGACTGCTACTGGTTCCATTCGTAATGGGACTCTTCGCTTACTGTTGCAGATACGGACGATCACGTATGGGAATGTCCGTTGTGCTGTAATGTCGGTTCTCAAATTAACTCAACGCAACTCGGCAGGTTATGACGATTAAAATCTTGAACATGTGATGACAACTAGCAAACATCGATGTGAAAAGAGCAATGCGAAGACAAAAAGATAAATGCCCTGATGGCTTGGCCACATTGCATGGACTTGCACGACACGTAAGGAAGTTGTTGAGTATGTAGTGTGTGGCTTGTATAGTGTATATTCTTGATGTGTGCTTGTTGTGTGGTGTGTGCAATAGCAACGGCAAAGATCATCAACATCATAAAGTGCTCTGCCAGCTGGCGTAGGCGTTCATGGCTTTCTGCAGATCTCGGTCTTTGGTGTTCTGGATCAACACTGCTGATGATATTCCTCCATTCCAGCGTCTTAATCCAGCCAGCATAGTTTCTTTTGGTCTGCCTTTGCCTCTCATCCCCTCGATCTTTCCAGCTGTCACGATATTCTCTAATGCTTCTCTTCTCATCACGTTACCGAAGAAAGCTGTTTGTCTCTTTCTAATTCTTGTATACATTGTTCTAGTTTCATTAGCCTGTTTCAGGCAATAATTGTTAATTACTCTGATAGTCCAAGGAATTCGCAACATTCGTCTCAGAAACCACTTCTCTGTTGCTTCTAACTTTTTCTTAATTTGTTCATTTACATTCCGAGATTCACTGCCATACAGCAAAACTGGTTCTATATATAACATTTTAGCACTCTCTTTCTTACATTCAGTGATAATGACTTATTGCATAAGCACACTCTTCATTTTCTGAGATAAGGCTTTTGCTTGCCCTATTCTGCTCTTAGTCTCTGTTGTAAATCTTGCATCTGATGTCATAAATGCCCCTATGTATTTAAAATTATCCACTTGGTTAATAATTTTCTCGAATATTTCTGTCACATTTTGGTTTCATCATTTTAATTGATATCAACATTGTTACCGTTTTCTTGATATTCAAGGAGATTCCTCTCTTTGCACTCTCTGTTACTACAATGCCCAACAATTGTTGTAGGTCTGTTGTGTTATCCGCCAATACTGTGTCATCTGCATATCAGTATATTATGTATATTATATATTATAACCTTGGATTAGTAATTCCTGACGTCTCTTTAATTTCTCTCACTATTACATTCGCTATATAGGGAGAAGAGGTCCAGCGTCGTCAGCGTTGTACAAGACAAGAAGATCCCTGTCGTACTCATAGCTTTATCTGTTCGTAACTGCCCTCTTTATTTAGCATTTTATTTGCTGCTACTTGGTTCCAGTAAATATTCTTTATTATTCTTAACTTGTTCCCATCAATGTCGATATTTTCCAAAAGTTTAATCAGGTCATCATGTTTTACGTTTTCAAATGCCTTAGTATTATCTATCAAGCACAAATATATGTATGTATGTGTCTCTATTGATACAATGAAATAAATAAATAATAGTAATTCGCCATTCTTCGCAAATATGTTTTCCAATTTTACTATACGCAGAGGGAGCGCCGTTGCTAACAGTTTTGCCTGCCGAACCTTTCGCTCAGGCGTTATGATCAAGACAAATTGACGGCAGCAGCTGGTATAACATTTATTTGTCCGAGATGTGTGTGGTATATGCTCCCACAACAGGCTAAGTACTTTCAGCCACAATAAACAGTTGTACTTATACACCTCTCGGTCGTGGGCAGTACACTTGATCGCCCTCAGTAATGTCAACACAGTCCAACCGTAACAACCATTATCACACTGTACTTTCGCTTTATCGCTACTTGGTATAGCTCGATACATTAGCTTCTTACTCTTTCTAGTACACAGTGGACCAGAACTCACCTTTTTTTCCTGCTGCTTATACTACTACGATTAATACTGACATCACCTACTTGAACTGTCCATCACTCATTCTAGTTTGCAAATGTACACTTGCGTTCTCTAAATATTAATAGAATGTCACTTCCGAATCCTCTAATGACGTGAGATGTTGGTGAATACAAGAAGGCCCCGGTTAACGTCGGAGTTACGTTCTTGGAAAACGCGACTTTAAGTGAAACGACGTATAGCGAAACACTATTTCCCATAGAAATAAATGAAATACAGTGTATTATGTAATTTTTATTTTGATGGTTGTTGATATTTATTGGCTAAATAGAAGTGGGTTGGAGGGAGAGTTGTAGAATTATTGGGAAGCAGAAGCATTAAAACCACGACTCGCTTCAAAACTATCATCAGCACTACTAGTACTACTGTCACCAGCTTTCGTTGCTACATCATAGAGTTTGCTTTCTCTTGGATAGATATCTTACTCACAGTCATATTCCGTTGGTTCTGGTCTTCAATCCAGACGGCCAATAGAGCTTTTATGTTCTCCATAAGAGTACTTCTCTTACGAGTGATCTTTAAAGCACTCAAAGGGGTTACGATTTTAGCACCTTCTTTGATTTTGTCAGCACCTGCACGAAATATCCTTACCGTGGTTGGAGGTCAACCATGGACTTTACCGATATCAACCCGATCGCCAGCCTCAAAACGACATCTAACTTCACCTTAACTTACGGGAAAAGTGAGCCAGCCACTCAGAAAGCAATGGCAAACTACGGAGCATAATCTTGCCAAGAAATCAACGACAACGGTAAAATGCCGGTGTTGACAGCGATGCGGAAAAAAAAAGACTTGTCCTTAAGATGCTTCGTGCTCTAATGAGAGGCTATTTCTTTCCCGATTTGGAACGACAATTCTGTTCCTGGGCTTTTGTCACTAGAGCTCACTGCTTAGCCAATTGACTGGCTTTCTGGGCACGCCACGTATTTATGCCTCGCTATAGTATTTGTTTTTTTTAAAAAAAAGCAACATTTTTGGTGTCCATCTGGTCATTAACTTCTCATGGTTAGCCGAACTGAATTCACCTCATGATTCGTGAGGTCATGAAAGAGGTCAAGGTCAAAACAACATTGTTGACAATAACTCGTGACAGGTTCATGATAATCCCGTGAAACATACTGAACACAACATTTTCTGACCATATTATTGAATGCCCATAAAAGATTGACGCTCCTCGAATAAATTCAGTTGAAAATTCAATGCGCAAATATGACTCATCTCACTACAGAACGATTCATCATCATTGGACGTTTACAGGCTGGACAGTAACAAAGTGTAGTAGCCAAATAATTTAATGTGGTTAGAAGCACTATTAGTCGTCTTTGGAGGCGATTTCAAGAAACTGGCTCAGTAGCAGACCGGCCGCGCAGTGGAAGACCCAGAATCACAACTGCTGCCGAAAACTGCTTCTTACGGCTGATAGTCACCTTAGGAATCGTTTTGCATCTGCGTCCTTCACAGTCCAGTCAGTGCCAGGAGCTCGTCGAATTTCAGATCAAACGGTCAGGAACCGGCTGCACGACGCAGGTCTTTGGGCTAGAAGGCCTTACAGAGGTCTTGTTCTTACGGACCGGTACCGCCAGAACCGACTGTAGTGGGCGAATCAGCATCGTCAATAACATGTTGGTACAAGTTTGCAATTGAAACTCCAATAATGTTGCCTTTCTTTTTTCTTTTTATGTAACAGTATATGTTGTCAGTTGAATTGCTGTACGCCTGTCTTTAACTCCTTTTGTCTTGTCTTTCAGTAATAATTACTCTAACTAGATACCCGACACAAGGTGTCAAGAAAAATTGTAACATGAGCATTTGTCTTTGCATGTTGTATCTTTAATTGTTAGGTCTTAGTCAGACATGACTAAGCTACCGTATGACAGTAGACGGTAATTGTTGCTTTCTATTAGCGCCGAATGCTAGGCTGCGCTCACCAAACCCAACACCCCACATTGTGCCAACGGCTTTGGGCGGAGGAGGGTACAAGCCTTATCTGGTGTCAGAAAATGCAACCTAAAGACTAAATGTCATGGCAGGGAAAATCTGGCCAGAAGCCTTGGTCGGCAACTGGTCTAGGATCGAAGCTCCGACAGATGGACAGTTAGAGCATTGCTTTGCTGATCGGGCAGCTTTTGCAGCATGTTTTATTCCAGACATATTGGTGTTAACCTTTCCTCTGGAGTAAACTAGACAAGGCCCCCCTCCCCCCCCCTCCCCGCAAAATAAAGGGATCATGGTGCATGGGCAACCCATGGTCTCTAAATTCAGCCCAGGCTTTGTGTTATGGAGAGATTAACTCCATTTTACAAACTATCGTCTGTCAAGACGGCACAGTGCTAATCAGTATAACCTTACCAGTTGTCACGGAATATTTTATCTTACTAGTTGCCACAAAATGTTACGGCTTTTCCAGTTTTTACATAATGATATCGGCTTTGCAGTGGCCACATAATGTTGTAATCTTATCAGTTGTCACAGAATGTTTTTTTTCTTCTTCGCATAGCCTTTACAGGACATTACTGTCAACACCAGCATTTTACCGCTTGTGCTGTTATTTCCTCGAGAGGAGATTGGAATCAACATGCACATCTTTAACCGGTTTATCTGTTGGGATTAGTTACTGACTTTTTGTCTACACTCCTCTCTTCCGTCTTATCATCCATATATCCCTTTCTTTCACTCTCTCTCTAGTTTTCCCTCAACACATACTCCGACAACAGTTCTTTTTAACATTAAATAAAAGATTTATTTATAAAACTATGTCTTGTGTATGGATGGGTATTGTCTGTGTAGTTGCTAGTGTTCTTCTGGTGTGGCTGCTAGATAAGATGTAGATAGATAGTCTTCGTGTCTTTCTCTCGTCTCTTCTCTCGGCTAAAGTACAGGACGATATATAGACACCACAGAACGATCTCACCCTGACGGCTCCGTCTGCTTGCGTCTGTAGATAAATCCGTTCTTTGTAATGAAAATGTTCACCACTGTATCAATGTACTTAACCCGCTCACTATTTGCTGTCCGCTTAAAATGAATGTTCGTTGTTTTCGTATAGCGTTCTTTAATCCATTCTGGAACAACACATCGAGATTCTAAAATGTTCTATTAGTGTTCTGTAAAAGTTCTACACTCGATATTTTGTACTTGATATATGCCCTTGGTACGCACTTTGCTACTCTATGAGATTGAGTCATTTGAGCTTTTCCATTAGCTCATCTGATCTTTATTATTCTTTCTCTGTCGTCCTTAATTCTTCCGGTGAGACTTCTATTCTTTCTTTTCTCCTGCACAAGTGTCGTGCTTTATTACTTTAAAGGGCTTTCTTGTGGGTTATCAACACTGAGTGATCTGGACCACAGCCATCTGTATTCTCTTATTTGATACGTCTCGCACTGGTATGGAAACCTGGTTGAGATACATTTAATAGTGAGATCTGTGTCTGCTTCCTCTTCTCCCCTATGTGAGTGTCTTTTCCTCCAGCCGAAATGAAAAGGCTTCCGAAAAAACCCACTCTGACATAGGATAGAAGATTCACCCCACATCTATACTGTTCCTACTACTAGAAAACAATGTTAAATGAACTTCACTAATATCTATATTCCTATTCTAAAACTATACTCTAATATACCTTATTTAGGCATCTATGTTCCTTTATAGAATTAATGTAAATCCACGAATCGAAATTTATCCGCATCCAAGCACTTTATCCCATTATAAGGGAGGATATTTCTTTTCATTACAGGACACATAATTCTATCTTCTCGTCCAGTTGGGAATACACACACTAAAACTGACAAAGAAAGTGGCTACTCTTTATAGGTCAGTCTATGTCGCATAATCCTTGACATTGCTGGACAAAGCAAATTCAGACTTCATTATCCCTTGTCAGTGGAAAATTTCTGATCTCAAACTTTTCCGTTGTTTAATACAACCAAACCGCATTCTGCTGTCCAGTCTTAGTCGCAAACCTCCCTCCAGAACGCAATAGGCTGGTCCATGATACTGTCTGTCTTTGTAGCAAACCAATTTTTCCACTCTACAGGTCACCTGTGTTGTAGTCGACTCTCCCGCCTTGACCTACATACACATGCGCTGGTCAATCCGTTGTTTATATCCTTCTGTTTCATTAACCCTTCTGCTCCCTGGGTGTTCGCTGTATACAGTCGTCGATCTGGGAATCACTAACATTCAGCATTTCACGACATAGGCCCCCTCTTAAGAGATTAGACCGCGTCGAATCTTTCTCACTGTAGGTTTGATTCCCATGATCCACAACCCTAGGCTTCTTCCTCTGGATCTGGATGTCTGGATAAGAAATCTGCTCCTACATTCTCCTTTCCCGGGATGTATTCCACTGTGAAGTGGTATGGTTGCAGCAACAATGACCATCTCATCAGTCTGGCGTTTAACTTCTGTGATGTAGTTAGGAACATCAAGTTTGGATGATATGATTGGGTCCTCACATGGCTCATCTCATTATCCAGTAGGCGCTCTAATTAACACCCTACTATACTACTAACGACTGAAACTAGTGTTGGCTCCTCGCTCCTGTAAGTTCAGTCGACCTACTTTCGACTTGCGTCAGCGACGGCTCACAATACAAACGGATTGTCCCATCCTGATTGTAACACTGCTTCCATGTCCTCTTGGTTTTCCCCGGCTTTTCCTCTGGGGATGTTCCGCCTCGTCCTCGTCGGACCGAGTCGTCTTTCCCAAACCTCCTGGGCTTTTGCTTCCAGGACCATCTTGGGCGATGTTGTATCTGGTCAGCCAATCTTTGGTTGGGGTCCTGGGTAATTCTCGCTTTTCCCAACGTTACCCACCCCTTCTGAACTTGGGTACCGGTGAAACTTTCACTCTTGTCCTTTCCCTGACTTGTGATTTCCCTCCTACTGTCGTTGGGTAAATCTGACCTATCCCGTACTGTCCCATAGGCCCTCCTATGTTGTACTGGCGATCTCTGGTCTTCGTCTGGACTGGTAACCGTTGTCCTAATGGCTGCCATCACCATAAAGTGTGAAGCTTTGCTCCCGGATCTCTCCTCATATTTCCTAATGAGATGTCTAGGGAGATTTTTCTTCTCTTCCCCGATCCGTATTTTGTAGATGTTCTTGGACACCACCTTTTCCACAGGATAAGGTCCTTTCCATCCTACTTGGAGTATATTGGTCTCTGCTGGACTCCACACTTCCACTTTGTCTTCCACTTTAAGAGCTAGTTTCCTCTTAATTCGCTTGTTGGGTGGTGCTCTCTGGCACTCCGAACAAGACTTCACCCACCGGCGTACATCTCCGGTCATTCCTGGCCAGCAATAATGGCCGGATATTTGCTGCAAGGTCTCTCTGACACCCATATGTCGATTCTCGTCTATGATGTGTCCACTCTGAAGAATGTGAAGACGGTGGGTCTCTGGAACCACCCACTGCTCATGCAGGTTATCTCCCCTCCCAGCTCTCCGATAGAGTAGTTGATTCTTCAGAAAGTACTGTCCCCGTTCTGGTGGCTCAGCACTTCTTTGCAGCTTCCTGTAGCAAGGATGCAACGTAGTATCCTTCCTCTGGGCAGTATGCAATTCTCCTCTCCCTGAGTTGTCGCATAGAGTCTCTGCCTCTTTTTCCTTCCCTTGAGATCCACTGACTACTGTTCCCTTTTGGGCTGGCTGTTTGGGCATCCCCAAAAAGACATATTTCGTGCCAATGATCATTGGAAATAAGGAGTCAGATAATACAGCAGCTGGAATAATGCCCGTGACGTACCTGGATTTAATCTCCACCTTGGCGATTGGCAGCGTCATGGAAACAGCACTCCTCATTGCCGGCTGTATCTCTATGGTCTCCCCTGTAAATTGGTCTGGGCTTACCAAGCTGGCGTCCACCACCGCTTCCCCATCCAAACCTGTATCATAGAGACAAGCAACCTGCTGGCCATTGACTTCAATAAGTTCAACCACAGGTGGTCTCTCTTGGTCCTGAGTGTCTTTCATCTCCTTGACCGTTTCCTTGCCTTCCTCTTTTGATTCCTCGAGGTTGGTTATGCAATTGGCGTGTTTTGCCTTGCATCTGCAGTCCACAGTATTATGTGTTGTCGACTGGCAGTGAGTGCACTCTGTTCCCTTCCTAGGTTTCCCTGTGTCCTTTTTGTTCCTTTCTCCTTCGCCGACCTCAGCCTTGTCTGTGATCACCGATGTAGGAATCACCTTGCATGCTGCGAAGTAAGAACTTTTAGGTTTCGATCTGCAGTCTTTTGTGTTGTGGGAGGCCGCCCTACAAAATGAACACCACCTTTCAGACCACTGTCGTTTCGCTTGAGAATTCGAGGTGCTCTGGTTTCCTACCTTCACCTTCTCTGAACTCTCCTCTGTGTGCTTTATATAAGGTTCCCCTTTTTCTCCTTCCCAGTTTTTATGTTTCTTTTCTCTGGTTTCTCCTGACCTTTGGTTTGTGTACTTAGTTCCTCAGTTTCACCATGTACTTCCACGAATCGTTCCGCCAGCTTATTTACCACATCAATCCGTTCCGCCCCTTGTTCTCCCAAGAAGGTTCTGAGAGGTTTCGACATTTGCTTTCGCATCTGGTCGACCACCATCATCTCTTCGAGACTCTCATAATCCCTCTTGAATTCTGCCAAGTCCATCCATTTCTGGAGATAGGATTTCAGCCTTAGACTGTATGCGGCGAATAGCTCTCCCGGCTCTCGTCTAGACGATCTAAACTTTTTCCGATATGTTTGTGCGGTGACTTCATAATGTTTCATCAAAGCTGCTTTCAATTCCTCGTACTGATTTTCCTGTCCTGGTGGTAGGCGTGTGTAGACCTCGTACCCTGAACCACGTAACGCCTGAGATACTTTAAGAGCCCATCTGGATCTTTCCAGTCCCATAGCGATTGCCATAGCCTCGAACCGATCCAAAAACTGGAATATCTTTTCTTTACTTTCATCGTAGACTGCTAAAGGAAACTTCATGGCATGGTAACCCTGTCCAGTCATGTGGGTTGCCCCAGGTGAAGATGAACTTCCTTCTGCTGCATCTATTTCACCCTTAGTTTGTGTCTTGAGTTCTAACTCTTTCAAGCGGTATTCATGTTCCATTTCTTGTCTCCTGGCAGTCTGTTCCATTTCCAGTTTCTTGGTCTCCTGTTCCAATTCCAGTCGCTTGGTCTCCTGTTCCAGTTCCAGTCGCTTGGTCTCCTGTTCTAGTTTCTTGAAGATGAACTTCCTTCTGCTGCATCTATTTCACCCTTAGTTTGTGTCTTGAGTTCTAACTCTTTCAAGCGGTATTCATGTTCCATTTCTTGTCTCCTGGCAGTCTGTTCCATTTCCAGTTTCTTGGTCTCCTGTTCCAATTCCAGTCGCTTGGTCTCCTGTTCCAGTTCCAGTCGCTTGGTCCTCCTGTTCTAGTTTCTTGGCCTCTTGTTCCATTTCCATTCGTTTGGTCTCCACCTCTATTTTTCTCACTTCCAACTCGGCTTTCCGGTCTTCTCTTTCCCCTTTACGAATCTCTCTCTCTCTTTCTTGTATGTAATCAGTTAGCTCGGTACCAGCTAACCCAATTTCCTCCCCGTTGGCTCTCAGTTCTGCTGTAGTTACTTTAGGAGTTGCCATAGTTACAGCAGATAAGTCAGCAAGTTGAGTAAAGATCCCTCAAGGCAGAAAAGAAGTACTCACTATACAATTATATTCCACCTAGAACCTATATCATTATCTATGTCTATCTAATATTATAAACCTACGACACCCCACCGTACATCACAACCACTCTCTCATCCACAAGAGGAGATATAGGATAAAGACTTATGTAGACGTGTGACCGTGTGACTAGGTATGTAATGTCTTACCACCTATCCACATTCACTCTGTCTGGAACTTTCTCACTGCAAAGTCACCAGCATTAATGAAATGTTTCGACCATATATGTAATGGCACCATATATCCAATGGACGTCCTTCCATTAAAAGTCATCAATATATACTTATATTCCTTCCAATCAGTATGTCCCAACATGTAGGTACTCCGCTATGCCTGTGCCAATATGCAGGTACCTCTCTCTATGCATATGCCTCTTTATGCTTTTAGGTCATATGAGTATTATGTATGTACGTACCACGCTGCTCCACCATTTTATGTGCTGTTATTTCCTCGAGAGGAGATTGGAATCAACATGCACATCTTTAACCGGTTTATCTGTTGGGATTAGTTACTGACTTTTTGTCTACCCTCCTCTCTTCCGTCTTATCATCCATATATCCCTTTCTTTCACTCTCTCTCTAGTTTTCCCTCAACACATACTCCGACAACAGTTCTTTTTAACATTAAATAAAAGATTTATTTATAAAACTATGTCTTGTGTATGGATGGGTATTGTCTGTGTAGTTGCTAGTGTTCTTCTGGTGTGGCTGCTAGATAAGATGTAGATAGATAGTCTTCGTGTCTTTCTCTCGTCTCTTCTCTCGGCTAAAGTACAGGACGATATATAGACACCACAGAACGATCTCACCCTGACGGCTCCGTCTGCTTGCGTCTGTAGATAAATCCGTTCTTTGTAATGAAAATGTTCACCACTGCATCAATGTACTTAACCCGCTCACTATTTGCTGTCCGCTTAAAATGAATGTTCGTTGTTTTCGTATAGCGTTCTTTAATCCATTCTGGAACAACACATCGAGATTCTAAAATGTTCTATTAGTGTTCTGTAAAAGTTCTACACTCGATATTTTGTACTTGATATATGCCCTTGGTACGCACTTTGCTACTCTATGAGATTGAGTCATTTGAGCTTTTCCATTAGCTCATCTGATCTTTATTATTCTTTCTCTGTCGTCCTTAATTCTTCCGGTGAGACTTCTATTCTTTCTTTTCTCCTGCACAAGTGTCGTGCTTTATTACTTTAAAGGGCTTTCTTGTGGGTTATCAACACTGAGTGATCTGGACCACAGCCATCTGTATTCTCTTATTTGATACGTCTCGCACTGGTATGGAAACCTGGTTGAGATACATTTAATAGTGAGATCTGTGTCTGCTTCTTCTTCTCCCCTATGTGAGTGTCTTTTCCTCCAGCCGAAATGAAAAGGCTTCCGAAAAAAAACCACTCTGACATAGGATAGAAGATTCACCCCACATCTATACTGTTCCTACTACTAGAAAACAATGTTAAATGAACTTCACTAATATCTATATTCCTATTCTAAAACTATACTCTAATATACCTTATTTAGGCATCTATGTTCCTTTATAGAATTAATGTAAATCCACGAATCGAAATTTATCCGCATCCAAGCACTTATCCCATTATAAGGGAGGATATTTCTTTTCATTACAGGACACATAATTCTATCTTCTCGTCCAGTTGGGAATACACACACTAAAACTGACAAAGAAAGTGGCTACTCTTTATAGGTCAGTCTATGTCGCATAATCCTTGACATTGCTGGACAAAGCAAATTCAGACTTCATTATCCCTTGTCAGTGGAAAATTTCTGATCTCAAACTTTTCCGTTGTTTAATACAACCAAACCGCATTCTGCTGTCCAGTCTTAGTCGCAAACCTCCCTCCAGAACGCAATAGGCTGGTCCATGATACTGTCTGTCTTTGTAGCAAACCAATTTTTCCACTCTACAGGTCACCTGTGTTGTAGTCGACTCTCCCGCCTTGACCTACATACACATGCGCTGGTCAATCCGTTGTTTATATCCTTCTGTTTCATTAACCCTTCTGCTCCCTGGGTGTTCGCTGTATACAGTCGTCGATCTGGGAATCACTAACATTCAGCATTTCACGACACCGCTGTTGTTGATTTCTTGACAAGATTACGCTCAGTAGTTTACCATTGCTTTCTGAGCGACCGGCTCACTTATCCTGTAAGTAACCAACGCGGCGAGAACCGCTACAAATTCTCGCACGCTGCGTTACCCCACGTGTATAAACAGGATTACGAAGAAAGTCATTTAACACCTGGGCCAGGGAGACCCGCCTCAGAATGTTATAGCTGTATTAAATGACATATAATGTTGTAATCATACTAGTTGTCACATCAGTTAGCCTTGAATGATGTGTGAATGGTATAATGTATGAAAGAGAGTGATAAAAGGGCAGAATGTTAGACGGGCCTGCGTGCCCAATTCTTAACCCTTTCAAAATAAAGTTTTGTTGTTGTTGTTGTTGTTGTTGTTGTTGTTGTTATAATGTTGTAATGTTATTATTTGTCACAAAATTGCACTATCAATGGTCATACAATGTTGTAATCATACTAGTTGTCTAAGAATATTGTAATGTTATCAGGTGTCACGAAATTGCTATATCAATGGTCATGTAATGTTGTAACCTTATTAGTTGTCACATAATGTTGTAATTTTATCAGTTATCACATGATTTCTATACCAACGGTCATGAAATGTTGTAATCTTATTAGTTGTCATAAAATGTTGTAATTTTATAAGTTGTCACTGAATTGCCATATCAATGATCATGTGTTGTTGTTTGTCCATAAAGAATAAAGATGACCATTCACTTCATCCAGTGGGGTTGAAAGTATGGAGCCGTGAGTTCTATGATGGCTGATAAGGCCTATTTTGGCTCGAAATATTCTTTGACAATGTGGGCAAAGAATGCTTGACGTTCCAGGTAGAGGAACTTCTGCAGTGGTTTTTCTGTCCTGCCGTTTCTTCACAGCTCTTGCAGTCCTGTTTGCTTCACAAGTGACTTCACCCTTGCGTAATGATGTACGCACAAATTTCGGTCTTATGGCAGCAATCTCCCAAGAGTCATAATGAATTGCAAAAGATTTTAGTGAGATCTACAGTGTCTCCTGGCCGCCTTGAGAGCGTTTACCACAATGCATCTCATCTCATCTCATCTCATCATGTTCCTCTTGTACCTTGCGGCGTCGAGGTGAAGTATAAACATCGTGGGAGTGCCCGATTATGGGCTTCATGTATCGATATTCCCATGGACTCTGCTATTCCCTCCGTCCAACGTTTACGTGGTCGGCCTTTTTCTCTGTTTCCATCTGGTCTGTACATCATTGCTTGTTGTAGTATGCTGTTGACTGGTAACCTACGTGCATGGCCAAACCATTTGACTTGCTGCTTCATAATAAAATCTAGTGCTGCTATAACCCCCACTTTAGTCCTGATTTCTTCATTTCTGATTTCATCTCTTCTTGATACGTTGAGTATTCTTCTCAGGAACCTCATTTCTGTTTTTGTGATTTTTCTTTTCTCTTTTTCTGTCATTGTCCAGGTTTGGCATTGGTAGCCAACGCAGCTCGCCGTAACAAACTCGTTTAGGGAGCCTGTGATCTGGCATGCAAGTCATTTGACCAACCCTGCGAATCTGATTCTTCATTAGTATAGTGTGGATGCTGGGCATGGACGCTCTTTCTAGGACTTCAGTGTATGGAAATCTTGTCTTGCCATTTAATCTTCAATAGTTTCCTAAGGCAGACTGTGTGGAAGTGGTTTAATTTCCTAGCGTGTCGCTGATAAACAGTTCAGGTTTCACAAGCATATAGCAGTATGGATAATACGACTGCTTTATAGAATTTCAGCTTTGTTTCACGGCTTATTCCATTTCTGTCCCACACATTCTTGTACAGTCTGTCAAAGGCCGCGCTGGCCTTGGAGATTCTTACATTCACTTCGTCATCTATTGTAGCAGCTTGGGACACAGTGCTGCCAAGATAGGTGTGAATTTGTCCACAGCACTTTTGTCACAGTCATGTAATGTTGAAATCTTACTAGTTGTCACAGAATATTGTAATTTTATTAGTTGTCACGGAATTGGTATATCAATGGTCATGTAATGTTGTAATAATACTAGTTGTCACAGCATCTTGTAATGTTATCAATTGTCACATAATCTTTAATGTTATCTGTTGTCACTGATGATGGTGACGACGATAACGGTGATGATTGCGATGATGATGACGGTGATGATGAGGCTGATGATGATGATGATGATGATGATGATGATGATGATGATGATGATGATGATGATGATGATGATGATGATGATGATGATGATGATGATGATGATGACAGTGATGACAGTGATGATGGTGACGATAATGATCATAATTATTATAATGATTGTTATGAACACAATGATAGTAATATTGATGATAGTTGTGGTTGTGGCAGTAATGATGATGGTCAGGATGATAATTCTAATTGTAATAATGATGATACTTGTGACGACGATGGTAATTATGAAAATGATGGTAATGTTGATTATGGTGATAATTGATGTTGGTTATAGTGATGATGATGATGATGATGATGATGATGATGATGATGATGATGGTGGTGGTGGTGGTGGTGGTGGTGGTGGTGGTGGTGGTGGTGGTGGTGGTGGTGGTGGTGGTGGTGGTGGTGGTGGTGGTGGTGCTGGTAATGATAATGGAGGTAATGATAATGACAGTAATGATAATAATTCTTTTCTTTCTGTTTCTTCTATTCTTCCGTTTACCTCAGTGAAGTGTTGGTGCTAGATGTTAGGATGATCTTAGTTCGCATCCCGTAGTTTCATCTGTTGCATCTCAGTGTAAACAGTTACATCTTCTATCGGCGTGCTGGGCCTGTCGTAGATTCACCTCTAACTGCAAACTTATTCTCACGAATACTTATGTAAGGCATGCAGCACATTTTAAACACATCATTGCACACTTTTGACACCCAAAATCCAGAATAATTGTCACGCATCGCTGTCCCTGAATTTTACTCCGCCATCTTGACCTGAACAATGATAATGATGATGACAGTTAAGTTAATGATGATGATGGTGGTAGCAAAGATAATGATGATAATTATGGTGGCAATGATGATAATGATGATGATAAGAATGACGATAATATCACTGATAATGGCAATAATTATGGTGGTGACAATGATGAGGATGATGACGATACTGAGATATTCACATCTAGCGCATTCTGATTCATGAATCATCTCTATTACACCCGACATAAAGCTGCCTCTAATTCCCCATGGAGCACGGCCGATCTTTGATTGCTGTACAACAATAATTACAATAATCATTGCCAGGAAATGCGACTCGGACTGTAACATTATGTTAACATAAACCCTGTAACTACAGGAAATGTCACTTGAGTAATTAATACTCATTTGGTTAATAGACTTCTTTCGTGAAAGGTGAAAGTTCAGATGTGGTTTCAATGGTTTTGTTACTTAGTGTGGGGAATGTTAATTGTGTTTCATTACAACTCTGTTGGTTGTTTGTGGTGTGAATTATAGCTGTATGAGGTGTTGGTGGTGTGAGATATATTATAGCTCTTAGTTAGTTAGTTAGTTAGTTAGTCGACAGATCATCCTCGTTGCACATCGAACCATTCAGTCCATAAGTGCTCGGATCCCCTCCTCAGCAAATCCCGCAGCGTGTAGCGGCTAACGACGCCAGTTCTGTGTTGGTTTATCAATCTTCTTTGGCTTCCTGCGTAGTGTTCTTGTTTGGCCACCCCTCTTTTAATTTGCTGCTCCCGCAGTCTGGCCATTGTTGTAGATTCACAGTCATCACTTGGTTCTCGCAAAAGTCTCACTTCTCGTAGAGCATTCAGAATGTCAGCCTGGTCCATGGCGCTTCCGCCCTCCACAGTAGCCTCACCTGCGAGCTTGTCAGCCCGCTCATTTCCTTGTACTCCCGCATGCCCTGGCACGAAGATGAAACTAATCTTTGCCAGCCGAGACCGCTTCAGAGCCAGCAACCATTCAGTTCGGATCGACCCCTCCTCTATCCTCTTGATCATGTTCATTGAGTCGCTAAGGAAACAAGCCCTAGTGAATGTCTGTGTTTGCTTTACTTACTGCCATGACTTCCATGGTCAGGCTACTTGTGGTTTCAGTGAAAGAACCAGAGTCCTCCTTCACAATTCTCCCTCCGGCCCGAGCTGTAAAGGCCCATGAGCTTCTCACATGTCGGACGACCGACCCATCTGTGTAGATGACCGTGTCACCATCTAGCGAATTCTCGAAAATCAACGCTTGTACTTCAGCCTCAACAGCAGCCGTATTTTCTTGTCTGCATTTTCTATCTAGTTGGATGCAAACTGAAAAGGATGTGCAGAAGTCTGTTGGCACTTGCACCCACTCCTCGCCAGGTTCTAAGTCCTCAAGTGAACACACCTGTTGAAGAATGTCTTCGGCTTGACCCATCCACGACCGTCCTCTTTTTAACCTGCTGCCCTTCACCTTTCTAATTTCACTATGCAGTGGATGTTGTGTGTTTGCGTTAATTCTGAGGTAGGCGCGTGCCCTGCAAACTTGTATTCTCTCTTCAATGGTTGGAAAATCAAGAAGGTAGCGCATAGCTTCATTCTGTATCCTTTCCATCCTTTCTATCTGCTTATGGCTGAGAGTCAGGATTGCCATTGCATACTCCAAAACAGACATGACCAGCCCCTCGTACAGAAGACATAGATGGCGCTGCTCACAGTTTGCTGCCGCCATCACCCGCATCGCTGTCAAACCCCGCTTGGCCTTTGTTATCACCTGGTCTATGTGCACATTATAAGCAAGGCTTCGATCAAACCGTATCCCCAAGTAATTCATTGCCTGCGTTCTTTCCACCGTCCTCTGAACACAGCATTACAGTTGGTGTTGGATTGTTGACAATATGATTATTCAACGAGAAACCAAGTCACTGTTGCCTTTGTTGGGTTGACCATTGCCCCAGCTTCATCACATCAAGTACTTATGCGATTGAGTTCGGTTTGTAGTTCCACAGCAACCTCCTCTCTATCCTTACCCTGACGATACACTAAAACATCATCGGCATATGACAATGTCCTGCCAGGTCCAGTGATCTGCTCACTGGTGATTCTCACTGTGTAGGCGTTGAACAGTACCGGAGATAATGGTGATCCCTGTGGTAGGCCAGGATATATTGTTGTTGGTTCCGAAGTCCAACTGCCACATCTAAAAACTACTTTCCGTTGGAAGAGGGCTGCAGCGATCCAACTAAGGAGGAATGGACTTACGTTTA
This sequence comes from Cepaea nemoralis, assembly GCA_014155875.1. Lineage (NCBI taxonomy): Eukaryota > Metazoa > Mollusca > Gastropoda > Stylommatophora > Helicidae > Cepaea > Cepaea nemoralis. The sequence goes on from JACEFZ010002377.1 coordinate 277,140, forward strand.
GTTCAAGAAGCTGAAACATTAAAAAATCCAGTGGCACTCTGTTGTATGCGTCCTCAAGATCAATCGCTGCAGCAACGGTTTCAGTGCCTGAGTGGAAACCTTCATAGACATCATGGGCAAAGACTGCTGCATTGGTCCAGGTTTCTCTTTTTGGACGGTACCCACCCAGGGTAGGTGGGAAAACACCTTGCCTCTCTAGTTGGCTTGATATTTTCCTGGCAATTACCTTCTCCAGCAGCTTGCCTATTGTATTCTGCATGGTTATAATTCGATATCCCTGAATTTTTTTGTGGTCTTTGTCAGGCTTCGGCAAGGGAATCAGATAGCTGTGTAACCATTCCTCCTTGATGCTAGCACTCCCTATACTGTTGTTGTACATGTCTGCTAGTTTCTCTAGCTCATTGTCGGTATACCTATTTATGTCGTCGTATCTTATGCCATCAGGACCTGGAGCACTGTTTTTTGATCGTCGAAGCACAGCCTTGATTTCTTTCACTGTCACTGTGTCTTCATCCAAAGTGTTCTGGGCCTTGCATCTGTCTGAGGTGACCTCCTTGGCCAGATTTCGGCCTCCCATGTCTGTCTGGTTGCTCTGCTCAAGGTAGCGTTCAAAGAGGGCTTTGCTCTTGTCCTCGTCAGTCCTCTGCCAGCTGAGGTCAGCACCTTGGAAGTCAGAAATGCTCTTATTCTTGACTACACCACTCATGCTTTTATGTAGTCGCCAGAACAATTTCAGTGACTTGTCTGTGCTTACTCTTTGACACACCTCTGCCCATTTTTCGCTTTTAACCACCTTGACCAGTTTTTTGAAATACGCGGTGGTTTGAGACGTTTTAGACTCAAGTGTCACCGTCTAGGACTCAGGAACATCCGTATTCTATATTGGAACTGTGCCAGTGTAAAACAACGGGGCTCTATTTTAGAAACCCTAGTTTACAGGAACGACATTGTAGCACTCCAGGAGACGAGACTGGGCGATCAGCTACTCCGAATTGCCGGCTTCAAATGTTTCTACAACAGACGACATCTGGGAACGGCGATTCTCGTTCGCGACAGCATGGTGGCGTCAGAGCTAGACATGTCCAGTTGGGACAGTGACGATATACAAATACAGGCGTTGAGAGTTCATTCCAGTATACCATTCGTGTTGGTTAATGTTTATGCCCGCAATGCGAGTGTGGACGCCCAGAAGTGGCAGTGCTTAAGTGGCATATTAGGCCACGAGAGAAATGTTATTTTCTGTGGTGACTTCAACGCTAAAGGCAGATCATGGGGAAACACTTCCTCCAATACACAAGGGGAGGAGCTCGAGACTGCACTGGAAACCATCGACCTGGTTTGTATCAACAGTGGCTGTGTCACCGGGACAGCAAGCCGTCCAGGCGATGAGGACAGTGCTATTTATCTGGCGCTAGTTTCACCTTCACTCACTACAGTGTGTAGATGGGGTGTCCTAGGACACCATGGCAGCGACCACCACCCTTGCAGCATATTGGTGGAGAAAGGCAGAACCAGGCAGCACAAGCTAAAGGTAAAGACGTTCCAGTATGACAGTACAGGGCAAGATGTGGTGAGTAAAATAAGACGTGACAAGCGCAGAACGTTTCAGGGCAGGAAAAAAAGCTGGGAGCAGCCACCGTGGTGGAGTTTCGAGGTGGAGAAGGCTTGGGTGGATAAGCGTAGTGCTGTAAGGAGATGGCAAAATGCCAAGAAGAACAGAGCTGGTCATCCTAGTCCCTGCTTGCACTTAGAAAGAGAGATGCACACAAGAGTAAGCTATTATAGCTCTATGGGATGTTAGTCGTGTGAGTTATATTACTACTGTGTGGCATGTTAGACGTGTGAGTTATATTACTACTGTGTGGGGTGTTAGACGTGTGAGTTATATTACTACTGTGTGGGATGTTAGTCGTGTGAGTTATATTACTACTGTGTGGCATGTTAGACGTGTGAGTTATATTACTACTGTGTGAGATGTTAGACGTGTGAGTTATATTACTAATGTGTGGGATGTTAGACGTGTGAGTTATATTACTACTGTGTGGGGTGTTAGACGTGTGAGTTATATTACTACTGTCTGGGGTGTTAAACGTGTGAATTATTTACTACTGTGTGGGGTGTTAAAGGTGTGAGTTATATTACTACTGTGCGGGATGTTAGTCGTGTGAGTTATATTACTACTGTGTGGCATGTTAGACGTGTGAGTTATATTACTACTGTGTGGGGTGTTAGAGGTGTGAGTTATATTACTACTGTGTGGGGTGTTAGACGTGTGAGTTATAATACTACTGTGCGGGATGTTAGTCGTGTGAGTTATATTACTACTGTGTGGCATGTTAGACGTGTGAGTTATATTACTACTGTGTGGCATGTTAGACGTGTGAGTTATATTACTACTGTGTGGCATGTTAGACGTGTGAGTTATATTACTACTGTGTGGGGTGTTAAAGGTGTGAGTTATATTACTACTGTGCGGGATGTTAGACGTGTGAGTTATATTACTACTGTCTGGGGTGTTAAACGTGTGAATTATTTACTACTGTGTGGGGTGTTAAAGGTGTGAGTGATATTACTACTGTGCGGGATGTTAGACGTGTGAGTTATATTACTACTGTGTGGGGTGTTAGACGTGTGAGTTATATTACTACTGTGTGGGATGTTAGACGTGTGAGTTATATTACTACTGTGTGGGGTGTTAGACGTGTGAGTTATATTACTACTGTCTGGGGTGTTAAACGTGTGAATTATTTACTACTGTGTGGGGTGTTAAAGGTGTGAGTTATATTACTACTGTGCGGGATGTTAGTCGTGTGAGTTATATTACTACTGTGTGGGGTGTTAGACGTGTGAGTTATATTACTACTGTGCGGGATGTTAGACGTGTGAGTTATATTACTACTGTGCGGGATGTTAGACGTGTGAGTTATATTACTACTGTGCGGGATGTTAGTCGTGTGAGTTATATTACAGTTGTGGGAAATGGTTGAGTGTGAGTTATATTAATACTGTGAGGAATATTAGTCGTGTGAGTCATATTACAACTGGGGGAATTGTTTGCAGTGTAAGGTATATTACTACTGCGTGGAATATTAGTCGTGTGAGTTATATTACAACTGGGGGAATTGTTTGCAGTGTAAGGTATATTACTACTGCGTGGAATATTAGTCGTGTGAGTTATATTACAACTGGGGGAATTGTTTGCAGTGTAAGGTATATTACTAATGCGTGGAATATTAGTCGTGTGAGTTATATTACAACTGGGGGAATTGTTTGCAGTGTAAGGTATATTACTACTGCGTGGAATATTAGTCGTGTGAGTTATATTACAACTGGGGGAATTGTTTGCAGTGTAAGGTATATTACTACTGCGTGGAATATTAGTCGTGTGAGTTATATTACAACTGGGGGAATTGTTTGCAGTGTAAGGTATATTACTAATGCGTGGAATATTAGTCGTGTGAGTTATATTACAACTGGGGGAATTGTTTGCAGTGTAAGGTATATTACTAATGCGTGGAATATTAGTCGTGTGAGTTATATTACAACTGGGGGAATTGTTTGCAGTGTAAGGTATATTACTACTGCGTGGAATATTAGTCGTGTGAGTTATATTACAACTGGGGAAATTGTTTGCAGTGTAAGGTATATTACTAATGCGTGGAATATTAGTCGTGTGAGTTATATTAGAACTGGGGGAATTGTTTGCAGTGTAAGGTATATTACTACTGCATGGAATATGAGTCGTGTGAGTTATATTACAACTGGGGGAATTGTTTGCAGTGTAAGGTATATTACTACTGCATGGAATATTAGTCGTGTGAGTTATATTACAACTGGGGGAATTGTTTGCAGTGTAAGGTATATTACTACTGCATGGAATATTAGTCGTGTGAGTTATATTACAACTGGGGGAATTGTTTGCAGTGTAAGGTATATTACTACTGCGTGGAATATTAGTCGTGTGAGTTATATTACAACTGGGGGAATTGTTTGCAGTGTAAGGTATATTACTACTGCGTGGAATATTAGTCGTGTGAGTTATATTACAACTGGGGGAATTGTTTGCAGTGTAAGGTATATTACTAATGCGTGGAATATTAGTCGTGTGAGTTATATTACAACTGGGGGAATTGTTTGCAGTGTAAGGTATATTACTACTGCGTGGAATATTAGTCGTGTGAGTTATATTACAACTGGGGGAATTGTTTGCAGTGTAAGGTATATTACTAATGCGTGGAATATTAGTCGTGTGAGTTATATTACAACTGGGGGAATTGTTTGCAGTGTAAGGTATATTACTACTGCGTGGAATATTAGTCGTGTGAGTTATATTACAACTGGGGGAATTGTTTGCAGTGTAAGGTATATTACTAATGCGTGGAATATTAGTCGTGTGAGTTATATTACAACTGGGGGAATTGTTTGCAGTGTATGGTATATTACTACTGCGTGGAATATTAGTCGTGTGAGTTATATTACAACTGGGGGAATTGTTTGCAGTGTAAGGTATATTACTACTGCATGGAATATTAGTCGTGTGAGTTATATTACAACTGGGGGAATTGTTTGCAGTGTAAGGTATATTACTACTGCATGGAATATTAGTCGTGTGAGTTATATTACAACTGGAGGAAATTTTTGCAGTGTAAGGTATATTACTACTAAGTGGGATGATAATAATCACACTGTGCCGAATATCAAAGTGAATGATCGTAGACTAAGTGTTGTGGACAAATTCACCTATCTTGGCAGCACCGTGTCACAAGCTGCCACAATTGATGACGAAGTGAATGCAAGAATCCCCAAAGCCAGTGCGGCCTTTGGCAGACTGTACAAGAATGTATGGGACAGAACTGGAATAAGCCTGCAAACAAAGCTAAAAGTCTACAACGCGGTTGTATTATCCACACTGCTATATGCTTGTGAAACCTGGACTATTTATCAGCGACACGCTAGGAAATTAAACCACTTCCACACAGTCTGCCTAAGGAAGCTACTGAAGATTAAATGGCAAGACAAGATTCCAGACACTGAAGTCCTAGAAAGAGCGTCCATGCCCAGTATCCACACTTTACTGATGAAGAATCAGATTCGCTGGGCTGGTCACTTGATTCGCATGCCAGATCACAGACTCCCTAAACGAATTTTTTACAGCGAACTGCGTTGTGGTAAACGCTGCAAAGGTGGCCAGAGGAAACGCTGTAAAGACACTCTGATAATCTCACTGAACGCTTTTGGAATTCATCATGACACCTGGGAGGCTGCAGCCAGAGACCGAAATTCATGGCGTGCATCATTACGCAAGGGTGCAGTCATATGTGAGGCAACCAGGACTGCAAGAGCTGTGAAGAAAAGGCAGGACAGAAAAACCACTGCAGGAACTCCTCCTCCAGAGACGTCAAGCATTCTTTGCCCACATTGTCAAAGAACATCTCGAGCCAAAATAGGCCTTATCAGCCATCTTAGAACCCATGGCTCCATACCTTCAACCCCACTGGATGAAATGAATGGTCATCATCATTCTTGATGGGCAAACAACAACATGTGGGATGTTAGTCGTGTGAGTTATATTACTACTGTGTGGGATGTTACAGATGTATTAGTGTGTTAATAATGTGGGTTAAATTACAACTGTGGGGATATGTTTGTAGTGGGAGTCATATTACGTTGAGTTATATTACAACTGTAGGTAATGTTTGTGTGAGTCACATTACGTTGAGGTATGCTGACTGTGCGGGTTGTTAGTTGTGTGAGTTATATTACAACTGGGGGAAATGTTTGCAGTGTGAGTTATATTACTATTGTGTGGGATGTTACAGATGTATTAGGGTGTTAATAGTGTGAGTGGGGATATGTTTGTAGTTGAGTTATATTACAACTGTAGGTAATGATTGTGTGAGTCATATTACGTTGAGTTATGCTCACTGTGGGTTGTTAGTTGTGTGCGTTATGATATAAATGTGTGGGTTATTATTTATGTGAGTCCTTGTATAATTGTGCATGTTGCTAGTTGTGAGAGTTCTAATATAAATGTATAGATTGTTAGTCGTATGAGTCGTGAGCACAAGTGTGAGTTGTTAGTCGAGTGAGTTCTTGTAAGCTGTGTCGTAAGCTAGTTGTGTAAGCTCTATTGTAATTATGTTTGTTGTTAGTCGCGTGCGTTCTATTTAAATGTTGTGGTTTATTAGCTGTGTTTAGGTTATGTTAAAATTGGGTGGGTTGTTATTCATTTGCGTCATATTACGATTATATGGGTTATTAGTCGTGGGTGTTCTTGTATAATTGCGTTTCTTCTAGCACAAGCGTTATTACATAATTGATGATCATATTGGGGTCGCACTGGCGGGTTCCAGACAAAAATAGAAAGAATAATGAAGAATCTACAAATGTTTTATTGCTTTATCGCGTGTGTTGTTATAGATCTATGACTGGCCAAGAAATAGTGCATAATTATATTGTAGTCTAAAAACATAGGATTCCCTTAGCATATTTATGTTCCTGATTGTGTCTGTTTTTCTGTGTGCTGTGTTAGAAACGTATCACAAACGTCAGAAAGAGGCAGTCATCATTTTTTGTTTGGCCACGTTATGAGAAGACAGAGACTGGAACATGTTGTGACAACCGGAAAGGTTTGTGGAAAGAGAGGTAGAGGAAGGCAGCGTGAGAATACTCTTGACAGTCTTGTGTCATGGCACGGAAGGGAGCTAACACACGAAGTGACCCATGACGACGGATGATTGCCTACAACAGCCGGCAAGGCACTAGATAATGATGATGATGATTTGCCAGTACCGGACCTTGGCGATGAAGACTCTGGAATCCTCGAAGTAATTTAATATACAATATAGTTATAATTGCTTATATTATTATTTGTTTGCCAGCTGTTTACGCTTCCACCTGCGTCTTTCCATGTCTTCATCTTCCCAAAATGATCCCACATAAGACTAATTTATCTAGCCCATCGCTTCCGTTGTTATGTCCTTTTCATTGACATTTTAAAGGGAGATCAGGTGAAGTCTTCAATGGCCACTTCCTCATGATTTGTTTTATTATCTCTCTAAGATATTCTCATAATTCTTCTGAAAAAAACCATTGTTGGACTGCCTCCAACTTTCCAATAATGTAATTACCCAACGTCCAACATTTGCGTCTGTAGAGAGGAAGAGGCCACACGTAACGTTTCAGAAATCGACCTAACTTCGTAAGTTCTGATGTTTTAAAGATTCCTAAAGCGTCATGGGAGCCACTGTAGTGTAGTGGCTAGATATTCTCCTGCCGGCGCTGTGGTCAGGGGCTTGATCCGCACCCAGGCGGTTTCGAATTTAAAACATTTAACTTGGCTCCCATGTCAATCAATTAATCAATCAATCAGGTGCCGTCTCCACAATGAAGGTTAGCTGCAATGGATCTCCAACACGGTCTGTCTCTCGCCCTGACTGTACATTCTATCAGATTGATGTTCGTCCATCTCTTGATGTTATCTTCCCGCTTGTATCGTTGTCTACCTCTTGCTCGCTTGCCTTCAACATTGCTCTCCAGTATGGTTTTTATAAGAGTATTATGTCTTTTAACGTGGCCAAAATATTTCACTTGCCTCTTTTTAATTTCTTTCATCAACTCTCTTTTCATTGAAATATTGATCACAACCCACTACTGGCAACGCTGATCGTATTATGGTATGAACCAAAGGCCCATCCACATCAATGTGGAAGCACTATACATAGAATATTTACATCTCAAATCCCAAAACGACCAAATAAATCAATCTCTTTTCATTCCCAGTGTTTCTAGAACTTCTGCATTTGATTGTTTTTGTTTCCATGAAATACGCCATATTAGACTGCATATCTACATCCCAAGGGCCTCTTTTCGACTTTCTAGTTGCTTGTTCAATGTCCAGGCTTCCTAAAAATAGTGCCCTGCAATGGCTTTAGAAGTAAACGTGACCGATGTGCTACTCAACAATCAGCCTCCGAGTGTCGATTGGCTTATAATGATAGAAAAAAAAATTGTAAGTTAGAGAAGCTAGTTGTAAATTAAAGAAGCTAACTAAAAAGGTTACAAATTGGAGAAACTAGCTAGAAAAGCTGTAAATTAGAGAAGCACGCTTCAAAAGTTGTAAATTAGAAAAGCTAGCTAGAAAAGCTTTAAATTACAACTAAAAACTGTTGTAAATTGGAGAAGCTAGCTAGAAAAGTTGTAAATTAAAGAAGCTAGCTAGACAAGCTGTAAATTAGGAGACGCAAGCTTTGAAAGGTTGTAAATTAGAGAAGCAAGCTTCAAAAGTTGTAAATTAGAGAAGCTGTCTAAATAAATGTTGTAAATTGGAGAAACTAGCTAGAACAGTTGTAAATTAGAGAAGCTAGCTAGAAAAGCTGTAAATTAGAGAAGCACGTTACACCACGATTAAAGATTGTCTGATTCGCCTATACACTGGTATGGATCCTCACCGGTACTACGGAGTAGGTGCACTGGCCAGAGATTCTCCTCGTGGAATCTATGCGACGAACTGAAGTCCTTATGACAATATCTATGTGCAATGAAAGTGATCCTTTACAAACCGTTAAACGTTGGCGGGTTTTCTTCATTATTTTTTTGTGCCAGGTGTACCGCCCTGGCTGTTGCCATCACTTAGTGTTGTAAAACATCACTGTCTTACATCCACCTGCAGCTAACATTTTTTTAGTTCTCCAAAATCACATGTGTTTGTTGTTTTTAGGCACGTTATGAGGAGAAGTAATGTGAAAACTTAGTGAAAATAGCACACGTAATGGTAAAAGAGCTAAGAAAGACAAAGATATGAATACTTGAAAAGCCTGGCTGAATAATTTTATTGAGACGAGAGCATATACGTCATTCGATACTTACGTCATCATGTGGAATCGCCCAGGCTAATCTTTTTAGTTACATATTCTTTACATGACGTCGCAGTCAACCCCAGCATTTTTGGGCTGTTTGTGATTTCTTGTTAGTTTACGCCGAAACTCATACCGCCCGCAGCTGTGTTTCGAACGCGGCATGCGAGATTACGAACTGCGTCCGTAACTCCTTCACCACAACGCCGGTAGGCATATCTACATGACATGAACATGATGACGATTTTACTGCGTTGATTTTTATAAAATGGTATGTGCGCCTGTCGTTCAGAAAGCAATGGCAAACTACTGGGGTTGACTACAACGTCCTGTTAAGGATATGCAACTAACTTTAGGGCAAGTAGGGGCAGATGGTCAAGTTGCATTGTCATACAATGGCTGTAAGGATCCAGATAGCGGTTGTTGGGGGTCAAAGAAGGAATAACTTCTTCTTCTTTGCGTTCATCCGGAGTGTTTTTTCTTCTTCTTCAGATGTGATTGCGGTGTGTCTAAGTTATGCGCCCTTGGGCCGAAACCCGTAGGCCAACACATCCTGACTTTAGCGTGCTTTTTTGACCAGGTAGCATTCCTGGGAGACTCTCACTTTTGCGGTACAGTCCACAACCCAGCTGGTCCAAGTTGGAACGGTCGAAGACTTAACGGTCATCCCTCAAAGGAAGGCAGGGACAGTCCATGGCATTTTCCGCCATCCAGGGTGGCTTCCATAATTGCAGGGCCGACACATAGCGCCCTGGTGCTGGGCTCACCGAGGGAATCGTCACGTCCTGCTCATGGCTGCTTTAATTCCCACTTCAATATATTGGGACATTTCGTTCGCCCCGGGCCGTTCCCGCACATACCTGACTGGTCTGCAGTTGATATCCACTCAGTGAGCTTTCGATTCGGACATGTGCTTGTCGTTGTGCCCGTCAGAACTGTTCCTGACACGTCGGACATTCGGAAAACTACCTAGTCAGAGCGGTTTCGGAAACTAGGTAGCTGTTCCTAGCACGAGGGAAGACTAGTTAGAGCTTTTCCGGCCACTAAAGACATTTCACTAGGAAGTATTGCATAGTGCCAATTTTTACTTTGCCGCCCGTAGGCTGGCACTTCCGTCTTTGGAGGGCATTTTTAATGAGATTATGAGGTTAGCCTTCCTCAGGTGTCGAGGCAAGTTAGACTCTTATTTCGACTTCCACTCAGAAGGCTTTTGCTTCGGCTGCCATGTAATGGATTCCTAGCCAAGTATTCCATTTCGTATCAACGAGACAATCTTCCACACTTGACTACACTCACTCCATGAGTACGGTTACAGACTTTCATCGGAACGTGCGATTGAGGTGTTTTTCCACCTTCTAGTACTCGCTCACGAGGTAGGCTACATGTGCTGCCGGCTCAGCACCTTACCTCCGTGCGTCTGTGGGCGAGAAACGGCCAGGCCCTCTCATTCAGGGATCCCTCATATCCCCCAGCTAAGAGCCTTTGATCGAGTATCTGCACCAAGCATGCAGCGTGCTCAGCACCTCACCTCAATTTTGATGTAGGTAAGTGTCGGCCAGGCTCTCACATCCGAGGGTTTATGGCTGAGAGACGTTCAGCCATACCCCTCGGCTGAGAGCCTTAGAGGTTGTGTCCGGACTGAGATTATTGGCATCGTTCGCCTGATTTAGACTGCTAATCCTCAGTCTACCTGCAGGGCAAAGAGTTGTGTCTCTGTTAGTCTGGTCCCTATCCCAAGAGCTGCCCAATATGTATTTAATATCCATCGGCATAGCGCTTGGGGTCAGTAGGGACACTCAAGCTCCCCCACCACGGCAAGGTGGAGACACATCGGGGGAGAGACGGAATATAAAAAGCTAAAACAAGAAGACAACAAACTGCATAGTTCCAGCGACGACCCTCAGGAGTCTCCGAGAAAATTGCACTCGTCAACCGAATGGCGGTGACCAGAAACGAAACCACGACCTTCGGAGCGGTAGGCAAGCAGGCTTAACCACTTCGACACGGTAACCCTTTCTCGTGAAATCTTCCCCTCAAACCTGTTGCTTGAATCATCTCCCTAACGAGGCTGGATGAAAACCATCTGGATATCAAACACACAAGATGAAAGGGTGCTGGATCCACAAATGTTTGTGTTTCTAGCACGTGTCTGTGTCACACCGGCGTAAAATCACATCTTGTGAAATTAAATGTGCAGTTACGTTAGTGTGGTTAATATGCAGCTGCGGTGGTAATGTCATGACTCGGTTGGACGAGAGCTCAACTTCTGATTTCGTCGTCCGCCAACAGATTAACAAACTGGCCACCTACTCCTCCGTGTATTCAGGGCTTCATAACGAGACGGCCATATCCCATCACAGACCCAATACGGAAATTAGATGCATAAGATATGCAGCTGGACAAACACGAAGATATAAAGAGAAAAATGAGAAACTAAGAGCAAGTGTAAGGATAACACCTATAATTGCATGTATAAAACAGTAAAGAATTAAATGTTTCGGATATCAAGCTAGAACGGAACAAGATCAACCAGCGCCTAGAGCAGTTTGCTCGAGGATATCGGAATACAGGGTGAGGGGTTGATCCAGAAAGAATTGGCTAGATGGATTAAAAGAGACATTGTAGAAATCAAATATGACTTTAGTACAAGCAACGAGACAAGTGAAAAACTCCAAATTACATTTACTTCCTCATTACGACACTTAACAATAGAAGCAATTTGACAAACATAAGACGAACAATAAGAAGAAGTATGTCGCGCGAAACTTTTCAAATTTTATGTTCAGTTAAAAAAAAAAAAATTTAAGAAATATATTATGTATAAAACCTCGCACATAAAAACTATGCCTTGGCTTACCTCTGACCTTCAGTGTTGAAACCTGCAGCTAACATTGTGGTTGTCTAGCAACAGGTTTATTGTTTTCCTAACTTCAAAGTTGAAAACTGCAGCTAACATTGCGGTTGTCTAGCAACACGTTTATTGTTTTCCTAACTTCAATGTTGAAAACTTCAGCTAACATTGCGGTTATCTAGCAACACGTTTATTGTTTTCCTAACTTCAAAGTTGAAAACTGCAGCTAACATTGCAGTTGTCTAGCAGCACGTTTATTGTATTCCTAACTTCAATGTTGAAAACTGCAGCTAACATTGCAGTTGTCTAGCAGCACGTTTATTGTATTCCTAACTTCAATGTTGAAAACTGCAGCTAACATTGCGGTTGTCTAGCAACACGTTTATTGTATTCCTAACTTCAATGATGAAAACTTCAGCTAACATTGCGGTTGTCTAGCAACACGTTTATTGTTTTCCTAACTTCAATGTTGAAAACTGCAGCTAACATTGCGGTTGTCTAGCAACACGTTTATTGTTTTCTTAATTCTCAACTGCAGGCTCTGTGAGGAAGGGGTTACAGACGCAATTCGTAATTCCCGCATACCACCTTTGAAACACAGCTGCGAGTGGATTGGAAGCAGGCCGCCTTGCGTTGATTTTCATACAATGTTGTGAGTGCTGGTCTTTTCAGAAAGCAATGGCAAACTACTGAAAGTTTATTCAATCAATCAATCAATCATGTGCCATGCCGGAAAGCGTGGGCGGTCATGACTCGCCATTTCACTCGATCACCAGTGTCGTGGATCAGCTCAGTGTTCCTGTCTCGTCCATGCCATGTGGCCAAGCCATCCAGGTATTTTCCTCTCTTTAAAAGTGCCTAGTACATCATGATTCGCTTAAAGAAAGTTTATTATTTTGCAAAAAAAAAAAAAAAAAACATCACAAACAGCCAAAAAGTACTGGGGTTGACTGAACCGTCATGTAAAGGATATGCAAATATCAAAAACAACTCCGAACTGCTCACCGCATCATGTGGCCCGTGTTATATTATTATTTAGAGTGGGTGTTTTTTTTTTTTTTTGGTCACTTCGCTTCTGTGTTATTCCCACAGCAGCTTTCCCTAATCTCATTTTATTCAACGCAGACTCGTGTTAAGTTTTCATATTTACGAAATTCTCAATACTTAAAAAAAAAAAAAAAAAAAAAAACCAACAACAACAAAACAGAAGACATATTGACATAAAACACGTTTTAATGTTATAGATTAGTTTCATATGCCGATATATTTGCCTCTAATCCTCTAGAATCCAAATTTCATAATGGGGGGTTTTCAGGTGTAATCCCTTAAACTGAGTCGTTTAGATGCATGTATGAACACTAAATGTGTATTTATGTTTTGAAAGAAGTGATGCAATATTCATCATCCCTTGAAACATTACGTAGACAATCTTTGTACATATAATGCTTTGAGATGTATATATTTTCTTGTCCTAATCCTTTGGAAAATAAGAGACATGCGGTCTTATCTCCTTTGTGTGTTGTTTCTGAAGTCATAAAAACAAATGTTTGCATATCCTTTACAGGACATCGCTGTCAACATCAGCATCTTTCTTCAGCTGATTGTTGATTTCTTGGCAAGATTACGCTCAGTAGTTTGCCATTGCTTTCTGAGCGGCCGGCTCACATACCCCGTAAGTTACCGACGCGATTCGAACCACTGCTGATTCTCACCTTCGTCACGTTACTTACGAGAGTATACGAGATTACGGAGAAAAGTTGCTAACTTCTAGGCCAGGAAGCCGGCCTGAAGTCATTAGAGCGAGTTATATACGAGGCGGCTTTAAATGAAAACCTGAAATGTTTTGTGTGTGTGAGTGTGTCTGTGTGTGTGTGTGTGTGTGTGTGTGTGTGTGTGTGCGTGTGTGTCTCTCTGTGTGTGAATATATTCTGAAAAAGTAAAGAACGATTGTGTAATTTTTCGATGTAGTCACCACTGCTTTCAATGCAAGTCCTCCAGCGCCGATAAAGTGCTTGAATTCCTGTAGAAAAAAAAATTCTCTTGGTCGTGTGTGTAACCACTCATGCACCACCTACTGTACCTCCTCATCGGACCGAACAATTCAATCGAATCAGCCATGCTAGAATTGTTTTGTAACTTGCTTCTCCTCCACTCATACACTTCCTGGGCTGACAGGCATGCATCGCCATACTGGACCTTCATTCGTCGATGGATTTCTATAGGTTTTATCTCTTCACTTATCAAAAAAAAAACGGATAACAGAACGTTGCTCCTCTTTGGTGTATGTCAAAAGTGGGGCGGCCATTTTCATACTGTCCTTTTGAGGTCACGGTATTCGTCTGCACAGTGGTGTCATGTGCTCAACACTCTTGACATCCTTACCAACAATATCGACAGGTTACAAGACAATGGCATAGTTTTTGTAATTTCTATAACACTTTAAAGGTTTTAATGTGAAGTCCCCTCGTATTAACAGACAATGTGTTGGAGTCTCCGTGGTGAAGTCGAATGATCTGTAGGAGACAGCAAAAGATAAGAGGGCTTGGTGCGAGTTTGTGTCATGACCAAACAACATTATATCTCTCATGACCAAACAACATTATATCTCTCATGGCCAAACAACATTATATCTCTCATGACCAAACAACATTATATCTCTCGTGACCAAACAACAATATATTTCTCATGACCAAACAACATTATATTTCTCTTATTAAAAAAACGTAAATGACTCTTATATACGCATGAAAGCGCATCAAGCACATGGTGCTAAACCCATATTGTTATAGACAAATCGACACTCGGTGGATGATTAGTTTAATAGCATAGGGTAGGTCTTATCGTGGCATATGTTTCATATTTTAGCCGTATCCAGGCAATCCTTGTTTTCTGGTCTGGCATGACAGAGTATCCACAAATTTCGCCCTAGGAACCACACCTCCGTTGCTTCTAAATCCTTCATAATTTGTTCAGGAACATTCTCAGATTAACTGCCGTACAACAGAACAGGTTCTATATAACATTTCAGAACTTACTTTCTGACATTCAAGATTGTGACTTACTCTAGTTAGAGAGTTTACAACAGCTGCGAAGTATTTTATTAAAAATTGCATAAGACGTTGGGTTGTATTAGGTATAATATGTTAGCCTCATACTGTTGTTTGCCAGTTCCGTGGCGAGGGTGTTACGGACGCCGTTCGTAATCACGGATACCGCGTTCGAAACGTATATGAAATGGTATGAGTGTCAGTCGTTCAGAAAACAATGGCAAACTACTGAAAGTAAAATATGCCAAGAGATCACAAACGGACAAAACATGCTGGAGTTAACTGCCACGTCCTGTAAAGGATATGCAGCTATCTTAACATGGTGTTATTGACCAATGGGTGCTCGAGGTTGATGTGGTCAATATTACGCCGACTAACTTTACCTCCCATAACAATTTCTGGTACCCACGTAATGCTGGGTCAGTCTGGGAGCTCGGGTCATTAGCACAACATCTCGACCTCCATAGGGGTTCGAATACATGACCACCGCGTAGATAGGCAAGTCATTGCGCTACTGGCTCCCGTTGTATATGTATCATATGGGTATGCAAAGTGTGAGGACCATCACATTATGTAGATCTGGGTGCACGGAAACAATATAAAATAACACTTACAGAACACAATTACGGACAACACAGGACGTTGCGGCGACTAGTCTTCATCAGCAAACAATTACATACACGAAACACAACATGTCATCACGGAAAAGACCCTGTAGTGACCACATTCAGGCATAAGAACGGGAAGAGAAAAATGAAAAGATGAAAAAACGACAGCAATGAAGAGAAAATGGAAAAAAAAAAAAATATGCTACTTATCTCAAAAGGGCAA
Source organism: Cepaea nemoralis (assembly GCA_014155875.1). Lineage (NCBI taxonomy): Eukaryota > Metazoa > Mollusca > Gastropoda > Stylommatophora > Helicidae > Cepaea > Cepaea nemoralis. Next base: position 292,724 of record JACEFZ010002377.1, read on the forward strand.
GTCTCTCCCATCCGCATCAAAGTTGTATATTTTACGCGCAAAATTCTTTCTTACGTCTCTTTAGCTAAAATTAACCTCCTTCGCTTGAAGTTGTCCCGCCTTCTGACAGCTACAATCGCCGTATCAACGACATACACTTGTCAAGTTGTTAATAAGACATTGCCACTTGCTCTTCAATTCCTCTCTTACATTCCTTGTATCTGTGAATATTAAAATCTCTTCCTGCATGCACGTTCTTAAATTCCGGTGTCAATGTTAGTGATTAGCAATTCCTTAAAAACCATTTTCTCGCCTGTGGAATAAACGTGGTCGTCTCCATTATCTTGTCGCCGTGATTGAATCTGTCAGCAGCAGAAGACAAGGCTTGGGTCGGCGCGCATTTTATGAACACCAAGAAACGCAGTTCTCCCCGACGGGTGTGCATTACATGTGGGTTGCTAGATGAGGAATAACTTGCTTTGACTTTTGGAGAACGAGAAGTCATTGTTTTGGAAGGTTCATAGCCGGGGCGTTAACGAGAGAGCGAGAGAGAGAGAGAGAGAGAGAGAGAGAGAGAGAGAGAGAGAGAGAGAGAGAGAGAGAGAGAGAGAGAGAGGGAGGGAGAGAGAGAGAGATAGAGAGAGAGAGGGAGAGAGAAGACAGAGAGAGAGGAGGAGAGGGAGAGAGAGATGGAGGGAGAAAGATGAGAGAGAGAAAGGTAATACGAGAATGAGAGAGAGGGACGAGAGAAGGAAGAGAGGGGGAGAAAGAGAGAGAGAGAAGGCGAGAGAAGGAGAGAGAGGGAGAGAAGGGGAGAGAGAAAGGGAAAAAGAATGAGAGAGAGTGACGAGAAAGGGAGAGGGGGAGAGAAGGGAGAGAGGGGGAGACAGGGAGCGAAAGGAAGAGAAGAGATAGACGGGAGAGAGAAATGGAAAGAGAGAGAGAGAGAGAGAGGGTCGAGAAAGAGGGAGAGAGAGAGATGAGAGGGTGAAAGGGACAGAGGGGGAATTGGGAAATGGATAGAGAGGGCGATAGAGGGGGAGAGATAGGGAGAGAGAAGGGAGAGAGGAAGGGAGAGAGGAAGGGAGAGGTATAGAGAGGGAGAGAGAAAAGAGAGAGGAGAGAGAATAAAGAGAGAGGAGAGGGAGAGAAGAGCGAGGGAGAGAGAGAGGGAGGAGAGAGAGGGAGGGAGAAAAGATGAGAGAGAGAAAGGTAATCCGAGAATGAGAGAGAGGGGGCGAGAGAGGGAAAGAGGAGGGGGAGAGGAGAGAGAAGGCGAAGAAGGAAGAGAGAGGGAAGAGAAGAGGAGAGAGAAAGGGAAAAAGAATGAGAGAGCAGTGTACGAGAAAGGGAGAGGGGGAGAGAAGGAGAGAGGGGAGAACAGGGAGGCGAGAGGAAGAGAAAGAGATAGACGGGAGAGAGAAATCGAAAGAGAGAGAGGAGAAGGGTCGAGAAAGAGGGAGAGAGAGAGATGAAAGAGGGTGAAAGGGGAAGAGGGGGAATTGAGAGATGGATAGAGAAGGGCGGAGAGAGGGGGAGAAGTAGGGAGAAGAAAGGGTAGAGGGAAGGGAGAGAGGAAGTGAGAGGTATAGAGAGGGAGAGAGAAGAGAGAGAGAGAGAGAGAGAGAGAGAGAGAGAGAGAGAGAGAGAGAGAGAGAGAGAGAGAGAGAGTCGCCCATTTGTTATCGGAGCCTGATGGGGAAGACAAGAATCGTAACACTGTAACTCATCAGGCCGGCTATGTGATCAAGGCGTTACGGACGCAATTCGTACTCCCGTATACCTCGCTCGAAACACAGCCGCTGGCGATTTGGCTGCAGGCCGCCTTGCGGTGGTTTTCATACAATGCTATGAGTGCCGTTTGTTCAGAAAGTAATAACAAACTACTGAACGTAAACATGCCAAGAAATCACAAACAGCCAAAACATGCTGGAGCTGACTGCGACGTCCTGTAAAGAACATGCAACCAACTGTTTAACCGATCATGAATGTTGCTAATGGGTGGGAGAAGGGCAGGGGATAATAGCGAGAGGGCTGACTTCATTGAATCGGGCTGTGTCCCATTTGCTAGTTCTCTTTCCACAGTGTAGCTAACCGAAAGCCTCGCACAGAACATTAACTCCGTAGCTCTAGCGACTATCCCCAGGAGTCTCCGAGAAGATTCCACTCCTGAATCGAATGACAGTTCTAAATCGAACCTACAACCTTCAGAGCGCGAGACATACGACTCAATCACTTGGCCACGGAGTTTACTGGCATGCTGGACGAGGCAACTAAGATGGGTTTAGGTTGAGGTGGTTATTCATGTGATAGAAAACTTCAGCTGCAACATTCACCCATCCATGAACAAGTCTAAAGATAAGGTCAACAGAAAAGCTCAACAAGCTAAAGGAAATGGAGGATCTTCTTCTGAAAGAAGCATGAACCCATGCAGAGAAATCTCGAGGAGTCTGGATGGCCGACATTCTTTGATCTAGGAAAATCTCCATAATTGACACTTGGAATGTTAGAACTATGTATGAATTGGGAAAGACAGGACCGGTTGTAGAAGAAATGAAATATTAACTGCAATGATAAATCAACACTACCTCATGGATGAGAAGAAGAATAAAGACAGAGAGAATTAAAGAAAGACAGAATTAAAGACAAAGAGAATTAAAGCCTGGGAAAATTAAAGGCAGAGAGTATCAAAGACAAGGAGAATTAAAGACAGGGAGAATTAAAGACAGAGAGAATTAAAGACACACAGAATTAAAGACAGGGAGAATGAAAGACAAAGATAATTAAAGACAAAGAGAATTACAGACCGTGAGATTTAAAGACAGAGAGAATTAAAGACAAAGAGAATTAAAGACAGGGAGAATTAAAGACAGGTAGAATGAAAGACAAAGAGAATTAAAGACATGGAGAATTAAAGACAGGTAGAATGAAAGACAAAGAGAATTAAAGACAGGGAGAATTAAAGACAGAGAGAATTAAAGGCAAAACGATTTAAAGACAGTGAGAATTAAAGACAGAGAGAATTAAAGACAGAGAGAATTACAGACAGGGAGATTTAAAGACAGTGATAAATACTATGAGACCATGGAATGTGCTGTTAGAAACGAGTTGGGGTTAACAGATTCTCTGCCAACGGATAATATATCGCCAAATGGGGCATCCCAATTCTACAGAAGGACGTTATACAATGGTTATAGTGTTATTTGTTGTTTCGTGGTATCTTCCGCTGGAGTGCTATGTGAAGGGAAATGTACATTATAATGCGTGTTTATGTGATTGTGTGCCATGTTGGTCCAGACCTAGGTTCGGTTTTAGACTGAAGCAATTAAAGCGCAACAACAACAAGAAGCCGGGTTCACCTTGCTAGGGTTACACAAACAAGTGAATAAACTTTGTCCACGTCCTGAGGCGGCCCTGAGTATATTGGGTATATGATGCTCGCTACATAATTTTAATAAACCACTTGGCACTCCATGTGACCCATGCCATAACTCAACTTAGGTGGACTATGTCGTTGGTAGTAGTATCATTAGTTGGCATGACCCAGTTTGAATGGATGGGTCTTTGAAGTTCGACTGCATTCAGATTGGCCCAGTACTTTGGTATGGTAGTTTCATTAACCCGGTGCCTTCATGTTTGCTACACACAAGATGTTGTGAAGGACTCCGGAGAGGTAAATCATTACTTGCTGAGTTCTGAGACACTGTTTGACTATTATCTTTTGACATTAAACATTATACGACGATTAACACAACTCCACAACTGATTATTATAACCAAACGCCGGTGCGGTTTTTTATCATCTACATTGTCACTCTGCTGATTCATACACTTCATTATGCTACTAAACCAATGTTAATGGAAAATATTTTCAGCAACGTCTAAATTTAAACAACAGGTGGTGGTAGGGTGGCATATTGCCATAGCCATTCTTAGTTTTCTGACAGGTCCAACTCGGACCTCGGTCGAATTCTGAATGACGCTTTGAGGAAGACGCTTGTCCCCTGCCCAACGATTGCCGGCGTGTTCCACGCCGACTGATCAGCGCTCACAACCGAGTTGCTTTCCACGTTATACTGCGTGAAAATAATTTTAATCCTGAACTAAGCCAAGACTCCTGAACTGAGTCATGACAGTCAGTATCACCTCGATCGCCTTTAATTCGCAAATCATGTCCTCATACCGATGATACGCTTGGTCGGCTTGGAAGCCCAATTTTTAAAACAATCTCGTCTCTATGAAATTCGAACGCATAACCACCAGGCCTACGGGCAAGAATGCTTGTCACTAGGCAACCACATCACCATCTTCCTGGGGTGACTACATAAAACTGGTTATAGTATTTCATCATTATTGTAATGACGTCAATAGTACACCAAATGACAACTGAATTTATTTAACTGTTATCTATATCCTGTTATAAATAAACTCACATGTATTGTGTGCAGAAGAAGTAGAGACCAGAGGATGAACTAGACAATATAAACATTGAAAGCTATAGTTACCGACCGGGGATTCAAACCTGTCCCCTTCAAATAACTACGGAGCCTCGCTGCAGGAACAAGTGTACTTCGACGCATGACCAACTAGACATTCTTAAAAAGTGTCTTCATTAACCATGTCTATCATCCACGTGAACCAACAACTACGAAATATGGACATAATTCGTATCTAACCATTGAAAAAGCACCACAGGTCTGAATTATATTAAATTAAACTTGTTTGTTCATCAAGAATGATGATGACCATTCACTTCATCCAGTGGGGTTGAAAGTATGGAGCCATGAGTTCTAAGATGGCTGATAAGGCCTATTTTGGCTCGAAATGTTCTTTGACAATGTGGGCAAAGAATGCTTGATGTTCCAGGAGGAAGTTCTCCTGCAGTGGTTTTTCTGTCCAGCCTTTTCTTCACAGCTCTTGCAGTCCTGGTTGCTTCACAAGTGACTGCGCCCTTGCGTAATAATGTACGCCACGAATTTCGGTATTTGGCAGCAGTCTCCCAGGTGTCAAGATGAATTCCAAAAGCTTTCAGTAAGATTTTCAGAGTGTCTTTAAAGTGTTTCCTCTGGCCGCCTTGTGAGCGTTTACCACAGCGGAACTCGCAGTTTAAAAAAAAAAATTTTTTAAGGAGTCTGTGATCTGGCATGCGAGTTAAGTGACCAGCCCAGCGAATTGATTCTCCATTAACAGAGTGTGGATACTTGGCATGGGCGCTCTTTCTAGGCCTTCAGTGTCTGAGATCTTGTCTTGCCATTTAATCTTCAATAGCTTGCTAAGGCAGACTGTGTGGGAGTGGTTTAATTTCCAAGCGTGTCGCTGATAAACAGTCCAGGTTTCACAAGCATATAGCAGTGTGGATAATACAGCTGCTTTGTAGACTTTCACCTTTGTTTGCAGACTTATTCCATTTCTGTCCCACACATTATTGTACAGCTTTCCAAAGGCCGCGCTATCCTTGGAGATTCTTGCATTTACTTCAACGTCAGTTATGGCAGATAGGTGAATTTGTCCACAACACTTAGTCTATGACCATTCACCTTGATATTCGGCACTTTAAATTAAACTATTAAATTAAACGGTTATTAAACTATCATAGGACAAATAAAAAACATACCAACACATCGGATCATAATGCTACGTCAAATATTTTAACGAACTTTAAAGAAGAGTTAGAAAGTTTAAAGAAGAATTAGCCGGCTCCTATATTGCACCCTATTACATATAAATATCAATTGGGGTATAATTACAGGCCACTAAGACAGTTCACAATTAAACACACATGTATTATTTGGCGATCAGAGAACATTAAGAAGGAAGAAGAGGCAAGAGGGCGCATTAGTCAACATAAACATTGAAACACCTAGCCAGCAGGCGCGTAAACGCAACCGCAACTCCCTCATACTTGGGTGGTTATGACAAATTGTTAATATTTCAAGAATACTATAATGACGGCAGCAGCACATCAACTGATAACTGCATAACGGCTAATTATATCACCATACAAACCTCAGAAAGAGGTAGTTATCGTTTTTGGCAACATTATGAAAAGACAAACACTGGAACATGTGACAACCGGAAAGATTTGCGGAAAGAGAGATAGATGAAGACAGCGGGAGAATATTCTTGACAGTCTTGTGTCATGGCACGGAAGGGAGTCAACACGAATTGATCCATGCCGTCGGAGATCGCAATTTGTGGAGAGGCATGATCGTCCACGCTAGCCAGCAAGGCGCTGAACGAACGAAAAACGAACGAACGAACGAACGAACAAACTTTATTTTAAAAGGGTAACGAATTGGGCACGCAGGCCCGTCTTACATTCGGCCCTTTCAGTCACTCATCTATCATTCATCAAATGTGCATGTTACATTTACATAGGGGAAAAAAACATTGTCAAATGGATTTTGTAGGCATAAACAATGCATATTACGCATTGTACATTCACATGGGGAGAAAAAAATCATTTTCAAATGAAAGTTGTAAACATAAACAGTGCATATTGCAATGTTGTGAGACACATCCACCCTCACATTCTGCAGCTATCCACACATCCCGCAGCCACCCACGCATCCCCCACCCACCACACCTCCCCCACATACCACACCTCCCCCACCCACCCACACATACCTCCACGCACTCACACAGACCCAGGCAAACATACATGCCGCCACCCACCCACTGATCTCCTACCCACACACATTTCCCCACCCACACATACATCCTCCACCCATCCCATAACCGACACGCACACACCCACCCACATATTCTCCACCACCAACCCACACACCCGCAACCACCCAGCAAAACACACATCACAAAACCACACACACATACAACGCCAACCCACACATACCGCACCTATCCACACATATATCCTGCACCCTCACAATTTTCCCCACCCACCCACACACACATCAGCCAACCTACACCCACTCACCCAACCAATGATGATGATGATATATATCATTTTAATACCATGTCAGTGCATCGTAGAAGCGGGAAAATTTGAGGAAATGGAACATGTCGTGCGCAATGCGGTACTGTGTAGATTCCCTGGTTGCCAGGTAGTGTCACGTGTCAGCACCAACATGCATCAAAGACACGGCTGAAGAAACAGGTGAAAGTAAGAAGGTCACATTCCAGAAATAGATATATGATGACAGGAGGAAAACGCGGAGAAATGTTTCACAGAACACCTGCAGGCAGAGACAAGTGAAGCCATTGAAAGCGGCCGAAAGAATAGGCAGGTGGGGATATAAAACAAGGTGCTAACATTCAAATAGGCTAACAATGATAAGAAGGTTGTTTGTAAAGTACGCAAGAAAAGAGGTGATCCAACATCGAGCAGGTGTCATCAGCAGTCACACACTCGTAGACATTTAGAGGAGATGGGCACGTAGGAACTTGTACGGCGTCCAATGATGGTAGCCCATTCTGATATATTCACATTGTGATAACAATATAAACGGTTATATACAGACCGCCGGTCTCATTGGGCTAGAGGTTTAACGTCTTTCTCCGTAATCAAGTGTATCCAAGTGAGGAACGTAATCTGCGCGAGAATCGGTAGCGTTTCATACCGCGTTGGTAACTTATGGGGTATGTGAGCCGGTCGTTCAGAAAGCAATGACAAACTACTGTGCGTAATCATGCCAAGAAATCAAAAGTCAGCTGAAAGATGCTGATGTTGACAGTGATGTCCTGTAAAGGATAAGCGAAAAAACAATATACAGACAAAAAGACAAATAATATATAAATCTCGTTCTATATAAAGTAAAGGACTCTTCAACAAGCCTTGAGACGAAATGGGTATATGGTGCTAGTCAGACATTTTTTATAAACATATCAGCACTCGATGTGTGATGTGATCAATATTTCGCCTGCCTCCTTACCTTCCTATTATATTTCCAGGTACACTTTTTAGGCTGAGTCGACATGTACGATATGTCAAGATTAAACATTCGCCTCGATGGGAATTCGAGCACATCACCACAGCGTCGTGAGGCAAACCTTTTTAATGCGTTACGGCGGTTCACACCTAAATATGCAAATTGACATAATTTATCAGGTTACAGGTCTCTATAGTATGAAGTTTAGGGACTTCCATTCGTCAGTACTAACTGTAGTTCTCGACAAATGTATTCAGTGTACTCGCGGCAACGTTAACTGGGTGCTTAATTTAATTAGAGTAGCTTAATGTTCGGGTCTGTCTGTCTCAGTCTGGGATAATTACACGGAAACTACTGCGCATATAAGCGGTCAGAATGGCTGAATGGATAAGAACGCTCGTTCTTAAACATTCGATGTGCTGATGCCGAAGTATCGGGTTCAACCCCTACAGCGGTCAGCTGGACTAAAATTTTGACTTCTCGTCCTTGACTTGGGGACGTAAATTACCTCTGAAGTCGGAGTGCTTTCACCGAAGTGGGTTCACCTGATGGCGAGGGACACTGGTAATAGGGAAAGCTAATTCACACGAAAAAATCAGTCCAATGCATGTGTATGGTCTACGCTTGAGTTCTAAGTGAGCAACAAATAATAATAATAATAATAATAATAATAATAATAATTACTATAGCGGAAGTCCGGCACCTTTTCTTCAGCACTTCTGTTTTTTTCAATATCCTGTTAGTTAAGGTTCTCTTTGTACTGTGCGTTATAATGTAGAACAGGGGTCGCCAAACATTTTTCACGGGGGACGGGATTAACTGACAAAATGACGAGCGCGGGCCGCATCCTCATTCTGTACAATACTTGCGCCGGACTCCGTGGCGAAGGTGATACTGACGTGGTTCGTAATCCCGTATACCCGCGTTTGAAACACAGCTGCGCGCAATTTAGCAGCAGACCGCGTTGCACTGCGATGTGGTATGGGTGCCGGTCGTTCAGAAAGCAGTTATCAGTTATCAGTTGGGGTATCTTCATTGCACTCCCGACAGATCTATAGGTGCTCAGATTCTCTCCCCAAGCGTAAGCATCAGCGTCCGGTGGCTAATAGTGCCAGTTCTGTGTTGCTTAACGATGCACCTCATTTTCCCGATGCACCTCTCGTGTCTGGCCGTGCCAATTCTTACTCACAAGTCTTTCATCCTGGACAGCGATGTGGATTCACTGACGTCAAAGTCTTCTGTTCTCGACATGTCTTTAAGGACGTTAATAACGGCACGATCCATGGGCGGGCCATCTGTAGGGGGTGCAGAGCCAGCCAGTTTATCAGCTCGTTCATTTCCCTCGACTCCCGCATGTCCTAGGACAAAGATGAAGATGACTTTACGGACAACAGACTTCCTCAGCGACTCAGTCCACTGTCTACGTACAGATCCAGCTTCGACCTTCCGAATCATGCTCATTGAATCGTTCAGAAAGCGATGGCAAACTACTGAGCGTAAACTTGCCCAGACATCAACAACAGAAATAAATGCTGGTGTTTACTGCAAAACCGTCCTATAACGGATTTGCAACTAATTTTAACAATACTTGCAAGCCAGAACGAAAGCTCTCGAAAACAAAGACAAAATACTAAGTTAATCATGTGTGAGTGGCGTGCAATGCACAAAAAACAAAGACAACCAACACATTTATTTACTAACAAAAAGTTATCAAAACAGGCGACGTTAGCAAAAAGATAGTTACATCAGACCTAGTATTCATATATCCGAATCTCACAAACTAAGCAGTAAAACAGGTTAGTGAGATTTGTGAAACTGATATTTGGCTATCAAGATATCATCAATGTTTGGTTTGGAATTGCAGCATCCAATCAAGAGAATTGCTTTCAAATGTTCATCAGTCAATCTCGTTCGCTGTGTTGACTTCACATACTTCATTTTGAAAATGTTTGCTCACAGACATAAGTTGTTTCAAACACTGATACCATACCAGCGGCAAATTTCTTCAATTTTTAAACTCAACACCAGGTAAGCAGCGGTAAAATTCAACAAGTTTTCCTTCTCTGTGTTTCTATTTCAACAAGTCATTGCTTGCAAATCAGTGAGCTCCAACTGTAGTTCAACTGGCACATCATCAAGGTTATAATACACTGGATTCTGGAACAGAAGAATATCACTCTCAATTCTGTCAAGATCTAGAAATCTCTCTCAAAAAAAAAAAATGCTTCTTTAAGTCACGAATATTCCACACACCCCCCCCCCCCCTTTTCCCACAGAATCATTGCTGATGTATGATGCAGTGTATGAACAGAGCACACGGAATTTGTTAATCTTTCAACTGAATTGTGGTCTACCCCACCAGACCCTTCTTCACTCCAGCCATGTTTTTTTTTTCTCCATCAACTGTAACACCTCGAAGCTGATTCCACTGAAGGTTATAGTCTTGCAAACCTTTTTGCATTTCCATGAAAATGTCTTTTCAAGTTGTTGCTCCAAGCATACTGCAAACAGATGCCAACTCTTCCGTTATCTGAAAGTCCAAATTGACACCACGAATGAACACGAGAAGTTCTGACGTAATCGAGAGATCAGTAGACTCATCCAGCGCCAGAGAATACCACAACTCTCTAGTTTTCTCGGGTATCTGTAGCACTATGTTCTCTCCAAGTTCTTCTGTTCTCCGCACAACTGAACTTGCCGAAAGGCTGATAGTTCCAAAAAGAATCGGCTTTATCAGGACACAGGTCATTTGTTGCTTCCATCATACACTTTTTGATGAAGTTGCCATCAGTAAACTATTTTCCTCGCTCTGCCATCTTATGCACTATTTTGTAACCTTTACGAGTGCCAGATTCATTTTCAGGAAACAATTTCGTGAAGAGATTTCCTTGTTTATCTAAGCCACGTTTCATGGACTCAAATTTCTCAGAGCGTAGCTTTCCAGAAAACTTTGAATATATTGATAGATGTTTTGTTTCCTAGTTACGCCGAAAATTGTTCTCTTTCAAAACAGTAACACTTTCACTGCATACTATGCAACGGTTTTTCTGGTCCTTTGTTTCCACAAAGAAGTGCTTTACTCCCAATTCTTCATTGAAAACGTGACACTCGGCGTCCACTTTCCTTTTCTTAGTAGCCATAATGAAGCGTGAAGTACACGGGATCTGAAAATGAAAAAGACATTGAATTAGAAACACAATTAAAATCCTATTGAAACACAAGAAAAGCAGAGGACTAGCAAGGTATAAGGGGCGTTCATTTGAAATCCGTTCGTGTCGCACCGCGCGTTATTGCCTACTGTCCTGTTATTTTCCCGAGAGGAAGTTGGAATCAACAAGCACATCTTCAAACTTAGTATCTGTTGGGATTATTGACTGACTTTGGTCTACGCTCCTCCCTTCTGTCTTCCTTTCCATATATCTATTTCTTTCACTCTCTCTGTTATTCCCTCAACACATACTCCGACAACAGTTCCTTTCAACGATAAACAAAAGATTTATTAATAAAAACTATGTCTGGTGTATATATGGATTTTTTAAGCGTAGTTGATAGTGTATTCTATTGTTGGTGCTAGAAAGAACTCTGAATGTCTATCAGCGGTATTGCTTCTCGCCCATTCATTCTTCAAGATCACAGGACAGCACATCAAACAGGACAGAGCTCACCCTGGATGATCCGTATGCTTGAATCTGATGGTAAATCCGTTATTGAATGAAACAAAACTATTCACCACTGATTCACTGTACCGTAATAAAAGTCCCGTAAGTTTATGACTGCGCCCGAGTCTGTTTCATGACGGTAAGTATCCAACATCGAAAAACACCACATCGTCACAGTTCTTCCTATTGTCTTTTATTACTAGCAATGTTTTTACTTGTCTATTCTTTCTTCCCTATGCATACAAGACGTATGTAGTTGTACGTATCCCTGCTTGCCACAGGTTAACATCTTTTCCTTTTAAGTGTTTTAGTGGTATATTCGTTTGAGCATACAGTGTTCTGTATTTGACTTTACTTTATCCCTTCTTCATCTTAAAACATGTCTATGTTCTTTTTGGTTCTAAGTAAGTACTTTATTTGTTCAAGTGTAGTACTCTTCATCTCTTCTCTGATTTCACTAGGAGATTGGAGCCTGTGGAGAAGTATAACAGATCCAGTGATAAGCGTCCGCCCCTTACTACTACCTATGCAAGTGTCCTTCTCCAGCCATAATGACAAGGCTTCCGAAGTAAACACCCGCATAAGACATATGAATTCACCAAAGTCTAAACTATCCACTAATAGAAAGCAATGGTAAATGCTATTCACACACATCTATATTCCTATGCTAAAACTATCACTGTCAAACTGTCATTTACTGCCAATATAGTACCTTGCGGTGTATGGCAGAGGGGTCTTTGAGCCTGAGGAATAAAGGCCGCCTGGCTAGTGCAGTCGCTATGCTAAAACTATACTCTAATATATTAATACCTTATAATTATCTTTGTCTGAATTGGGGGTACTAATGCACAATAGATACACACACGTTCTTCCGAACGCCGCACCACCCTTTTTCATACTCCCTTGGAAATCAAGAATCACACTAACTTCCACAAAGAAGTTGCCACTCTTTATATGTCATGTTTGCCGCATAGTCCTTGACCTTGCTTGACACCTCAAGTCAATACTTCATTATCCCCGTTAGTGGAAAATTACTGATCTGAAACTTTTCCGTTATTTTATAAACCCTCATTGTTTTGTTCCTTCCCTCTGAGTCATATATAGACCGCAATATGCTGTGGAAATTTTCCTCAATAACCCATCTCTCCCCCTCCTTCTCAGCCCCAACTCTCTCTCCACACACACCTGACACGATCTGGGTTTTTCAATCCTGTCTAATAGTGCTGTCTGCCTTTGTCGCAAACCTATTTGTCCACGCGAAGGTTACCTGTGCTATCGGTGGGCACTTCCGTGTCTTGACCTATAAACACATGCGCCTGGTCACTCAACCCGACATTTCGTGATGTTTTTAACCCGTGAATTAACCTCGTCATCCTACACTCTCATTGACCTGTGCCGCTGTAATTTCTACGTTAACACTTCAACCCGTTAACATTAGGGGCCATTGACTCCGGTCACACCGTTGTTGGTTATCCTTACTGTTTTGTTTGTTAACCCTTCTCCTACCTGGTTAGTCGGTGTATAAAGTCGTCTATCTGGGAATCATTAACTCTCAGTATTCCACGACACCTACGTTGAACATGATCATGTCATAGTCATGTGATAAGTACTGACCAATGAATAAAATAGCACGTGCTTATCGTCCCATGATGCATTTGTTCTGTTTCTGACCGTTGAGAAAATTCTCGGGTTGATCCATAATCCGTCCAAAGAAGCTCAAAGAGCGGTAATTCAGTTCTGTCACTTGAAGGATGTCGACCAGTGGACATTCATCAAAGAATGCAGGCAGCGTACGGTAACAAATGCCTGTCGAAGGCAACAGTGACAGACTGGGCACGAATGTTTCGGAGATGACGTTAGTTCACGATAGATCTTCGACGGCCGGGACAAGCGCATATTGTTGCAACAGAAACAAACCATCGCCAAAATTGATGCAGCAGTACAGATGAACCGTTGTCGAAGCATAAGTTCGCTAGCGAAAGAATTTCATGTGTCAATTGGGACAATTCAAAAGGTCGATCGTAAGAAACTGCAATATCGGAAGGTGTGTTCACAGTGGGTACCACGGATGTTGACCGACCACCAAAAAGAGGAACACATGGGATGGTGTTTGAACCACTTGCAATAGAGAGAGCTTGCAAAGGAAACATGCTGGATCACCAAAAGCCAAAGAAATCAAGTTACAGGTTTCCGCTGGTAAGGTTATGCATTTTTTAACCATGAAGGGCTATTGTTGGCCGACTTTAAAGAACCATGTGTCAACATCAACTGTACCAACTACTTGCAAACACTAGACAAACACTAGGCAAAAAGCCATCAAGAATAAACGACCAGCCATGCTTTCTCGCGGTGTAATTTTGTTGCTCGATAATACTCGTCCAGATGTCGCAAAGATTGTGCAGGAAGCATTAGCAAGGAAGAAGTTGGAAATTCTGCAACATCCAACCTATAGTCCTGATTTGTCACCATGTGATTTTCATTTGTTCGGACCTCTTAAAAAGCTTTCAAGGGGCAACGATGTCACGCAGATGCAGACGTAATGAACGCGGTAAACACTTGGTTCAGTGAGCAACCACAATCCATCTTTGCGGACGGCATTCGCCGCCTACCTAAGCAATGGAATGCTTGCCTGAATGCCGACGGCGACTTCTTCTAACCAACTCATTGTGCATAATTCATTCAAAGTGAATGCTTTGTTTAAGTCTACCACACTTGTTAATGTTTCCTTCACCCTTTTGTAATAAAGCCATTGGAACGGGTTTCAAATGAACGTTCCTAATACATATAAAGTTTATAGGTACCTTTGGTAATAGAATATATCTCATAATAAGATTTGCAAAATATATAACTAGGGCCGGCGTAAATAAACAGCCTAGATCAGAGTTTTTCATCCGGGTCTCCGCTAGTGGCAGCTGGGGGGTTCAACCGAAACAGACCGAAATTGCCTAAATGCAACAGTTATGCCCATCTGGTTTATTACATAAAGTAGGACAGACACTTGGATCATCGCACAGAGTTCCTTGAGCAACGTAAACATTTGCGTATGGATCTGCTCCAGTAGAAAGGTTGAAAAACACTGGCCTAGTGATCAGCTCGATTAACACCTTGACCGGAAATTTCTTCTGAGCTGGGGATAATATTTTCGTAATAACACGAGGCTTCTATGGTATTTTTATGCTATGTTTGCTACTTTATTATCTCTATTCACACTTGTAGTTCACTTACCTATCGCTGTCAAACACAGAATCCTTGTTACATACCTATAAAATGTATGACTGGCAAAAAGAAGTAAATATTTCTGGAGCATCGGACCTATGTTGACAACCGGTCGCATCTGAGGGAGGGAAAGATGCGCTCGTGTGTGTGTGGCCATGGAAACCACGGTAACGAGAGAGCGTAGGCAGCGCTACCACGAGCCTGGTAAGTCCTTGGGATGGCGCGAATTAAGCAACATTACAATAAACAAGAAAATCTAAATACAATAATTGATAATTGAAAATAGTAAATTTAAGACACATAGCAGCCAGGAGGTCTCCGCACGTGTGAAGATCTCCTATTATTCTAAACATAATATTTACATTTCAATTGTATCACAACGTCACTTATTCCATAGTTATATCAAACAAGTTCAAATACCGTCGGCGGATCGGATGAAATGACGTCGCGGGCGGATCCGGCCCGAGGGCCGTAGTTTCGTGACCCCTGATGTAGAATAATGTTCTTATTATGTCGACCTCTTTGGCTTATGCGTTAGTAAACACAGTTTCAACAATGTCCCGTTATGCCGAGTCGGGGTTTCGAAATACATTGAGGGAGATTTGGGACCAGATAGTTTTGCGTTGATTTTGATGGTATATTATCGGTCGTTCGTAAATCAACGGCAAATTACTGGACGTGAACTTACCTAGTAAATCACACAAAAAGCCAATACATGATCGGGTTAATTGCAATGTCCTGTAAAAGGTTATGAAACTAGCTCTTTTTTAAGGCCTCGTGACTAGGAAAGAGAAAGTTGATCACAGCTGTACCTCCACATGGCAGGAAGTGAGAAACACATCAGTGTGTGGCAAAATTATTAGTGAACAACTCTGCAGCTGAGCAGAATAAACACTCGCTTGTCCTGTAAGTCGGATATATCCTCGAAAGCATTTCCCGTGCTTATGTGGAATCACGGGAAAATCCACCACATTATCTCCTCTCGAAATCACGCAGTCACATTTTTAATCATGATTAACCACTGTACATAGGTTATACTGCTTCAAAGATGTTATGACTCACAAACCGCCACTTTGATTCCGAATTAATTCTGTGCCGTAAAATATTTTCCCAAACATACAGGAGAAGGGTGAAACAAATTGGATGAAAAGTCAAACAACTTGAATGTTCATTTCTATAACATGTAACTGGATCGTGACTGTAAACAGATGGAACGCTCAGACTTCTAGAGATATTAATCTCTTTTAACAGATTAAGTTTTAAGATGTTTACTAAGCGTTAAAATGCTTCCTCCTCTTCTTCTTTTCCTCCTCCTCCTCCTCCTTCGTCGTCGTCCTCCCCTTCCTCTTCCTCTTCCGCTTCCTCCTTCCCCTCCTCCTCCTCCTCCTCCTCCTCTTCTTCAGCATCTTCTTCTTCTTCTTCTTCTTCTTCTTCTTCTTCTTCTTCTTCTTCTTCTTCTTCTTCTTCTGTCCTGTATCCTATGTTGGAGCATTGGCCATAAGCCAACTCAAGCTTAGCTTTGCTACCTTATGCAGCTCTCCACATCTCCTACCTATATTATTTATCTCTGTCTCTAGTTCTATTATCCGTGTGGTTTTATATCGTTCTCTACTTCGTTTCTGTTGTGGGTTCTCGAGAGGGGTACTTCTAGTTAAACTATATTCTCAGGTTTTCTCAATGTGTGTCCCATTAGTACCAACATCTTTCCTTCATCTCTTGGTTTGCTGGGATCTGGCTCTCTCTCTCTCTCTCTCTCTCTCTCTCTCTCTCTCTCTCTCTCTCTCTCTCTCTCTCTCGCCCTCTTTCTCTCTCTCGCTCTCTCTCTCTCTCGCCCTCTTTCTCTCTCTCTCGCTCTCTCTCTCTCTCTCTCTCTCTCTCACACACACACACACACAGAGCCTTATCTGTAATGTTGTCATTCCATTTTAGTCCATCTATGCTACACAGACAGCAGTTAATGAATGTTTGTAGTTGCTTATAATTTTTTTCTCTAGTATTCTTTGAAAAACGAATCCGTTGTATTTTCTGAAGCTGAAATCTTCCCCCAAACACTTATATCTCGTTACATCACACATAGCAAATGATAAAACCCACATAACACCTTTCTAACACCAGGAATTCGAAATCCATCTTCGGCGGCTGGGAACATGTTTTGCTGTCTTCCTGACATTAATTCTCACACTTGAAGGCGTGCTATTTCTCCCGGACATATTAATTTGCTGAAGTTCAGTCACCGATCGTCTCTGATGTTGCCTCGTTCTGTAGTGAAGGATCGCGTGAACACAGAAATGGAGCACACAAATTCAGAGACAAGTGTAATGGCTCCCTGGACTTTAACTCTTTCTGTTTCAGAATCTGTCACTCTAAACCAATGTTCTGGTTATAAATGTATCCTCTAATCTCCTAGGTAGTTACAGCATTAACCCTGTGTGTACTTGCTGCTACTATGTTTCATTTTGTTCTTGACATTTATGATTATGAGCTCATAAATCCATATCTCACATGTGACCTGTCCCCTTTTCGAGGAGCCAACGAAGAGTTCGCGATGCCTATTACATTACAAAAATATATGCTAGCTATAACTTTAGCTCCTTATTTACCTGTCGTTACATTAACCCCGAACTACTTAACATAAAATTGCCTTGAAAAAATGCAAACAGCCAATAAATGCTGGCGTTTATTGCAGCGTCATGGAATTAACACTAACATTAACCCACCGTCTACCTGCTGCTACTTTAGACAATTGCTTCCCTGACAGATATTACATTATCCCAGCTGCTTCTGGCTCAGGCAGTTGTAACGGTAATTTACATTATTCTGTGTATTACTACTGCCTATGCTATCTACATTAACGTACTTAGTGGTCAGCATGGCCGAATGGATAAAAGCGCTCATGCTTAAACTTCCGTTGCGCTGATGTCCAGGTAACTGGCCAAGTCCTACACCGGTCACTTAGACTAAAATGTTGACTTCTCGTCCCTGACTTGGGGCAGCAGTAAATTACAAGTACCTAAGAAGTTAGAGTGGCGATGGACACTGGAAATAGGGAAAGCTTTTTCCCACACGGAAAATCAGTTCAGTGCATTAGAATTAGTAGCACGTGTATAGACTACGCTTGAGTTGAAAGCGACCGACGCCAAAACACGTTGTAGTGTGTGTAAAGAATGAATGTCGTATTAGTTACTTGTTCTTCTTTACCACTTTAGTGTCGTCCCTGGAGTGAAGAGAATCGATACCCACATTTGTTTTAATTCAATATCTCTATTCTGGAGATATCCAGCAGACTCCGTCCACACACTCCCTCAATCTGAAGACACCTTCCTCTCACTCTTACTCACCCCTGGATCATGCCCCCTCTCATTCTTCCCCAACATAACATACTTGACAACTCTCGCTTCAACAAATAAAAACAAGAAATTTATTAAAGCAAAGAGTATATGTAGGAGAAGTGTATGTGTGTATAAGGTGTAGAATGTGTGACGTGTATTCTAAATCGTCTATAGACTCAGATCAGTGTTCAAGAGTAGTTCATTCTCATCCCTGTGCTGAAGACACACCAGCACCATGTATCCCATACAGGTAGCCTCACCCAGGTGATGCTCCTCCGGTCACGTGAAGACTTCCTCCGTTGTCTCTGGAACTACTAGGATGCTTGGACACCCCCTGACAAACACTGTCTAATTAGAGTCTGATTCACACTATGAACTTCCTCGGTTATTTAACGGATTGTTAATCAGGAAATTCTAATCCTATTGTCACTGTTAGTGGAGAAATCTTAATGGATCTAGAGTCACTGGTTCTAAAGATTCCTCATATTAACACCACAATCTAACTGTTCTGGATATCAGTATAAATTATGCAATGTTCTGACTGTTTATTGGTACATCTATCACTTGGCTAAACCTCCCTCTCGTCAACATGTCCTGCTCAGCAGAAGCCAGGTTCCCGCAAACCAACTTGGGTATAAGCCCTATGTAGCGGCCTCTCAGCAACCTCTGTCTTCAGATGCTGAGCCATCATTGTCAAACTTGGGAACTGCTTCTTCGAAGTAAATCCTCTCCCACTCACGTGGAACACTCAAGGGGAACTGTACATGGAACCTGTAGAGCAGATAACATCATGGTGAGGGCAACTCAGTCCTGGCCAGAATTGGGCAAATGTAGATCAATAACAGCACTCAGAACTATAACAGAGATCCGATCTCTGTCATACGGCCAAATAACTCAGTCATATGATCTGAGACATGGCAACACCAGGAAAGACTAAAGGAACGGGTAGAAACCAAGCAGATGCCCTACTGAAGATCCTACCATTACACATTCCCCTCCTCCCTCTCAACCATCCTTAATCTCTCTAATTATTATTCCACTACATTGTCCTCAACTTCCCGAGTAAAATGATATATAACACAAGCTACATGAAGCCACACAATAGAATACTAGTGCCGACGCTCCTATGATAATTTCTAGCACCGCACTTATAGAACATTCTATCACTAATCCTAATACATTATCACTGCACCTATAATACATTATATCACCGCACAGTACTGTACTATATTCCTAATCATACTCTTAAGTTAGATATAATTAATTGCCTACCATATGTCTATTCCTGTTGTTACTCGAGAAACTAGGCAATCCGATTGGATCTATGTCCGTGGATACTATCACTACTTAGATAGGCTAGTCCCTCTAATATACCTGTCGTGGAATACTGAGAGTTAATGATTCCCAGATAGACGACTGTATACACCGACTAACCAGGTAGAAGAAGGGTTAACAAACGAAGCAGTAAGGGTAACCAACAACGGAGTGACCAGGCGCATGTGTTTATAGGTCAAGACACAGAAGGGGCCGCCAACAGCACAGGTAACCTGTCGCGTGGAAAAATTGGTTTGCGACAAAGGCAGACAGCATTATTGGACAGCATATTGCGGTCTGGATGTATGAATAACGGAAAAGTTTCAGATCTGTAATTTTCCACTAACGGTGATAATGAAGTATGGACTTGAGGTGTCAAGCAAGGTCAAGGACTATGCGGCAAAAATGACCTATAGAGAGTGTCCACTTCTTTGTGGGAGTTTAGTGTGTGTTCCAAACTGAACTGAAGGAGATATGTTCCTGAGTGGGAATAGAAATACACGTCCCTAATGATGGAAAGAGGGGATAGTAGTGTGTTATTCGCTAAGTGTTTTTCGATTCCAGGAACATAGATGCCTAAATAAGGTATTAATATATTAGAGTATAGTTTTAGCATAGGAATATAGATGTGCGTGAAGTGCATTTAACATTGCTTTCTATTAGTAGGAATAGTATAGACGTTAGGTGAATCTTCTATCCTATGTCAGAGTGGGTTTTTTCGGAAGCCTTTTCATTTCGGCTGGAGGAAAAGACACTCACATAGGAGAGAAGAGGAAGCAGACACAGATCTCATTATTAAATGTATATCACACAGGTTCCCATACCAGTGCGAGACTTATCAACTAAGATATAACACAGATGGCTGTGGTCAAGATCACTCAGTGTTGATAACCCACAAGAAAGCACTTTAAAGTAATAAAGCACGACACTTGTGCATAAGAAAGGAAAGAAAAGAAGTGTCATAGTAATAAGTAAGGAGGACAGAGAACGGAAAATAGAGATCATATGAACGAATAGAAAGACTCAAATGACTCAGTAGCGAAGAGTTGCAAGGTGCATACCAAATGCCTATACCAATTACGAACTATCCAGTGTAGAACTTTTACAGGACAAAAATAGAGAATACTAGAAACTCGATGTGTTTTCCAGGATGGAATTAAGAACGCTATAAGAAAGCAACGAACATTCAGTTTAAGCTGACAGCATATAGTGATCGGTTTAAGTACATTGATACAGTGGTGAACATTTTTCATTACAAAAAAAAACGGATATATCTACAGACTCAAGCAGACGGAGCATTCAGGGTGAGACCGTTCTGTTGTATCTATGTACCGTCCTGTACTTTAGCCGAGAGAAGAGACGAGAGAAGACACGGAGACTATCTATCAACATCTTATCTGGCAGCCACACTAGAAGAACATACCAACTACATAGACAATATCCATACATACACCAGACATAGTTTTTATTAATAAATCTTTTATTTATTGTTGAAAGGAACTGTTGTCTGAGTATGTGTTGAGAGAATAACAGAGAGAGTGAAAGAAATAGATATATGGAAGGGAAGACAGAAGAGAGGAGTGTAGACCAAAGTCAGTCAATAATCCCAACAGATAATAAGTTTAAAGATGTGCTTGTTGATTCCAACTTCCTCTCGGGAAAATAACAGGACATAATTGGTGGAGCGAGCGGGATACATACATATACCCATATGACATGAAGGCATAACATGGCATATGCACAGAGGGGTACTTGCATATTGGCACAGGCATAGCGGAGTACCTGCATGTTGGGACATACTGATTGGAATAAATATAAGTATATATTGATGACTTTTAATGGAAGTACGTCCATGGGATATATGGTGCCATTACATTTATGGTAGAAACAGTTCATTAATTCTGGTGACTTTACAGTGAGAAAGTTCCAGACAGAGTGAATGTGGATAGGTGGTAAGACACATTACATACCTAGTCACACGGTCACACGTCTACATAAGTCTTTATCCTATATCTCCTCTTGTGGATGAGAGGGTGGTTGTGATGTACTGTGTGGTGTTGTAGAGTGATAATATTAGATAGACTTAGATAAATGATATAGGTTCTAGGTGGAATATAATTGTATAGTGAGTACTTCTTTACTGCCTTGAGGTGTCTTTACTCAACGTGCTGACTTACCTGCTTTAACTATGGCAACTCCTAAAGTAACTACAGCCGAACTGAGGGCCAACGGGGAGGCAATTGGTTTAGCTGGTTCCGAGCTAACTGATTACATACAAGAAAGAGAGCGAGAGTTTCGTCAAGCGGAAAGGGAGGAGCGGAAGGCCCAGTTGGAAGCAGAAGAAGCCCACAAGATAAGGGAACATGAATACCGCATGCGAGAACTGGAGCTCAAGACACAAACTAAGGGTGAAATAGATGCAGCAGAAGGAAGTTCATCTTCACCTGGGGCAACCCACATGATTGGACAGGGTTACCATGCCATGAAGTTTCCCTTGGCGGTCTTTGATGAAAGTAAAGAGAAGATATACCAGTTTTTGGATCGGTTCGAGGCTATGGCAGTCGCTATGGGACTGGAGAGAACCAGATGGGCTCTTAAATTATCCCAGGCTTTACGTGGTTCAGGGTACGAGGTCTACACACGCCTACCACCAGGACAGGAAAATCAGTACGAGGAATTAAAAGCCGCTTTGATGAAACATTATGAAGTCACAGCACAAACGTATAGGAAGAAGTTTAGATCGTCTAGACGAGAGCCGGGAGAACTATTCGCCGCCTACAGTCTGAGGCTGAAATCCTATCTCCAGAAATGGATGGACTTGGCAGAATTCAAGAGGGATTATGAGAGTCTCGAAGAGATGATGGTGGTCGACCAGATGCGAAAGCAAATGTCGAAACCTCTCAGAACCTTCTTGGGAGAACAAGGGGCGGAACGGATTGAGGCTGTGACTAAGCTGGCGGAAAGGTTCGTGGAAGTACATGGTGAAACTGAGGAACTAAGTACACAAACCAAAGGTCAGGAGAAACCAGAGAAAAAGAAACCTAAAAACTGGGAAGGAGAAAAAGTGGAACCTTATATAAAGCACACAGAGGAGAGTTCAGAGAAGGTGAAGGTAGGAAACCAGAGCACCTCGAATTCTCAAGCGAAACGACAGTGGTCTGAGAGGTGGTGTTCATTCTGCAAGGTACCATCTCATAACACGAAGGACTGCAGATCGAAACCTAAAAGTTCTTACTTCGCAGCATGCAAAGTGATTCCTACATCGGTGATCACAGACAAGGCTGAGGTCGGCGAAGGAGAAAGGAACAAAAAGGACACACGGAAACCTAGGAAGGGAACAGGGTGCACACACTGCCAGTCGATAACACATAATACTGTGGACTGCAGATGCAAGGCAAACGACGCCAATTGCATAACCAACCTCGAGGAATTAAAAGAGGAAGGCAAGGAAACGGTCAAGGAGATGAAAGGCACTCAGGACCAAGAGAGACCACCTGTGGTTGAACTGATTGAAGTAAATGGCCACCAGGTTGCTTGTCTCTACGATACCGGTTTGGATGGGGAAGCGGTGGTGGACGCCAGCTTGGTAAGCCCAGACCAACTTACAGGGGAGACCATAGAAATACAGCCGGCAATGAGGAGTGCTGTTACCATGACGCTGCCAATCGCCAAGGTGGAGATTAAATCCAGGTACGTCACGGGCATTATTCCAGCTGCTGTATTATCTGACTCCTTATTTCCCATGATCATTGGTACGAAATATGTCTTTTTGGGAATGCCCAAACAGCCAGCCCAAAAGGGAACAGTAGTCAGTGGATCTCAAGGGAAGGAAAAAGAGGCAGAGACACTATGCGACAACTCAGGGATAGGAGAATTGCATACTGCCCAGAGG
The DNA here is from genome assembly GCA_014155875.1 of Cepaea nemoralis. NCBI lineage: Eukaryota > Metazoa > Mollusca > Gastropoda > Stylommatophora > Helicidae > Cepaea > Cepaea nemoralis. Next base: position 316,001 of record JACEFZ010002377.1, read on the forward strand.
AAGGATACTACGTTGCATCCTTGCTACAGGAAGCTGCAAAGAAGTGCTGAGCCACCAGAACGGGGACAGTACTTTCTGAAGAATCGACTACTCTATCGGAGAGCTGGGAGGGGAGATAATCCTGCACGAGCAGTGGGTGGTTCCAGAGACCAGACCGTCCTCACATTCTTCAGAGTGGACACATCATAGGCGAGAATCGACATATGGGTGTCAGAGAGACCTTGCAGCAAATATTCCGGCCATTATTGCTGGCCAGGAATGACCGGAGATGTACGCCGGTGGTTGAAGTCTTGTTCGGAGTGCCAGAAAGCACCACCCAACAAGCGAATTAAGAGGAAACTAGCTCTTAAAGTGGAAGACAAAGTGGAAGTGTGGAGTCCAGCAGAGACCAATATACTCCAAGTAGGATGGAAAGGACCTTATCCTGTGGAAAAGGTGGTGTCCAAGAACATCTACAAAATACGGATCGGGGAAGAGAAGAAAAATCTCCCTAGACATCTCATTAGGAAATATGAAGAGAGATCCGGGAGCAAAGCTTCGCACTTTATGGTGATGGCAGCCATTGGGACAAAGGTTACCAGTCCAGACGAAGACCAGAGATCGCCAGTACAACATAGGAGGGCCTATGGGACAGTACGTGATAGGTCAGATTTACCCAACGACAGGAGGAGGGAAATCACAAGTCAGGGAAAGGACAAGAGTGAAAGTTTCACCGGTAACCAAGTTCAGAAGGGGTGGGTAACGTCGGGAAAAGCGAGAATTACCCAGGACTCCAACCGAAGATTGGCTGACCAGATACAATATCGCCCAAGATGGTCCTGGAAGCAAAAGTCCAGGAGGATTTGGGAAAGACGACTCGGTCCGACGAGGACGAGGCTGGAACATCCCCAGAGGCAAAGCCGGGAGAAACCAAGAGGACATGGAAGCAGTGTTACAATCAGGATGGGACAATCCAGTCTGTATTGTGAGCCAGTCGCTTACGCAAGTCGAAAGTAGGTCGACTGAACGTACAGGAGCGAGGAGCCAACACTAGTTTCAGTCGTGAGTAGTATAGTAGGGTGTCAATTAGAGCGCCTACTGGATAATGAGGTGAGCCATGTGAGGATCCAATCATATCATCAACACGTGATGTTAATAGCTACTTCGCAGAAGCTCAACGCACGGTGGATGTGATGGACGTTGTTGCTGCAACTGGACTTCACAGTGGAATACATCCTTGGTAAGGAGAATGTAGGAGCAGATTTCTTATCCAGACATCCAGCTCCGGAGGAAGAAGACTAGGGTTGTGGATCATGGGAATCAAACCTACAGTGAGAAAGATTCGACGCGGTCTAATCTCTTAAGAGGGGGCCTATGTCGTGGAATACTGAGAGTTAATGATTCCCAGATAGACGACTGTATACACCGACTAACCAGGTAGAAGAAGGGTTAACAAACGAAGCAGTAAGGGTAACCAACAACGGAGTGACCAGGCGCATGTGTTTATAGGTCAAGACACAGAAGGGGCCGCCAACAGCACAGGTAACCTGTCGCGTGGAAAAATTGGTTTGCGACAAAGGCAGACAGCATTATTGGACAGCATATTGCGGTCTGGATGTATGAATAACGGAAAAGTTTCAGATCTGTAATTTTCCACTAACGGTGATAATGAAGTATGGACTTGAGGTGTCAAGCAAGGTCAAGGACTATGCGGCAAAAATGACCTATAAAGAGTGTCCACTTCTTTGTGAGAGTTTAGTGTGTGTTCCAAACTGAACTGAAGGAGATATGTTCCTGAGTGGGAATAGAAATACACGTCCCTAATGATGGAAAGAGGGGATAGTAGTGTGTTATTCGCTAAGTGTTTTTCGATTCCAGGAACATAGATGCCTAAATAAGGTATTAATATATTAGAGTATAGTTTTAGCATAGGAATATAGATGTGCGTGAAGTGCATTTAACATTGCTTTCTATTAGTAGGAATAGTATAGACGTTAGGTGAATCTTCTATCCTATGTCAGAGTGGGTTTTTTCGGAAGCCTTTTCATTTCGGCTGGAGGAAAAGACACTCACATAGGAGAGAAGAGGAAGCAGACACAGATCTCATTATTAAATGTATATCACACAGGTTCCCATACCAGTGCGAGACTTATCAACTAAGATATAACACAGATGGCTGTGGTCAAGATCACTCAGTGTTGATAACCCACAAGAAAGCACTTTAAAGTAATAAAGCACGACACTTGTGCATAAGAAAGGAAAGAAAAGAAGTGTCATAGTAATAAGTAAGGAGGACAGAGAACGGAAAATAGAGATCATATGAACGACTAGAAAGACTCAAACGACTCAGTAGCGAAGAGTTGCAAGGTGCATACCAAATGCCTATACCAATTACGAACTATCCAGTGTAGAACTTTTACAGGACAAAAATAGAGAATACTAGAAACTCGATGTGTTTTCCAGGATGGATTTAAGAACGCTATAAGAAAGCAACGAACATTCAGTTTAAGCTGACAGCATATAGTGATCGGTTTAAGTACATTGATACAGTGGTGAACATTTTTCATTACAAAAAAAACGGATATATCTACAGACTCAAGCAGACGGAGCATTCAGGGTGAGACCGTTCTGTTGTATCTATGTACCGTCCTGTACTTTAGCCGAGAGAAGAGACGAGAGAAGACACGGAGACTATCTATCAACATCTTATCTGGCAGCCACACTAGAAGAACATACCAACTACATAGACAATATCCATACATACACCAGACATAGTTTTTATTAATAAATCTTTTATTTATTGTTGAAAGGAACTGTTGTCTGAGTATGTGTTGAGAGAATAACAGAGAGAGTGAAAGAAATAGATATATGGAAGGGAAGACAGAAGAGAGGAGTGTAGACCAAAGTCAGTCAATAATCCCAACAGATAATAAGTTTAAAGATGTGCTTGTTGATTCCAACTTCCTCTCGGGAAAATAACAGGACAATACCACAACTGGGAATTATCCCCAATTCTACACTTCAGAATGTTTTCCTCGACTCCATCCACCTGTTTACTGCACTGGGTTTTATATAGGTGCTTGAGTGAGTCACCGGAAAGTCCAGACGCCAATCAGTCCAGAATCTGGCTTTGTCCTCCTGTTTCCAGACTAACCAGAGTCAATTAGCTGTCAATTTTCCTTTTCATCTGGGGAGTTCTTTGTCTCATCCAACAAATATCCGGGTTGTCTGTAAGCCAAAGACCTTTCTCCCATTACATAATCCTTCTGACCTCTAGCAGGCATTCTGTCTATCACTTGCAACGACCAACTTCCGTTTTGTTGACAAATGTCGCCAGTACACACCTCTCGAACAACATCCTGTCATCAACTTGTCGACTATGTGTAGACAACTCTACGTGACTCCCTTTGATCTCATACACACTGTTGACCAGGTGTCGAGAATCTGTACAGACGTATTTTCCTAAGTTTGTTCACCATAAAAGCGTCAATTGTGTTAGCAAAATAATGTCGGGTTTGGTTATCATTGATCGACTGACAAGTTACTTTATCCTGTGACACACGTCCTTAGTTCTAGTTATAAAGTGAAAGACGTAAAAGTAAGGGATCCTTGTACACACCTTAATGTGTATTAGCCACATGGTGCTACAGATGTATTTGTATATAGCAATGGATATTGCAGAGTTAATGTGAACAATCGGCATTGCAGGGTTAATGTGCTGGATATTACGTTGGCGTGTCGAGTTTAGGCTGTGTCAACCTGGGAGCCCAGGTCAATGTTCACAATCTGCAGCAATGCGAATTCGAACTCACGACCACCGAGCCGGTAGGCAAGCTTCTAGCCACTACTATACGTCGGCTCACATTCTTGTTATGGTTAGCCTAATCTTTATTAGACAGCTGTTACGTTAACTTACTCAGTTCTAGTTGTTACTTTAGTCCAGTCTTTCCCAGTCAGTTGATACGTTAACTTACTCAGTTCTAGTTGTTACTTTAGTCTAGTCTTTACCAGTCAGTTGTTACGTTAACTTACTCAGTTCTAGTTGTTACATTAGTCCAGTCTTTCCCAGACAGCTGTTACGTTAACTTACTCAGTTCTAGTTGTTACTTTAGTCCAATCTTTCCCAGTAAATTGCTAAATTAACTTACTCAGTTACAGTTGTTACATTAACTTACTCAGTTCTAGTTGTTACATTAGCTTACTCAGTTCTAGTTGTTACATTAGCTTACTCAGTTCTAGTTGTAACATTAACTTACTCAGTTCTAGTTGTTACATTAGCTTACTCAGTTCTAGTATTTACATTAGCCCAATCTTTTCCTGACAGCTGTTACATTAACTTACTCTGTTACAGTTGTTACATTAGCAAAATCTTTCCCAGTAAATTGCTAAATTAACTTACTCAGTGTTAGCGGTTACTTTAGCCAATTCATTTTCAGACAATTGTTATATTAACTTTCTCAATTCTAGTTGATACTTTAGCCCAGTCTTTCCCAGACAGTTGTTACAATTATTGTACTCAAATCTAGTTGTTACTTTAGTCCAACCTTTCCCAGACAATTGTTACAATAACTTACACAGTTCTATTTATAACAGACAGTTGTTACATTAACGTACTCAGTTCTAATTATAACAGGCAGATATCGGCCTAACCCTCACCAGACACACATGATCTTAACGCGATCTGATCCAAGAATCTATTACATTAAAGTGAAGCCTGCCTGGGACAGAGACAGTTAACATGGTGTGACAAGATTATGTATATTTAATATTCAGATGGCATTAGAAGCGAAATGCAATTTAGGCACTGGCTTTCAGAAATATTCATTGTCTAATACTTTATTCCAACGGCATTGTTGCTCCATTGATTTCTGCACTCCATTCTTTTCCTGTCCTGGTCCGCTCTTTCGTCCCTCGGTTGACCACATTAGTTTGACATAAGCGCATTATTACTGTCGTGTCTGACTTGTCTTTGTGGGTGTATTCCCTAAGCTTTCGCAAACATTTGTATAAATTATGATCAACATGTTGTTGATTTTCTTGTTCGTCAGTGTATGTACTGTATAATCTATGTACTTTCCCAACCTCTTTCATGTGAATATGTTTCTTACTTGCATGTTACCATATATATAACATAAGCACCCAACCCAATTTTTATGCTTCCTGTTTATGTAAACAATACCGTTCCAATTTTAATTTAACGTCTTCTTTTACTTACTGAATATCTTTGGATTTAACGTTATTTTCTAATGTAACCTGTAACACAAATATTAATGTTTGGTTCACTCAATGTTTTCAACTTACTCTGTTCATTTCTTAAAATTCCTATCTGGTTTAACTTGCATAAGCACTGTTCATTTAAGTAATTATACGATTTAACTTGCGTCAACACTGTTCAGTTCAGTAATTATCTCGTTTAACATGTTAGATTTAAACTGTTCAGTTAAGTTATTATTATTATTATCATCATCATCATCTTCCACTGTTGCTGTCAAGCATCGTGGGAAGGAATAGTTAACGTTCCAGCCCCCGATGGAACGTCAGTTAAGTAACTTTCTCATTTAACATATTTTATTTAAATAATTTTACTTATGTAATTATTCATTTACAATATTGTTTTTACACTGTTCACTTATATAATAATATCATTTAACATATCATATTTAATTTTTCACTACTGTAATAATCTCACTTAACATACTGCATTTAAACTGTTTCACTTATTCTCATGTAATATATTATAGTTAACTGGTCACTTATGTAATAGTAATAATCTCATTTGACATATTATATCTAAACTGTTTTACTTATGTAATCATCTCATTTGACATATATTTAAACTGCTTCACGTATGCACTTATCCCATTTAACTTACTCTATTCATACTTTTCACTTAATTAATTTTCCCATTTAACTTACTCTATTCATACTTTTCACTTAATTAATTATCCCATTTAACTTATACTATTTAAAATGGTCACTTTTGTAATGGTCTCACTTACCTTATTTTATTCGGTATGTAATATCTCGCGTACAACGCGTCATCAATGAGAGATGGTGTTATATTCCAACAAATCCCATTCTAAGCTGAAGTTGGAGACAACTTATTGCGTGTCTCCTCCAGCATCCTTAGAAGATTGACGGGGAATTCAAGATTTCCTTCGTGGTATTGCTGACAATCTGTTCTGGTATCTAGAGGTTCAGATGCAGATTTATTGCCCAATCAATCAATCAATCAAATCAATCAATCAATCAATATATCAATCAATCATTAAACCAATCATTCAACCAAGCATCCAATGAATCAAATAGCCAACAAATTGATCGATCAATCATTCAGTCAACTGGTCAGCCTATCAATCGATATGTCAAGCACTCATTCAGTCATACAGTCAATCAATCAGTCAGTGGCAGTGGAGGGACATGATAACACGACTTTAGCTCCAGTTTGTCGGACTGACTGACCTAATGCAAACATGTAAACACTATTAAAAACACGACGTATAAGGCAGCTTTAAAAAACACAATTGCGGAAAACAAAGGACGTTGCGGAAACAAGCCTTCATCAGCAAACAAACACAAGAAACCACAACGACATATAACCCAAGGAAAAGACAATACGGTGATTACATTCAAGCATAATAACGGAATGAGAATAATGGGAAAATGAAAATAAAAGTTGAAAAATGAATGAACAAATGTGATTTTCACACAAAGGTGAATGTACTGGTCCTGCAACTAACTATTCATATTACATCTCAAGCAACAGGTCATTTAGAGAACGTCTCCCGCCTCATGCACCATCAACCCCAAGGTGTCTGCATTGTCCTGTGTCTATCTATCTTCGTGTCAGTCAACCCCAGCCTCTTCTACCAGAAACCATGCCTTCCCTCACTGTTCGCTCCAAGCCACCATTTTCTCTTATGTTTAGATCTGGTAGAATTTCAGTTTTCTCCTTCTTCTTGGTCCACACTATCTTAAGAAAGTTTCTGTAGCATTTGAGCTCAAAAGCTCACATTTTCTTCTTCTAGTTATTATGATTTATTCAGACAAATGTAGTACACACGGACTTTCAAATGAACTTGCTACAAAAATTGCATCTTCAAACCGATTTTTATCAACAGAGCAAAAAAGTTGGCTCCCCTATACGTCAAGTATTTTTCGTATCAGGCGAAAGCATCTCTTTCTTTCATCATCCCCACTACCAACACCCACCTTCATTTGACTTTGTACTTTTGTTTCCTCTCAGTCAAATACATCCATTTATTGAATTAGCGTATAAAGTATGTACACTTTTAGTACAATAATCAAGCCAAAGACCTCAAAAGGTTCAATCAAACTTTTTGAATTCAACGTCATCAAAGTATTGTCTGAAACAACGTCTGCAGATGTTAAGGCCATATTTCCTTATTGGACCATGGGAAGTGCCCCTTCCCCTCCCTGGCTAAGGTGTTGCGGAAGCAGTTCGTAATCCCACATACCACGTTCGACACACAGATATGGGCGATTTGCAGTAGACCGCCTTGCGTTGAGTTTTTTTATAAAATGGTATAGGTGCCGGTCGTTCAAAAAGCAATGGCAAACTACTCAACACAAACTTGCCAAGAGATCACAAACAGCAACAAAAAAATATAATGGGATTGACTGTGATAGCCTGTAAAGGATATACAACTAACTTAACCATGGAAATTATTGCAGACTCAACATGATCGAAATCTAGTTATTTTGCAGAAAGTCGCAATCACTCTCAGCATTTTTTGGCTGTTTGCGATTCTTGGCAAGTTTATGTACAGTAGTTTGCCATTGCCTTCTGAACAACCGACACTTATACCTTGTATGAAAACCAAGGCAAGGCAGTCTGCTTCCAATTCGCCCGCAGCTGTTTAATTTGTATACAAACCAGGAGGGACAAGAAAAAATATTAAGAAAACTGAAGATGAAAATATAAGTGTAATTTATACTAGGAACTGCGCTGTTTGGTAATAAGTAATAAAGGCAAGATCATGTGTTATTGATTGATTAAACTTTATTTTCAAAGGGTTACAAATTGGGCAAGCAGGCCCGTCTTACATTCGGCTCTTCCAATCACTCATCTTTCCTTCATCAGTAGTGCATGATACATTCACACAGGAAATAAACCATTGTCAAATCAATGTTGTAAACATAAACATTGCATATTACCATGTTATTAGACACATCCCCAACCCACCCACACATGCCCCACCCACTACACATCCCCCTTCACACATATTCCCCCACCCACCCACACACACCCTAAGGCACACATGAATGCCCCAACCACCTATCCATCCCCGATCCACACATCCCCCACCCACAAACACCCCCCCACCTACACACTTCTCCCCACACACACACATCCCTCACGCATCCCCCAACCCACACACACCACCCACACACAACCAACCACTCAGCCATACACACATCCCCCAACCACAAATTTCACAATCACACATCCCCCACCCACACTTATGTAAAAGTACACAATACTTTTTATGAGAAAATCGTGTGTTATTTAAAAGTAGGTAATAGTTGAAAAAGAAGATCGTCTTTTAATTAAAAGCAAGTAATAGTTGTATAAGAGGATCGTTGTTAATTAAAAACAAGTAATGGTTTTCGGAGAATCATTTCGAAATATGACTCACTCAATTATTAATAAACTTAAAAGCTTTAGTTAGCAGATCCCTGAGGGAAACAAGAGGACTAAACATGGGTCAGTATGGCCATATTGATAAGTGCGGACGCCCCTAAACTTACGGATGCCGAGAGATACATAGAGAGAGAGAGAGAGAGAGAGAGAGAGAGAGAGAGAGAGAGAGAGAGAGAGAGAGAGAGAGAGACAGACAGACAGACAGACAGACAGACAGACAGACAGACAGACAGACAGACAGATATAGAGAAACAGATACAGAGAAAAACAAAGAGAGAGGGCGCGAGAGAAAGAGAGACGAGATACACAGAGAGAAAAAGAGAGACGGAAAGAGACGAGACAGACAGAGATCGAGA
>JACEFZ010002377.1:327500-362500 GCA_014155875.1 Cepaea nemoralis
GACATGAATACGAATATCGTCATCATATTAACCGGCGTGTGTCGAAGGGGTTGCGGACGCAATTCGTATTCCCGCAAATCGCGTTCGAAACACTGCTGCCGGCGATTTGGCAGCAGACCATCTGGCGTTGATTTTCATACAATGGTATGAGTGCCAGTCGTTCAGAAACAATGGCAAACTACTGAACGTAAACTTTCCAAGAAATCACAAACAGCCAAGAAATGCTGGGATGGACTGCGACGTCATGTAAAGGATATGCGACTAACATCATCATGTGCTACACAGATAAACGTGGGCAGTGGTGGTTTGTCGTCTCACACGATCATTCTGTGTCTTGGATCAGGTCTGTGTTCTTGACCGCAGTATTATACAACTAAGGGACCCTGTTACACGCTTTTCACTGACACAAAAGACGAAAGAAACTTAACCCGCACACTGAACCACCACAATTATAACTAACGCCACAGAGGCTAGTTGAACAAGGTGGAAAGGTTTTTTTTTTTTCTACAGATCGGATCGGAATACACACTTTAAAGCTTCTTGGACATAAGGTGCCAGGCTTATATTTGTATAGACCCAATCGGCACTCGTTGGGTGATGTGGGTAGTATCAGGCTGGCCACAATTACTTCTCAAGGCATTTCCCTTGCACCCATAGCAGGCTGGGTCGACATGGGAGTCTAGTCTTGTCACTAGCTGTCCTCAAACATTTTATTGTAGAATACAAGTTGGACACAACGTTAACCTGGCCATATAAAACATGATGCTATTCGTGGACTTTCAAGGTGAAAATCAAATAGGTTGAGACTGCATACAAGTCACCATATATAGAACTATCATGTGTATTATAAGTTTAAGATACGTGCGTGCGTGCGTGCGTGCGTGCGTGCGTGTGTGTGTGTGTGTGTGTGTGTGTGTGTGTGTGTGTGTGTGTGTGTGTGTGACAATGTCTCCGTAACGGTCAGTCACTTCCTACAGTCCTCGCAGACTGACAACAATGAACGTCAAATAATATGGCTTCGGTCACCTTCATTCCAATAATACATGTAGGGGAACGTCACGAGACTGTGACTTCACGAAATTGTAACTTCGCGATACCGTAACTTCACGAAATCTTAACTAACTACTGCCATTAACGTGGAGGTCTGATTGCCAACGAGGAAGGAGATGTGGGGAAAACATTGACATGTCATGATATCCTCTGCTACATTTTGGACAATATCCATGTCTGTCACTTATATCCATGTCGAAGTTGGACACACTGACCTATTAGGTGCACAACTAGCTGTCTCCGTGGCGACGTGAATTAGTCACCTGCCCGCACGCTTAGAAGGTAATGGGTTTGCATCAGGGCTTCACCATTCGGCTCGCCAGCGCCGTATCCTCAGAGACTCATGATGGTCGTCGCTTGAGATTCGGAGTTTATGATTTGTGCGATGCTTTCAGCAGACCAATTGCGAAAAGAGACTGGGCCATATGGGATCAAATCCGGTGCAATGAAGTCGAAGCTCTTGCTTTTTAAAAGATTTCTCCTATGTATCAAGTCATACATCACATTTACTATCCATCCACCTTGTGGTGCTCCTCCTTTGTGTATCAAGTCATACATAATATCCACCTTGTGGTACTCCTCCTCTGTGTATCAAGTCTACATCACATCTACTATCCATCCACCTTGTGGTACTCCTCCTCTGTGTATCAAGTCATACATCACATCTACTATCCATCCACCTTGTGGTACTCCTCCTCTGTGTATCAAGTCATACATCACATCTTCATGCATCTACCTTGTGGTGCTCCTCTTCTGTGTATCAAGTCATACATCACAACTTCAGTCCATCCACCTTGTGGTACTCCTCCTCTGTGTATCAAGTCATACATCACATCTACTATCCATCCACCTTGTGGTGCTCCTCTTCTGTGTATCAAGTCATACATCACATCTACTATCCATCCACCTTGTGGTACTCCTCCTCTGTGTATCAAGTCATACATCACATCTACTATCCATCCACCTTGTGGTACTCCTCCTCTGTGTATCAAGTCATACATCACATCTACTATCCATCCACCTTGTGGTGCTTCTCTTCTGTGTATCAAGTCATACATCACAACTACTATCCATCCACCTTGTGGTACTCCTCTTCTGTGTATCAAGTCATACATCACATCTACTATCCATCCACCTTGTGGTGCTCCTCTTCTGTGTATCAAGTCATACATCACATCTACTATCCATCCACCTTGTGGTACTCCTCCTCTGTGTATCAAGTCATACATCACAACTACTATCCATCTACCTTGTGGTACTCCTCCTCTGTGTATCACGTCATACATCACATCTTCATTCATCTACCTTGTGGTACTCCTCCTCTGTGTATCAAGTTATACATCACATCTTCATCCATCTATCTTGTGGGACTCCTCCTCTGTGTATCAAGTCATACATCACATCTTCATCCATCTACATTGTGGTGCTCCTCCTCTGTGTATCAAGTCATACATCACATCTACTATCCATCCACCTTGTGGTGCTCCTCTTCTGTGTATCAAGTCATACATCACATCTACTATCCATCCACCTTGTGGTGCTCCTCCTCTGTGTATCAAGTCATAAATCACATCTACTATCCATCCACCTTGTGGTGCTCATATTCTGTCTATCAAGTCATACATCACATCTACTATCCATCCACCTTGTGGTGCTCCTCATCTGTGTATCAAGTCATAAATTACATCTACTATCCATCCACCTTGTGGTGCTCATATTCTGTGTATCAAGTCATACATCACATCTACTATCCATCCACCTTGTGGTGCTCCTCTTCTGTGTATCAAGTCATACATCACATCTACTATCCATCCACCTTGTGGTGCTCCTCCTCTGTGTATCAAGTCATACATCACATCTACTATCCATCCACCTTGTGGTGCTCATTATCTGTGTATCAAGTCATACATCACATCTACTATCCATCCACCTTGTGGTGCTCCTCCTCTGTGTATCAAGTCATAAATCACATCTACTATCCATCCACCTTGTGGTGCTCATATTCTGTGTATCAAGTCATACATCACATCTACTATCCATCCACCTTGTGGTGCTCCTCCTCTGTGTATCAAGTCATAAATCACATCTACTATCCATCCACCTTGTGGTGCTCATATTCTGTGTATCAAGTCATACATCACATCTACTATCCATCCACCTTGTGGTGCTCCTCCTCTGTGTATCAAGTCATAAATCACATCTACTATCCATCCACCTTGTGGTGCTCATCTTCTGTGTATCAAGTCATACATCACATCTACTATCCATCCACCTTGTGGTGCTCCTCTTCTGTGTATCAAGTCATACATCACATCTACTATCCATCCACCTTGTGGTACTCCTCCTCTGTGTATCAAGTCATACATCACATCTACTATCCATCCACCTTGTGGTACTCCTCTTCTGTGTATCAAGTCATACATCACATCTACTATCCATCCACCTTGTTGTGCTCCTTTTCTGTGTATCAAGTCATAAATCAAATCTACTATCCATCCACCTTGTGGTACTCCTCTTCTGTGTATCAAGTCATACATCACATCTACTATCCATCCATCTTGTGGTACTCCTCTTCTGTGTATCAAGTCATACATCACATCTACTATCCATCCACCTTGTGGTACTCCTCTTCTGTGTATCAACTCATACATCACATCTACTATCCATCCACCTTGTTGAGCTCCTCCTCTGTGTATCAAGTCATACATCACATCTACTATCCATCCACCTTGTGGTGCTCCTCCTCTGTGTATCAAGTCATAAATCACATCTACTATCCATCCACCTTGTGGTGCTCATTTTCTGTGTATCAAGTCATACATCACATCTTCATCCATCTCCCTTGTGGCGCTCCTCCTCTTACCCTGCAGATATAGTTCCCTCCATAGCCATCGCTACATGCCCAAAATATTTCATTTTCCACAATTTTATTTGTTTTAATAACCGATCTCCGTGAATATTGAGTTCTTGTGGGACAGATCTGTTTGTTTCTTTTTCTTCAAATGAATGAGTTGAGTTGAGCTACAAACCGACATCACTGCATTCACGACTTTCCAATACACGCTCCGACCCCTCGTTCAATAGCCAGCGAAAAGTCATAATACTAATCGTTCCCACCGCTTTTTGATTGAAAGTTCTCCTGGTCTTCCCTCTCAGTTTTGAGATTTTTCCAGAACCCTTTCCGATCTCCCCGCAATAACATTCTTACCATATACTGGTTCTCAATCAGTTATAAATCGTCATGAACTTGATCCAAACAGAATTATCCTACTGTCGATATAGACCTGACATCAGTGGATAAACACATTACGTTACGCACGTGATAGTTGCGCAATTTAAAGCAGTTACAGCTTCTTTTCTAAGATGGTTTCTGCAACCCAAAACACTAAAATTTAATTTAAAAAGTAAGTGTCTTCTGACACCCTCTTAAGGAAGGCAAAATACTACTGATTGATTCTGTTGCATCGTTTACGTTTATAATTGCTGAAGTAAGACGAAAGTTTAGTTGAGTTGAGCCAAGAACCGATATCACTGCACACAGGACATTCCCATACGTGCTCGTCCTCTTGTTCAACAGCCAGCGAAGAGTCACACTACTAATCGTTCCCACCGCTATTTGATTGAAAGTTCTCCTGATCTTCCTTGTCAGTTTTGAGATTCTACCAGAACCCCCGCCAATCCCCCGCAATCTCATTCTTTCCACATACGGGTTTTGAATCTGTTCCCTAGCTTCTCCACCTGGTCCCACAGGCGCACGACCACATCTCCATTGTCCATGGGCAATCTACCACCAATAGGTGCATTCCCTGCCATCCTATCAATCAGCCTGTTCATTCCATCGCCCTCCCGCATGGCCAGAGTAAAATATCCACACAATTCTCACAATCTGTGACCTCTGAAGTGAGGTGAGCCATTGCATACGAAACTTTCCTTTCTTCACACTACTAAGCATACTCTTTGAGTCCGTAATATGTGTTGCAGTGGTTTTCTCTAACCAACGGAATGCCACTGTTACTGCTCTCACCTTCATTTTCATGATGGAAGTCATAGTCTCATATAACATACTTTCCTTTTAAAGAATCATCCATTAACCTTGGCAATGAAACCCCAACCACTACGTCTGCCTCTCACCACTGACCCATCGGTGTAGATGGCAAAGTCACCTCCATGTGTGTTACTCTGGATCAGTTGTTGCATCTCAAAACCTGTGCTGCTCGCCGCCTATTCTCTGCACTGACGACCCAGTGTTACATTGTGCCAGTTCATCCTGTCTTCCGGTACTTTAACTCACTCTTTTTCACGATTGATGGTCTCTAGATCACACACTTGATGTATAGATATCTCTGCCTGTGTCATCCAGGACCTACTTCGTCTTAGCCTATGACCCTTGACCATATCCATGTCTTCATGCAGGGGGTGATTCCTATCTGCAGCAACTTTCAGGTACCATTTGGCTTGAAGGACCCTATGCCTATCCCCCATACTTGGTAGCGCCAGGATATGCCTCATGCGTATAGATGGTGTGTCCTTTGTGTGCCCCAGGATCAGCGTATGGCTGCATTCTGTATGCGCTCCAACCTTTCAAGCTGGCTCTTTGATAATGTCAGCAGCTCCATACTCAATGACAGAAATTATTAAGTGCCGAACGAGCCTGTAAATCATCCTCTGAGCTACCCTGACTGCTGCCATCACCTTACCAGCCTTCACCACCATTCTTAAAAGACATACACCTGTGAAAGGTGATACCCAAGTACTTCAATTTACTCTCTCTCTCTACTAAGAGGACATCCATTCCATATAATACATGGAACATCTGCCTACACGATCCGGTTATCCAGGTAGTATCACACAATTGAAGCCTTGTCTGGGTTTATAACGGCCCCTGCGTCTCTGTACCACCCCGCCACCCAGTTTAATGCCATCTGTAAGTCTGCAGCCAAACTTTCCCTATCTCTTCCCTGTCTGTGGACCAGCACATCATCTGCAAATGCCAAGATTCTACCCACACCTGGTGTCTCAATAGCGGCGGCTTTGCTGGTGTAGACATTAAAGAGCACTTGGGACATGGCAGATCTCTGTGGTGGCCAAGGTGTAATAGTACAAGGGTCAGAAGTCCAGGAATCCACGTGCAGTGCAATTTTGCGCTGATACGCAGATTCGCAAAGGCGCATGTGTGATGTTTTAGTTTATTTGTAAAATGTTCAAGTATCACACCTGTATGAGGCCATAGGAAATATGCATGCATACATTATCCTGATTATGTTGTTCCCTGTTCCAATCATGAATGTTTTACCTGCTTTAGTTTATTCATGAATGTCTCCTTAGGAAAACACTTTCATCTTAAATATCTTGAAGCAACAATATGACACATCGCGCAAACCAAGCACGTCTTTGATTTGCGTGGCGTAGAATGAATAAACTATTCTTCCAATTTCTTGTCCATTCTGTTTGCTCTTATTTGCTCTTGCTTGATGATAAAGGTTTTGTGTACACGACGTCCACTCCATCAATTGTGTTTGTGTTCATATATCGCTTAAGTGTTTCCACTTTTTGTTCTGCTTCCAAGACGTTTCCAGCTGTGCTTTGAACTCCGTATGCGGATTACGAATCTCGTTCGTAACCCTGTTCTCAAAGTGCCGAAGAGAGAAACAGCATTCTTTGATCACATGGGAAGACAAGAATTAGAAAATCATCGTGACAAATGGAAATATGAGTGGGAAAAGAAGCAGAGGCAGAACACGAGAAATGATGCTGGATGGACTGTAGACGTTGACATGACGCGATTTCATCAACGGAGTTGATCAAGAACTCCAAGGACCAAGATCTTTGGAGAGACATTAACTCTTACGGCAGTTTGCAGACCACGTGATGATCGAACGAACGAACGAACAATCTTTATTTCAAAGGGTTAAGAATTGGGCACGCAGGCCCGTCTGACATTCTGCCCTTCTTATCGATTTACTCTCATACATTCTTGCATTCAACATCACTTATGAAGCAAATCTTTGACAACAAAGAACGAATAAGCATTAAAACACATGAAAAATATTCAATAATACATGACTCACTGAGGCAATGTTTAACATGGGCATTATATATACCAAAGGAAGGTGTAACGTGCAATATATTTAGGAATGTTTTGTTGTTATTGGCTAGTTGTGGTTTGAGATCATTTTCCATTATTATTGTCTTTTTTGTTGATGATGAAGTAAGCAAGTAAAGGACCCTGTAATACTCGTTAGTGCATTGGGTACATGGTGCTAGACTCACATTTGTATCGACCAATAGGCTCTCGGAAGGTGATGTTATCAGTATCTCCCTGGTCGCCTTTATTTACCAGAACATTTCCTAGTAAGCTGGGAATAGCCCCGGCGAGGGCCGGGATTTTTTTCACGCGAACTTCTTCTAGTAACAAAATTTCTCCTGGTCTATGGGTAGTGAGATCGGACAAGGCTTCAATTGTGTGTATTGCTGCGCACGTAAAACATCCCTTGGCAGTTGGAAATCGAAAAAAAGTAGCCTAACGACCCGGCAAATTTTTTTTTTAAAGTTTAAATTCTACCCAAAGTATTTCAGGATCTTCGCCGGTGCTAAGGAGTTCGTGCACTGAGCTGATATTCTCCGGACTCAGGCTTGAGTTAGGAGTAGAACGGAGCACTTATGGGTTACATCCGTGTGTCGTGATATTGATCCGTCGACTAAACCAAACTAAACTAAAGTTGGGTTGACCTGGGAGCTTGTGTAAGTTTTACAAATGCGCCTCGATGCAGATTCGAAACCATGTCCACCTGGCCGGCAAGCGAGCGTCTAGCCATTGCGCTACCGCAGATTCCATTAGGTATATGGTGATCAACCTATATTTTATAGACCAGCCAGCACTCGACGGGTGATATAGGCATTACTACGCCTGCCGCCTTTACTTTCTATAAATTTTACGGTACCCTTTTTAAGCTGGGTCCAACTGTGAGTCTTAACTCATTTAAACAAAACAAATTCTCGCCTTGGTAGGATTTCGACAGATGAGCACCTGGCAGGAAGTACACAGGCGTGCGTGATAATGATGATAATCGCTGTGCTTATTATAATTACTACCAATTATTGATATATTTAACCGGGACAGCAAACCTGTTTCACAATTCTCCGACATACCAAGCAGGGAGTCTAAAATCACCGGCAGACAATGTGGAAGGAACTTGCGTTGATTTCGATGTTTGAGTGTCCATCGTTTTGGAAAGCAGTGGAAAACAACTGAATGAAAATATCGCCTTGTAAATCACAAACAGTCAAGGAATGCTGGGTTGACTGCGGTGTTCTGTAAAAGATGAAACTAACTTTATAGTCGTATCTCGAGGCTGTTGCTTCCAGACTAACATTTGATAATTTACGGGTTGGAATCTCTGGATTAAAATTTGCATTTATATTTTCATATCGGAGATTCCTGGGAATATCTTCGACAGAAACTTGTCGTTCAGAGGTCATGTGGAAGGAGTTCATATAAGATCTTGGAAGGACTTGGTGCCCTGACGATTATAGCAGCAATGGACATGAAGTAAAGAATGTTGTTTCTACTCTATCAACATCTGATTATCTCAGTAACTGAGTATGGATTGAGAGTGTCCACACTGTCACAGGCGCAGATGGTGAAACTAGAACGCATACTGAAGGAAGCTGATGATCCTATGATGCACAACGGACAGCCGGTAGTGTGTATGAGATACACCCTACCTAGCCTTACCAATAATTTCGGTGAGGCTTACGATGCTGCAGGCTAAATTATATCTCCGAGAGTCGGCAGGCAAGGAATACCCCACGCTTGAAGCCCTGCTCACAGTTACGGGCCACATTCTGATAAGATGAAAATCATGTTTGGGCAGACGACACAATTTGAGAGTGCATGTTTGAGAACACAGGGAGATGCGAGGGGTGGGTCGGGATGTCTGAGGGTAAGTTAGACCTGTGCAGGGTCGTACTCACACTGGACCGCGAGTGCAAGGATTGATCTGCAGGCTGCGCTGTATGGGAGGGTGCGACAATTGATACACGACAATTAACGTCCCGGGGATGAAATCGTCTACACGGATGGCTCTGTGCTAAGAGGCAAATGAAGGGAGTTTATGGGGAAGATTAATGGACGGTGTTTACAGCAGGAGAGCTTGGCGCATGATACCACATCACCTAGTCCGAGAATTGAGGTGGAGGCTGTCACATTGGTATTTTACCTCTGACTGGATGACAAACAGCACCCACATGTGATTATTACAAAATCACAGAGTATGCTGAGCAGGGTGAAGAAAGGCGTTCTTCGTACTGAGTGGCACGCTTCAATTCACAAATCAAAGATGGGGAGCATCTGTTGGATATTTTCCCCCAGGACATTCTGTGTGCTGGAGACGAACAGTCGGAGAGATTCGCAAGGTCTGGGCTGTTGAGTGTGTATTGGTGCACGATAAGGCAGACGTTGTCAGGGCCCTTAGGGATTATGCGTATAGTGTGCAGAAAAGATAAATCATCATTGACCGAAGAGAATGGTGCTTCGGGGAGTGACCATAGAACCAGATCGACACTCAGTATTCCGAGGAAAGAGCAAGTATGGGAATGTCCCGAGTGACATTATGTCAGTTCTGGACTTAGTTCAACTCAGCTCAACTTAACTGGCCCGCTGCCATCAACATCATCTGACATCTACGCCTTTCTGTCCTTTGAGTATCACTCAAAAGTTAGTTATTAATTTATCCGTGACTTTGGCGGTCCCAATGCCAACCCCCTGAAGACTCATACTCCCCGAGTAACGTCTCTGCTGGATTTCTTTGCGCACATCACGATAAAAGCCTCAGCGGGAATTCTCAAGTCTGGCTACTATCTTGGGGATTTACGTGAAGACACTTTTGTTATGTGCAGGTTCTGTGTATTGCATTTCGCTTATTTCATACACTGATCCAAGGTGGCGTAGTGGCAGAACACTTGCCTGCTGGCCTGCTGGCCTGGGTTCGCATCCGGATCTGGACGAATTCAAATTTTTAAACAGTGACCTGGGCTCCCGAGTCGACCCAGCCTAAATGGTTACCAGGCAATATCTTAGAAGATAAAGGCGGCCGTTGTGATACTGATTCCATCACCCACCAAATGCTGATGGACGGACGGAGGGAGGGATCGACAGACAGCCAAGTAGACAGGTAGGTAGGCAGACAGGCAGGCAGGAATGTATGCATGCAGACAGACGAACAAACAGAACAGACAGACGGACAGACGGAGCAAATGCTCGGTTTGTGTAAGTAATAGTTAACCCACACTTACAGGCTGTAACAAATAAATAGTCGGTATTGATTCGAGTGTACGGTACTTTATTTTGTGAATTCATTTTCCATGAATGCCTGAGCAGGTCACACACACACACACACACACACACACACACACACACACACACGCACGCACGCACGCACGCACGCACACACACACACACACACACACACACACAGAGGAGGGCGGGCGGGGGGAGTATTCCTAGACATCGTTATCACTTACCAGAACCCTCCAGCCAATAAAGCAACTGCGGTCAAATTTGTCAGGAAACGCAGAGTTCTAGGAAGAAAAGCTTTGGAGAAACGGAAGTCTGGATCGATGTTGGCCAGTTATAGTCCAGCGTCAATCTTAAATACAGCCCGATAAAAACTTCACACGAACTGGCGCTTTCCTTACTTTGGACATTCGGTGAAATCGGAAAAGCGATAGCATAGTAGGTAGTACGTCGATTAATCGACAAAAAGGCCCAGTTTCAAAATACAAGTTTCGAAGTTAAGATGAATGTTTTGACTCGGTGAAGTCAGAAAGCATCATTATCATGTGTCCTGCCGTAGGTCTGCTCTGTGGCGAAGTGGTTATGGGCGTAACTCGTAATCTCGCAAACCGCGTTCGAAACACATTTGGAAGCAGGCCGCCCTGCCATTTATTTGTATTCAATGGTATGTGTGTCGGCGGCTCAGAAAGCAATGAAAAAGTACTGAACGGTCACTTGAGAATACAATTATAAACAGCCAAAAAATGCCAGGATTGACTGCGACGTCCTAGGATATGCAACTAGTGTAGTACTGACGTCGAGTGCTGTTATCTTTGAAGAGTCGTGCTCTGTTTGTAGAGTGATGCTGTGTTTGTAGAGTGCTATTGTATTTCTAGAGTGCTGCTGTGTTTGTAAAGTGTAATTGTATTTGTAGAGTGCTGCTGTGTTTGTAGAATGCTATTGTATTTCTAGAGTGCTGCTGTGTTTGTAAAGTGTAATTGTATTTGTAGAGTGCTGCTGTGTTTGTAAAGTGCTGCTGTGTTTGTAGAATGCTATTGTATTTGTAGAGTGCTGCTGTGTTTGTAGAGTGCTATTGTATTTGCAGAGTGATGCTGTGTTTGTAGAGTGCTATTGTATTTCTAGAGTGCTGCTGTGTTTGTAAAGTGTAATTATATTTGTAGAGTGCTGCTGTGTTTGTAGAATTATATTGTATTTCTAGAGTGCTGCTGTATTTGTAGAGTGCTATTGTATTTCTAGAGTGCTGCTGTGTTTGTAAAGTGTAATTGTATTTGTAGAGTGCTGCGCTGCTGTGTTTGTAGAATGCTATTGTATTTGTAGAGTGCTGCTGTGTTTGTAAAGTGCTACTGTGTTTGTAGAGTGCTATTGTATTTGTAGAGTGCTGCTGTGTTTGTATATTGTTGCTGTGTTTGTAAAGTGTTGCTGTGTTTGTATATTGTTGCTGTGTTTGTAAAGTGTTGCTGTGTTTGTATATTGTTGCTGTGTTTGTAAAGTGTTGCTGTGTTTGTATATTGTTGCTGTGTTTGTAAAGTGTTGCTGTGTTTGTATATTGTTGCTGTGTTTGTAAAGTGTTGCTGTGTTTGTATATTGTTGCTGTGTTTGTAAAGTGTTGCTGTGTTCGTAAAGTGTTGCTGTGTTCGTAAAGTGTTGCTGTGTTCGTAAAGTGTTGCTGTGTTTGTAGAGTGTTATTATATCTTTAGAGTGCTGCTGTGTTTGTATACTGCATATAATAAGTTGGGCAGAACAGATATCACATAATCAAATCCTTAAAGATATATGGAAATAGACATTTGATGAAATATTTACTCCAAAAACGGTAGAATGTCTTAGTTTGGTCGCAACATGTGGCATGGAGTTAAACAATTGAACGCAGAACATACTGGAGGATATTGGAGTAAAATTTCCTTTGGGGATGGGGAAAGGAAGAGGATATCCACGAAATAACAAAACTACAAAAGCATACACGACGAGCATTAGGGTTTATACAAGCAGAACTGAAGGCAATGGCTGAGGATAGAGGACAGTGTAGTGGCGTGTTCAACCGGCTTGGGTACGTTTTGTTGAGTTGTGTTCAGTCAAGAACTGACATTACACCAGCCGGGACATTCTTATACGTGCTCCGTCCTCATCTGCAACAGCCAGTGAAGAGTCCCAGTACTAATGATATCAGCAGCAGTGGGACTATGTGTCTGTCTGGTCTTTCCTTGGAGCTTTGAGTGTCGGGCGTATACTCTGGTCACTCCATGCGGCACCATTTTCTTCAAGCCGTGATAATCTATCTGTTCTTCTAAGCTTTACAAATGATTCCAAAGGGTTCAGATCGCATCTGTCTTATTATGCACCAATACCACACCAAGTGGACGCAGACCCAGCCTGTTTGTCCGCCTGCTCATTTCTCAGCCCACCAGAATGTCCTGCGGAATAATTCAACATATGCTCTCTATTTTGATTGAGAAGAAAGTGATAATTATGATGATGCTGATTATGATTATAATAATGGTGATGATGATGGTGGTAATAATGATGAGAAGTAGTGTTCCGATACATCCTGAATGAGCGTTGTATTTCGAAAACTTAAAACAGCAAAACAAAATCTTCGTTATACAAAACATATAATCTCAGTTCTTCCGTACATTTTCTCTACGCCTCTCAAACTTGATTTCGCTAGAATTGGTACTTGCTGCATTGATTTTACATTAAAGTATACACGAAAGGGGTTAATTTACTACAATATAGCTACTTTATTTTGAGCGTGTCTTCAGAATTATCAATATAATGATCACTTTTCACTACGCCGACATATTACTCCGTTATGGTTGAGAGTACACTTCCTGTTCAAATCAGTTATGCGTCATCAACAGCCAAAAAAGACGGTGTATTGATTTGTTATTTGCAGACGTGCTTTTACTGTTCCAAGGTTGTAATAACAATTATTTGTGTAAGCTATAAATAATATAATTTATATAATGATTGTTATGTTCCTCTGTGTATCGCGATAGTAGGGTTTGTGAATGTCGAAACGATGCAGACATCGATAATAGAGGCTGGCAATAACGGAAACATAGGGAACATGTTGATAGAAATCATTGTCCTGTGCCATATCCACTTCACTTGAACGAACCAACCAACCAACTTTGTTTTCAAAGGGCCACAAATTGGGCATGCAGGCCGGTCTTACATTCGACCATTCCAATCACTTATCTTTGGTACATCAATTAATTATTGTGCATATTACAAAGTGATATAAAAAGCATTGTTGAATGACAGTTGTGAACATAAACAATATATACTACCGTAATATTCGGCGTGAACGTGGTTCCAACACTTAGTATCCTCCACCTTCACATCACACACAGGCAAGTTCAACATTTGATGTTGTTCATTCATGTGTGACACCATGATTCATCGCCTGCCACTGTGCGGAAGAGAAAATGCATCACCCTCCACTCTGTAACGCAGCAAGTGGTTCAAACACCATCCCATGCGTTCTTCTTTTTGGTGGTCGGTCAACATCTGTGGTACCCACTGTGAACACACCTTCAGATATTGCAGTTTCTTACGAATGACCTTTTGAATTGTCCCAATTGACACATCAAATTCTTTCGCTAGCGAAAGTATGCTTCGACAACGATTCACCTGTACTGCTGCATCAATTTTGGCGATGTTTTCTGTTGCAACAATATGCGCTTGACTCGGCCGTCGAGGATCTGTCGTGAAATGACGTCCTTTGACGTACATAGGTCATTTCTGGTGCAATTCTCCAGCAGCCTTTGCCCATTTTCATTCATGCGACCGATGTTTTATTTTCCAAGGCACACTTGCCATCAATTCGAGTCCTTCCCCACACGAGCATTGAAATCAACGAGCATATAAACGTAGTCAGATTGTGGGACTGCCTTGATCACGGAGTCTAACTCCTCATAGAACGAATCCTTCACTTCTGTCGAGTGTCGGTGCATATGCAATAATAATGGTGGCAAAACCACAAGAGGTTGCCAAGCGCAGGGATAATAGTATTTCATTTCCTCCTGCTCGAATTACAATCATTCCCAGTAGCGAATTCTTCACTGCAAAGCCTTTTTCCTGCCTGTCCTCTACCCTTCCAAAAAAGGTGTAATTGTTTTCCCTGTGTGACCCTTCCTGTCTACCCAATTGACAGGGACTTATAACCCGTAACCATCGCCTCTCGCTTTGATTCAGAACCAGTTAAGACCAGAGGTGGAGTTATCGCCTCTCAATAGCACAAAGCCTGGGCTAAAATATAGAGATCATGTGTTGCCCATGCAGCATGATCTCTCTCTCTCTCTGCCTGCCTAGTTCACTCCAGAGGAAAGGTAACACCTCTACATCTGGAACAAGACAAGCTGCAGAAGCTGCCGGATCAGCAAAGCGATGCTCTAACTATCCGCCTGTCGGAGCTTCGATCCTTGACCAGCCGCCAACCAAGGCTTAGGGCCTGGTCTGCCCTGCCATGACATTTTGTCTTCAGGTTGCATTTCCTCTCACCAGGGTAAGGCTTGTAACACCCCCCCCCCCCCCAATTGCGCTCTTCCGCCCGAAGCTGTTGGCACAATGTGGGTGTGTCGGGTTTGGTCAGCGCCGCCCAACGTTCGGCGCTAACAGAAAGCAGGTAGTACCGTCTACTGTTATACGGTAGATCAGTCACATCTGACTAAGACCTTACTAAAAATCAATACTGTATCATCTACATAACTAATGTTATTGCTGTTACGTCTCCCAATGATGATTCCTTTCGTATCTTCTACATGATGTTATACTCACCCTAATATTGGCTAGATGAATCGGGAATCTAGCCTACCTGGATAAAGGAGGAAAACTAGATAGCCCCATGTCCCACAACGCAACGATAGTTGCAGGTCCTTTAGTTGACAATTCAGACGTTACAATTAACCCAAGCCTTTATTCATCTCATCTCATCATGTTCCTCTTGTACCTTGAAGTGTCGAGATGAAGTATAAACATCGTGAGAGTGCCCGATTATGGGCTTCATGTATCGATATTCCCATGGACTCTGCTATTCCCTCCGTCCAACGTTTACGTGGTCGGCCTCTTCCTCTGTTTACATCTGGTCTGTACATCATTGCTTGTAGTCAGTCCGTTTATACTTCTTAGTTTTTCTACGAGCAGTATGAAGATCCCCTGCCGGCTTGCTAGGCCAGTCGCAGGTTTAGGACACAAATCTGACCACAGGGAGTCCATCCCCTATGGCGAGCCACAGCCCCGTTAGCCCATGACCTCGCGGTCATGGTTCCCCGGTCTGCACCTCGTGGAGGTGGGGGTTGACTTGTGTAGTCTGCGGGTCATCGGCAGGCTACTAATTTTCACTTTTCACCCCTCCTGGGAGAGGCTAGCCGATCCCATCCCTGCTGGCTGCAGGGCCAGGTGCATTCCACACCTTGCAGTCTTTATTGGCTGTTTGTAATTTTCTATGCAATTATATGTTCAGTAGCTTGCCACAGCTTTCTGAACGACCGATGTCTATACCATTGTGAAGATCAACACAAAACGATTTTATCCCAAAATCGTTTGCCTGATGACCTCGTACCGGGAATGCCACAATTGTGAAACTACATTCACTATCGAGGAGCAACAAAGGCTGACAAGTTCGAATCCTTGCCGTTACTGTAGTAATAGTTCACTGTGTCGCTTAAAAAAAGTCGCTTAAAAGTCGACATGGGTCGAACTTCATTGCACCGGGTTTTATGCCATATGGTTATATCTCTTTCCGCAGCAAACTGTCGAAAGTGACGCACAAAGCATGAATTAAGTAGCTCCAGTGACGACCCCCAGGGATCTCCGAAAAATAATGCACTCGTGAACAGAAGGACGCGGCCCGGAATTCGAACCTACAACCTTCGAAGCCCGAGTCAGACGGCTTGACCACGTCGCCATGGAAACTAGTTAGCTGTGTTAAGAGCTTCAGTGTTTGCCCCATGCGAAGAGACCGCAGCACGAATTCATTGAAAGTGATCTAATTGTATAACGAGAGCCGAGTATATCATTATGTAACAACAGCTTTTCTTTCAGAGTTATCTAATTGTGTAACTAGTTGGAGGTTATTATATAAATAATATACGCTATGCAGATGACACAGTATTGGCGGCGGATAAATCAACAGACCTACAACAATTGTTGGACACTGTAGTAACAGAGAGTGCAAGGAATGGACTCTCCTTGAATATCGAAGAAAACAGTAACAATGAAGATATCAAAGAAAATGGTGACACCAAAATGTGACATAGAAATAGAAGGAACAATTCTTAACCAAGTGGATAATTTTAGATACCTAGGGACATTTATAACATCAGATGGAAGATGTACAACAGAGATTAAGAGCAGAATAGGGCAAGCAAAAGCCGCATTTCAGAAAATGAAGAGTATCTTATGCAATAAGTCACTATCACTGAATGTAAGAAAGAGAGTGCTGAAATGCTATGTAGAACCAGTTTTGCTGTATGGCAGTGAATCTTGGAATGTAAATGAACAAATTAAGAAGAAATTAGAAGCAACAGAGATGTGGTTCCTGAGACGAATGTTGCGAATTCCTTGGACTGCCAGAGTAACTAACAACGACTGCCTGAAACAGGCTAATGAAACTAGAACATTATATACAACAATAAGAAAGAGACAAACATCTTTCTTCGGTCATGTGATGAGAAGAGAGGCATTGGAGAACATCGTGATACAACTGGAAAGATCGAGGGGAAGAGAGGCAGAGGCTAGACCAAGAGAAATTATGCCTGGATGGATTGAGACGGTGGCATGGAGGAATATCAGCAGCAGAGGTGATCCAGAAAACCAAAGACTGAGGTCTGTGGAGAGCCATGAACGCCTACGCCAGCTGGCAGGGCACTTGGTGATAAATTGTGTAACAACAGCCATTCGTTACCAATTATCTAATTGTGTAATGACAGCATTTCTTTGAGTGTTATCTAATTGTGTAACGACAGCCATTACGTTACCAATTATCTAATTGTGTAACGACAGCATTTCTTTGAGTGTTATCTAATTGTGTAACGACAGCCCTTCTTTACCAGTTGTCTAATTGTGTATTGACAGTGTGGGAACGTAAATTATAGGTACATCTGAAGCTGAGGTGGGTTTGCTGGAGGGACACTCGTAATAGGGAAAGCTAGCCCGCATGCAAAAATCAGCCCAGTTCGGACTACGCTGCCTTCAAAGCAAGTGAACGACAAAGAAAACAACACGCATGAACCGAGAGATTACGAACTCACGACCTTCGTAGCTCGAGTCAAGCGGCACAAACAATTCGCAATGACGATCCACCACCGCTCTTCATCCCCCGCCCCTTCTCACAGAGATAAATTTATACTCTCAATTAATTAAATTTGACGCCAATAAGTCATATACAACCTGGAGAACTCTCATGCTGATTGTTTACATTTTCCAACTTTGCTCCTGCAACAACATACATGTATGTATATCAAGCGTCAAGTGCTGTGACCTTTCCTTGACATTTTCCATATTAACTCGGCCTTTGGTGGTCCGACATTTGGTCCTGTCATCCCTGATATATTGCGTACGTTTATCGGAGACACAGATGCGTGATGGGATTACCTAACAGTCCAACGTATGTCAGAGACTCTCTCTTCTGGGAGATGTGCTTGGTAATATAGGGTTGGCGATGACAGAAAGTCTGTGGATTGCGTATTTGCAGATCCAGGAATAGCGGAAACAAAAACTGTTGGATTGTGTGTGTATTCGTTAGTCTAGAACTGGTGGGAACAGAACCTACTGGATTGTGTATTGGTTAATCTAGGACTGAAAGTAATGTGAATTGTATATTCGTTAATCTAGGAATGTCGGTGATAGAAAGTATTTGGATTGTTTATTCGTTAATCTAGAACTGGCGACGGCACGAACTATATTGGATTGTGTATTCGTTAATCTAAGATTGGCGACGATTGGAACTATTTTGTATTGTTTATTAATCTAGTACTGGCGACGACAGGAACTATTTTGGATATTATATTCGTTTTTCTAGGACCGGTTGCAAGCTTCTGACAAACTGATGTTAGCCCATTATGTGATGTTACATCCCAACTTATATCGTTGTCTATCTCTTGCTCGCCTGCCTTCCACTTTTTCATCCAGTGTGGTACTTATAGGAATCTTTCAACTTGACCAGAGGCAGATCTTCGCCTGGAGCATTTCGTGCATATCGTAAACAGATGGCACAGTAAGTATATGCTGCTTAAAAACAATAAGCGTGCAACTTGTGTAACCCAAACTGACTTCCAAGACCCAATGTTGCATGCCTTCCAGATTCTGCAGGCTGGTTTACGATGATACCGCCGCTTCTAAGTAGTCCGTAAAGCTTCTTTGAAATGTTATTCCGAGATATTTCACCGTGCTCTTCCTCTTGATCGGATTGTCATTGATACCTCTAGACCTCATTCCTAATAATTCCTTTATTTAAAGGACACCATAAACAGAATTTTTGTTGGAGTTGATGCGGACTCCGTTGTACTGTACCATTCACTCCGTTTATCCACTGCAATCTGAAGTTTTCTTCCTCCAATTTCTAAAAACAAAGACATCGTCAGCAAATGAGAAATTATGTCTAATATTAGCTTAATAAATAGCTTAAAGCCTTGTCTAGAAACACGGACATTATCGGCAAATGTGAAAATGTGTCCAATATTAACTTAATACATAGCTTAAAGTCATCTCTCTCCGGGCACATAATTAACATATAACCAAGATACTACTCAAGATCATATACGAACGAATTACAAATAAAATAAGATTTTAAAAG
This sequence comes from Cepaea nemoralis, assembly GCA_014155875.1. Classification (NCBI taxonomy): domain Eukaryota; kingdom Metazoa; phylum Mollusca; class Gastropoda; order Stylommatophora; family Helicidae; genus Cepaea; species Cepaea nemoralis. The sequence goes on from JACEFZ010002377.1 coordinate 346,643, forward strand.
TAACTGCGTAAAAATATCAGCACCAGAGAGCCATAAATCCTTTAGGGATTTGGAATGGAAAATGTCTAGACTAGAAGTACATAAAATTGTTTATGTATGGTTTATAAGAAAGAGATGAACAGCATTTCTTTGATCACGTGACGAGAAGGCAGATTTTGGAAAACATCGTGACAATTAGAAAAATCGTTGGGAAAAGAGGCAGAGGCAGAGACACGCGAGAAAAAATATGCTGGATCTGCCGAGATTGCGACATAGATGAATATTATCATTAGAGATTATCCTGAACACCAAAGACCGAGATCTGGGGAGAGACATGAATGGCACGTCGTAATAGCACAAAGAAACAAGCAGCTTCCAAGATGCATAGTGAGAAAACCGACCAGACTATCAAGAAGACGAACCTGCCTTTGGAGAGTCTGCATGCAAGCTGTAATAAAGTATCTGAACCTACAGTCAATGAAACTACCAATAAGAAGAGCGACGACTACCCCACAGACGAACACAAAAAACTTGTGAGAGGAAGGAGGACCAAGACACCAGAATCAGAAACACTGATTCAAACACAGTCAGATGGGTGGTCAAGCGGCTAAAAATTGAGCTTACTGATGAACAAATACAGAAGCAGCTGCAGGAAGAAAATCTTCACGCCAACATTTTGAAGGCAGAGCGGATTCTTAACTACTCAGAATTAAATGAGATGCTCCACACCAGTGACTGGGCGAACCCGGGCCGGGTCAGGCAGACAGACAGACAGACAGACAGACAGACAGACAGACAGACAGACAGACAGACAGACAGACAGACAGACAGACAGATAGATAGATAGATAGATAGATAGATAGATAGATAGATAGATAGATAGATAGATAGATAGATAGATAGATAGATAGATAGATAGATAGATAGATAGATAGATAAACAGACAGGGAGGGAGGGAGGGATAGACGGCGGGAGAGACAGAGGGATGGGTCTATTAGACAGACAGACAGACAGACAGACAGACAGACAGAGATAGATAGATAGACAAACAGACTGACAGACACAGACAGACAGACAGACAGACAGACAGACAGACAGACAGACAGACAGACAGACAGACAGACAGACAGACAGACAGACAGACAGACAGACAGACAGACAGATAGTCGGTAACGGGAACGAGAACTTATATGACTACTTATATGAATTAAATGAGATGCTCCCCACCAGGTACTGTGCGAAGCCGGGCCGGGTCAGGCAGACAGACAGACAGACAGACAGACAGACAGACAGATAGATAGATAGATAGATAGATAGATAGATAGATAGATAGATAGATAGATAGATAGATAGATAGATAGATAGATAGATAGATAGACAAACAGACAGGGAGGGAGGGAGGGAGGGATAGACGGAGGGAGAGACAGAGGGATGGGTCTATTAGACAGACAGACAGACAGACAGAGATAGATAGATAGACAAACAGACAGACAGACAGACACAGACAGACAGACAGACAGACAGACAGACAGACAGACAGACAGACAGACAGACAGACAGACAGACAGACAGACAGACAGACAGACAGACAGACAGATAGTCGGTAACGGGAACGGAGAACTTATATGACTACTTATATGAATTAAATGAGATGCTCTCCACCAGGGCCTGGGCGAAGCCGGGCCGGGTCAGCTAGTACTTATTAAAAACAACTTGTGATATCCTGATGACACGGTGTTACCAGAAGAAAGTAAGTAAAAGTCACAAAGCTTCATGGAACAAGTAAATATAAACAGTGCAGAACGTCGAGTAATAAGTATCTCTGAAGTCAGAGTGGGTTCGCCTAATAACGGAGAACACTAGTAATAGGGAAAGCTAATCCACACACCAACAATGAACATCACAGTATATGGGGAATTACTAGACCAAGTAACAAGTTTTTCCTTTTTTCGGGTTATGACTCCGCGCGTCTTACCCCTGCCGTGGAGACGTTCGGTCACAATTGATATCCCTGATGTTACTCAAGCGTGTCCCTTCGCTGTCACAATCTCCACTCACAAGCCCTCCCTCCCCCGGAGAGGAGAGCCCGTGCAGCTTGTGCTTGCCCCTTAGCACGTGTGATCGTGGGGAGCCAGCTTCCTCCTCAGTCACGACCTGTATTACCTCCACACGTCTCCGTTGCCGTGTTCCTTCTCCGTGACCCGTTCACGGCGCCGCACTCTACTAGGAAGCCGGTCTTCCTTTCCGTTTTGACCCACCTCTTGGTCTCTGCCGCTGCCTGAGCTGCGACCTACGGCCGATTATCGCTATGTTATGGAGGTTGGACTTCGGCCGACTATTTATCATGATTGACTGCAATCAGATTCACCACTCACGTTCGGAGGAAAAGGCTAAAGATCTGGACACGAGACGTTGTAAAGTTCGTGGTCTTGGTTGAGAGATGTTGGTACTGCATTTACCGCTTCTAACCATACTAGTTACGAGACTCATTCCACTCTAGACTCCAACAGTTCCATAGCCAGCACGAGGATTTTTCGGCTGCCTCAAACAGTTGTTACTGGGCCCGAGCTCTTGCTTGTCCTTTCGTGCCCATTCGCTTCAGCACATCAAACACGGAGTGGGAGACGAGACCTCTTGCGCCTACCTCAACGGCGAACAGTCTGACGGTGTATTCCTACCGCCTAAGACTTCGCGACCATGTCATTGTACTTGTTTAATTTGTACAGATGTTGCTCCTCCATATTTGATTCGTACGGGACAGTCAGCTCAATCAGCGTTAGCTGCTTGGCTGACGAGGAGCTAAGTACTATGTCAGGTCGCAAGCCAAACCTTCGGATCACCTCAGGGTACTTGCCACGGCCCTTTAGGTCTACGGTCAGTTCCCAGTCCCTCGCACCATCGAAGACGGTAGCAAGCGGCAGGTCGTCAGCTTTGCCTTCTTTGCGCCCTTCTCGGACGAAGGAAATCTCCATCGACCTCTCTGTTCGCCCTCATTCTTGCTACGTCCACTATGGCGGCCAACTCAGTAAAGACCTTGTAAAGCCACCATGTAAACCGGCCTTGGATCAGAGTTACCTTACACCCGGACAGCACGTGTTCCGCTTTCTGGACTATTTGGACTTTCGTACAGAGGGGACAAAACGGGTCGGTGGTTTTCCCCCACTTGACCAAGTTGGCAGCTGATGGAAGGATATTGTAGAGGGATCGGACGACGAAACTTAGACGCAGTGTGCCATGCGCCAAATCTCATTCCAGGTAAGAGATCTCTGCACTACCGCATCCCATGACATCCACTGTGTCTGCTGCGCCGGTTGGACAACCTTGTTGACTCTTCTGTCATCTTCCCCCTTTCGGATCTCCTTAACCACCAGGTCCCTGCCTTCCTTGATCGTCGCCTTGGGCCACATCGGATCATTGCCTTAGGAGCCGAACCCTTTCCTGTCATGTTGGGTGAAGCCTATGACTTCCTTCAGCTGGAGTGTTGCCTGGGCTTCTTCGATCGCTCTGACGACCTTCCACTTCCTTCCCGTTTTCAAGGTGGGAACTGAGGCACTAACCGTTATATCTGGAGACGCGCAGCAGCATTGCGAGTCTGGCTTCTCCAGCTTTAAACTCTTCCAATAGGGACGGAAACGGGAGGACGAGCACACTCTATTTGCAAATCAACGCGACAGCCGTGAGGCATGTTGGTACTCCAAGCCACTTTCGCATGTACCTGCTTATCTTTCCCTCCATGTGTACGTGCCAATATCTGCCGCGGCCACAGGAGTTTCGGAATAAGCATGAACTGGAGACACCAAATTTTGAATTTGCCTGTCAACCTGGTTTTGTCGATGGTACCCAGGCGTTCGTCAGCATTGCTTGTATCTCTACCACCGCCTTCCTATCCGTCAGGGTTGAGTCGTACACACGACCGAGACTCTTCCGCTATCACCGTGGGAATGGCTTGTTCAGCCACCACGAACACCCCTTTAACCGCCTTACCCTTCATGATCGACAGGCTTCTCGATTTCTTAGGCTTGAAGCTCATCCTGCACCAGCGAATCAGATCGTCCAATCAGAGGAGAATGCTGCGGGCTTCACTCTCCTTCAGTGTCAGGATTGTCGTATCGTCCATGAAGGCCTTCAGCGGCGGCGTGTTCTTCACTTCGCTGAGTTTCAGACCGTGTGCATAGCCGGATGTGGCATCTAAGATGACCTGCATGGCTATGACAAATAATATCGGCGAAATCGTACATCCCATGGCAACACCCACTTGCAAGTCGATCCATCTGGTCGTGAACGTTTTGGTCGAGAACCGAAGAGAGAAGCCCGTGAAGTACCGCAAAAGCATTTCCGTGATGTTCACGGGCACGTGATAAGCCTTGAGTGCATGCCACAACAATTGGTGGGGCACTGACCCATACGCGTTGGCCAAATCCAACCATATGACGTGGAGTTCCTCCTTCTTCATCTTCGCTCTCTGGACAGCATCCCAGTTGATGGTACTGTGTTCGAGACACCGGGACCCCAATTATCCCCCCCCCCCCCCGCCCACTTTTTTTTAAAACCGCTGTCTCTATGTACTTGTTCCCAATCAAGTACTTTGTAATTCGACTGGTCATGATCGAGAAGAATATGTTCCCCTCAACGTTCAAGATAGAGATCGGCCTGAACTGGGCAATTCCGGTTGAGTTTTGCTCTTTGGGAATGCAGAGTTCGTTGGCCGTCTTCCACTCCGTGCTGAAATGTTTCAGCTTCCACGCGGATCTCAGTATCTGGTGCAGCTTCATAAGGACTTTCGGGCATCTTTTATAGACTGTGTAAGGCACACCGTTGGGCCCCGGTGCTGACTTAACTCTCGCTTTCCTCACAACCGCAACCACCTTGCTTTACATAGGAGGCCTGGCATTGAACTCCACCGCTGGTTCTGCCGGGCATTTGAGCCCGTCGATCTCTCCCATTGGGACGTTCCTTGGACATCGAAGTACGTCGTCATAAGGTGGTTCTCCAACTCCTCTTTGCTGATATCGAGGATGCCTGGTGGCGGCTGCTCGAACACGTCCCGTCCCAACTTGAATGGTTCCCGGAAGAACCTCTCACGTTTCTTCTGGGTTTTTCTCCTGTTCTTGCAGAAACCTTTCCGCTCGGGACAGGGAATTGTGCCTGGCTTTCAGATGGTGCCACACCATCGCAAGCCCTCTTTCTCATGGTCCACTGCTGATTTCCATCGTTTCCGAGCATCATTCTTCTGTTTCCTAACTTCTTCCAGCAGTCTCTGTCGCATGGTCTTCTGCGGCACAGCTGCTTCCCTTCTCTCGCTGCAACCAAACTGAATCAACGAGTGGAGGTAGACAATCTCACCGAACTGTACCAATGTCTCTTCAAGGGATTTGTGTTTTAGCACTTCTTCTAAAACACGCGATAACGTGTGGTCTAATAATGCCCACTCTTCCTTCCTGGTGGCTTTAGGGAACTTGATCTTCACCCTGAGACTTTCGGAAGGTTGCTCGGGCACGTGACAGGTGACCTCGAGTTGAGTCTTATCAGCTGCAGAACACTGTGGTTCTCTGTGGGGTTCTCCCTGACTGGCATCCTCTTGCGTCTTATCTTGTTCCCACGAGCACTGCCGTGCCTCCTGTGACACACTATCACACTTATTACGTCCAGCGTGAATTCTCATTCCCCGGAAGGTTGAGAAACTTCTACCATAAACGCATGGATAGCCCGGTCGTTGGGCTAAAATCAATGGTCGATGGGACGGTCCGTGTCGTCGCCGTGTGGTCACCAATGGATCCTTCATGCTCCCCCGCGTTCGCAGGATCGTGGGGAATCTTTCAATACTAGATAACGAGATTGGCTTATTATACAGCGTTAGGGGTTATCAGCCCTGTCCGCTGTCGGCCCTACCGTTTCACCGGCGGAGCCAGTTTTACTACTGCGCTGTAGCAACCGCAGCAGCACTCCGTCTATCCGGAAATGTCTGGTGGACTAGCCACAAGTTAATCGTAAAAACTCCGCCGCGGAGCAAACACGGCAGGGGGTTTCTGATCGTCAGAAGTAAACCCCTTCCCAAGTATTTCGGCCCTTTAATTTCTTGATACTATCTGGGGGTGGTCCCGTCCGGGTCATGACTCCGAGCGTCTTACCCCTGCCGTGGAGACGTTCGGTCACAATTGTTATCCCTGATGTTAGAAGCTGGCCAGTCTCAGACTATACGCCGGTTTAAGATAACCAGTCTCAGACTCTCCCCCGGTGTAATATAGCCAGTATCAGGCTATCCCCCGGTGTAAGATAGCCAGTCTCAGACTATCCACCGGTGTAAGATAGCCAATCTCGGACTATCCCCCGGTGTAAGATAGCCAGTCTCAGACTATCCACCGGTGTAAGATAGCCAGTCTCAGACTATCCACCGGTGTAAGATAGCCAGTCTCAGGCTATCCCCCGGTGTAAGATAGCCAGTCTCAGGCTATCCCCCGATGTAAGATAGCCAGTCTCAGACTATCCCCCGGTGTAAGATAGCCAGTCTCAGACTATCTCCCGGTGTAAAATAGCCAGTCTAAAGCTATCCCCCGGTGTAAGATAGCCAGTCTCAGACTATCCCCCGGTGTAAGATAGCCAGTCTCAGACAATCCCCCGGTGTAAGATAGCCAGTCTCAGACTATCCCCCGGTGTAAGATAGCCAGTCTCAGGCTATCCCCCGGTGTAAGATAGCCAGTCTCAGTCTATCCCCCGGTGTAAGATAGCCAGTCTAAGGCTATTCCCCGGTGTAAGATAGCCAGTCTCAGACTATCCCCCGGTGTAAGATAGCCAGTCTCAGACAATCCCCCGGTGTAAGATAGCGAGTCTCAGACTATCCCCTGGTGTAAGATAGCCAGTCTCAGACTATCCCCTAGTGTAAGATAGCCAGTCTCAGTCTATCCCCTGGTGTAAGATAGCCAATCTCAGACAATCCCCCGGTGTAATATAGGCAGTCTCAGACTATCCCCTGGCGTAAGATAGCCAGTCTCAGACTATCCCCCGGTGTAAGATAGCCAGTCTCAGACTATTCCCCGGTCTAAGACAGCCAGTCTCAGACTATCCCCCGGTGTAAGATAGCCAGTCTCAGACTATCCCCCGGTGTAAGATAGCCAGTCTCAGACAATCCCCGGTGTAAGATAGCCAGTCTCAGACTATCCCCCGGTGTAAGATAGCCATTCTCAGACTATCCATCTGTAGTCGCGTCTTAGAACACGCAAAGGTGATCTACAGTGTGACTACTCTACTGGGGTCAGCATGGCCGAATGGATTCGAAATCTTGCTTTTAGACTTCCGGTGTGCTGATGGCGAGGTAGCAGGTTCAACCCCTACACCGGTCAGCTGGACTAAAGTGATGACATGTCGTTCACTTAGGGATGTAAATTACGAGTACCTTAGAAGTAGCAGTTGGTTAACCTGATGGCGAAGGACACTGGTAATATGGAAAGCTAGCCCACACGCAAAATTCAGTCTGGTATAGACTAAGCTAGAGTTCAAAGTGATCTACCCACACACAAAAATCATTAATCTGCGACCCATTCGTGTTCTCGGTAACGGATGAGCAACATGCCGTATATTTATGTATATCCACAAGGCCATGCTGCCCACTGGGTGTCACTAGTTGTCAAGTCTACTTGTCAAATGCGCCATCTAATATCTGTTTGTTTCCCTGCCAGGACGTGCCAACTAACGTCAGATAATTTATTGATCCGTTCAATGTGTCTAGTAAGTGAGCTGTCCATGCATGACGCTCCCTAAAAATTTGCCACCCTTCTCTATTTCAAGCGAATCCAATAACCGATAAAACATAAACTGTTTTGGCTACTTGTGACCACAGCGCACCGTTATTATTACGTTACCCTATCAATAATTGTATCGCATCTTTTATCAACATCTCAATCTAGTGTAAAAAAAGGACGCAATAACATAATTTCAAAAAGTTACGCGCATTAAGGACTATGCAATAGCCGTATCATGCAAATGATCATTTATTAGATATGAGAATACCACTGCTTAAACAAATAACATGAGCAGTACCATTTGCAAGTATAATTTTTTATGACACTGCCCCAGTGGCAATGTACTTCCCGTGGAGTTTATTATATCATAACGTAATTCCAAGTGAATCATCAATTGAAACAGGCATGAATAGTAAATTACCAAGTGAAATATGAAAGAATTGTTAATTGCAAGGTGAAATAGGGCATGACAAAATCACCACACGTTTTCGGGGAGAATAATGAGGCGAGCAGAAAAATGTAATAGATTTGACAAATAATAAATTCTAGAAGCGATGGTTGGGTCGATAAGGAAGAATTAAGTACATCAACGTACCGTGTAAAATATTCTTGTTTATAGTCAGATGGCTGTCGACTGTATCCACTCTGAGTAGTGCAGTTATGTCCCTGTATCGGGATTAAGTGTCATTGAGTGCTGAATCATTTGTGACTCATCATCTGTTTCTGTGCGCATAAGACAACAGTTCGTGAGCCGTCATCTTTAGTGGGTTTTTTTTTTTTTTAAACTGATCGGTGCAAGGGGGTGATGATGAAATGTTCAAACACAATGATAAGAAAAACAGATAAAGGTAGCTGTATGTCATTTACAAGACGTCGCAAGCAGCCGCAACATTTATTGGCTGCTTGTGTTTGCTTGTGTCTTCTGAGCTGCCGCTGTTCACATCATTGTGAAAATCACGTAGTGGTAGCCACTAATTAAAGACATGAGAATGTATAAAATATTCAATGAGCATTCTTAAGCCATTCTCTACCGCCACCTTCTTTTTCTTCTTCTGCCTACCCTTCCTCCTACTCTTCTTCATCTTGTTCTTCCTTCTTCGTTCTTCTTCTTTTTCTTCTTCTTCCACCCCCTCCTCCTCCTCCTCCTCTTCCCCTTCTTCTATTTAGTAGGGTGCATGGATTCGTGTGGACATTGATGATAATGACTCTTCCATTCTCTCTGTCATATATATATATATATATATATATATATATATATATATATATTATATATAATATATATATATAGTATATATATATATATATATATATATATTGATAAAATTATTAATTCTTAGTGTTATCTCTTGCCCGTTATCTTAGTGTTATCTCTTGTCTACCATAGACCCCGAGGTAGACCAGGAAGACGGTGGAGAGATAATATATATACAGACCTACAAGCACTTGGAATCAACGACTGCAAGAGAAGGTCAACCAGAGAGACGAATGGAGACGGATTGTATCTGCAGCAAAGAACCTCAATGGCTCGGAACGCTGAAGAAGAAGAAGAAAAAGTTATCTCTTGCCCAGCTGTTAAAGCCTTCCATGTACACATTTCCCCCTTCCTGTTTTTCTTCTGCCTAGTATTTTCCCCATGCAGCTAATTTCTTTATCCTAACTTTTACTTTGATATGCCCCACAATTTCATTTGTCTTTCCCTTATGGTTGTGATAAGTAGCCGTGTAGTACTTACAAATGTCTGCCCCTCCGTGTGTGTTTTCTCCTATGTCCACGACTTTGCCAATATTCTTCCCCCAAACATTTCTCTGTTGCGTCCAGTTTCTTCAACATGCCATTACTCACTGTCCAACATTCGTCTCCGTGTGCAAGGACAGGCCACACATAACAATTCAGTAAGCGGATTATGTCCTTTTCGTGATGTGCTTCCTCGTGTAAATAAGATTTTCCGTGTTGGCAAAGCAGATTTCTCGGATTTGGTGATTCTTGCCCGCATCTCTGTGTTACATCGCCCAGCTAATGTCACCATCCAACCTAGATATTTATACACAGTGACATGGTTGTTGTCTACATTTCTTCTGTGTATACAATATTAAAAATTAATTGGATGGAAAAGCAAAATAACAAAACAAAAAACACAAAATAAACAAAAAACAGGTCTATGCAACACGAACTCAATATTGAAGAGGTGTGGTTATTGACACAACATGAGGAAAATCAAATATGTTGTATTGTAAAGAGACTTAAAAGTCTAGAAAAGGTAACTCTGGAGGTAAATCTACTAGGGAGTGCAGAGAATAGAAATGGATTAAAGATGTGATATATAATTTACACACGACAGCAACATAGGTAGAATAGCTGGCTTATGTTAAAGAAAATTGTCAAAGACAGTTATGAAGGCGGGGGTGGGTGGGGGTTGGAGGGGGCGAGGAGGGAGAGAGAGAGGGGAGAGAGAGAGAGAGAGAAAACAAAAGAATGAACGGAAAAACCTAACTTTATTTTCAAACGGTTACGAATTGGGCACGCAGGCCCTGCTAACATTATGCCTTTCTTATCTCTTTCTTGCATACAATATTTCGTCCATATATACTTATGAGGCTATCCGAGAACAACAAAAACAATATCAATAAATGAATTTTAAAGGCATGGGAAACGTGCAGGAGTTATTACTAGGCGACTGGCTGTATACAATGTTGGATGTGCCAACAGTTATTATCATGAATTCCCATATTACACAACAACTGTAACAAATGAATCTGCCCGCGTGCTACCTGGGCCTTTACGGGAAGCAAAGAATAGTATCAATGTAACCAACCATGTGTGTCGTAAGAGGCGATAAGAGGGCTGGCGAGAGACTGACTACTTATCTAATACAAAACTTCAGCTACAAAATCCAACTAGTCATGAACAAGTGTACAAAGGAATTATTGTTATTTGTTGGAGGGCGTATGCTCCAATGAGAGATGGAAGACAGAAGCAGAAGAAGAAGAGGAAGAAGAAGAAGAAGAAGAAGAAGAAGAAGAAGAATGAGGAGGAGGAGGGGTAGGGGAAAGGGGAGGGGAGGAGGAGGGGGAGGGGAGGACGAGGACAAGGAGGGGGAGGACATGTTACCTCGAAATTGTTATAGTGCCTCACAAGAAATACTTAATGTACGACCAGCTAGACAATCTTTCATAGCTGTCATTCCCGAGAGCTAAGATGCCGGTTCTTGAGAAACTCACCACTAGCCAAGTCTATCATGCAATCCACAACTATGCACTATGACATGGTTGTTTGTTTAGTTGTAATGTCATGGTTGTTTGCTTAGTTGTAATGTCATTATTGTGTGATTAGTTCTAATGTCATTGTTGCTCGGTTAGTTGTAATGCCATAGTTGCTTAGTTAATTGTAATGTCATCCTTACTTGGTTAGTTGTACATCCTATGGAAGGTTGTGAGCTGTAACTCTTAAGTCTGATGCATCGGCGTTCAAATCGTCTGAGTTCTGTAAAAGCTTGCTTTTATTGGCGTCAGAATGTATAGATACCTTTATCGCGACAACTTACCAACATACTGTCTCCACGGGAACAGTTGGAGAGCTCTCTTTTGCCTGCCTAAGCAAAGAAGCCAGAGTGACATGCAAGATTAGCAGTGGAAATTCACATCTGTTGGGGAGCTCACCTTCCCTTGCCTAAGCAAAGAAGCCAGAGTGACGTGCAAGATTAGTAGTGGAACTTCACATCTGTTGGGGAGCTCACCTTCCCTTGCCTAAGCAAAGAAGCCAGAGTGACGTGCAAGATTAGTAGTGGAACTTCACATCTGTTGGAAAGGCAATGACGCAGCACAGAAAATACAGACTGGTCAAGATTCCTTGCTTGATGGTGTTTCCTCCAAAGGTTTTAGGTATTGCTTTGGGTGGCGGGAGAGGAGCATCTCCTTTCAAAGGAGACATAATGTGCCTCCTTCTCTCCGCTAGCCTACGGGCCTACGGGACACCATTGGGCAAGGTGGAGTACCCGTTTATCCCAGTTCAGGGTAACGTGAAGCCATGGGTTCAGGTAGTGGATGAAGTTGTAGAGCAGCCGACAGATTATGTAGGTTATGGTCTCCAATTTCACGACGGCAGGCAGATGATCTCTTTTTGGAGACAAAGGTAACGGTCATCGAGTAGTATGTTCACTGCTAAAAAGGAAAGCAATGACAAACTACCTTCTTTACAGATGCCAAGATAATCATGTTTCGTAATTTAACGCAACGAGAAAAAGAGTGTTGACATGCTACATAGAACCTATACTTTTGTATTGATGTGAAGAGTGAATAATGAGCAGACAAGCTGAAAAACATATAATGGCAGTGGAAGTGTGATTTCTAATGAAAATACAAAAATTACCATTGACAGACAGAAACACAAATGAGCAGGTGCTGCCAGAAGCAAATGAAAACCGTAAACTGATTAGAGAAATTAGACAGACAGACAAATTAAAAATATTTTCGGCACGTTATGAGAAAACATAAACTAGAGAACATGGTGATAACTGGTAAGACTGAGAGAAAAACAATGAGGCGAGGGCAGAGAAGTAAATATCTGGATGGATTGACCACATGACATGGTCGAAGACAAGAACACAGAGCTAATCCACGACTCTGGTGATCGCGTAAGATTGCGAAACAAGACAACTCACGCTTAGCAGCTTGACACATGATGATGATGATGCTGATGATGATGATGATGATGATGATGATGATGATGATGATGATGATGATGATGATGATGATGATGATGATGATGATGATGATGATGATGATGATTGCATTGTTAACAGGCTCCAACCAATGCCAAGAGAATTATGCCAACCCGCGTGTTCATGGGCTGTCAAGTAAGTGAGTCGTGTTATTGCACTCCGTTCGATTGTGTTTAATGGATAGTTGCGTGCGTTAGTCCCCCGGGACCGTTCAGTACAATTAAATAAAAGACAGAAATCTATACCTGGCGTACGGACATTTCATGCAGAATGTATTTCTTCAAATAGAATCTGATTCACAGTTGAATGTATGTAATAGTGGTAGTAATTGTATGCGTTGCACCGCAACAGCAATAGTATATTATCAGTAGCAGTTTTTGAAGCTGTTATATGGTGGTGTGTACAGTGAGTGTGTGTGTATGTGTGTCTGTGTGTATGTGTGAATCGCAAAGCAGGCGTGTGACGAAGCACATCACACAGTGCAGTAGGTGCGTGTGTACGCGCCAGCGCGTAGCATCTCTTTCTTACCTATAAACATGTCACCTTCCCTCTGGTTGCGGTCTCTTGGCGAAGAAATCCCTAAACCATGCGGCGAAAACATGATCAACATAGAGTTAGCACCGGTCAGTGTGTGTGTGTGTGTGTGTGTGTGTGTGTGTGTGTGTGTGTGTGTTGTGTTTGTGTCTCTGTGTGTATGTGTGGTGTGTTGTGTGTGTGTGTGTGTGAATCGCAAAACAGGCGTGCGATGAAACATGTCATACAGTGCCTAAGCTTCAGCTGTGCTTAAACAACAACTGGCTACATCTTTAGATGCCTCGGTGCAAATGCGAAGTCCCAGGGCTGGTCTTGCACATCCTACAAGTTTCTCGTATTGGAGAGGGGACGGGCAGTTGTACAGCACAATCTCCGTGAAGCAATTACTGTAGTGCAGAATAAGGAGAAATATATCTATACACCAGCACAATCTCCGTGAAGCTATTACTTTGGTGCAGAATCGGGAAAAATATATCTATACACCAGCACAATCTCCGTGAAGCTATTACTTTGGTGTAGATAAAAAATAAAATGTTGTTGCGTATCCCTTACGGGACGTTGCAGTCAACACCAGCATTTTCAGCTGCTGTTGATGTACTAGGCAAGTGTTACGTTCAGTAGTTTGCCATTGCTTTCTGAACGACCGCGGGAGAAATATATCGATACACCAGCACAATCTCCGTGAAGCTTTGGTGCAGAATCGGGAGAAATATATCGATACACCTGCACAATCTCCGTGAAGCTATTACTTTGGTGCAGAATCGGGAGAAATATATCTAGACACCATCACAATCTCCGTGAAGCTATTACTTTGGTGCAGAGTCGGGAGAAATATATCTATACACCAGCACAATCTCCGTGAAGCTATTACTTTGGTGCAAAATCGTGAGAAATATATCTATACACAAGCACAGTCTCCGTGAAGCTATTACTTTGGTGCAGAATAGGGAGAAATATATCTATACACCAGCACAATCTCCGTGAAGCTATTACTTTGGTGCAGAATCGGGAGAAATATATCGATACACCAGCACAATCTCCGTGAAGCTTTGGTGCAGAATCGGGAGAAATATATCTATACACCTGCACAATCTCCGTGAAGCTATTACTTTGGTGCAGAATCGGGAGAAATATATCGATACACCAGCACAATCTCCGTGAAGCAATTACTTTGGTGCAGAATCGGGAGAAATATATCGATACACCTGCACAATCTCCGTGAAGCTATTACTTTGGTGCAGAATCGGGAGAAATATGTCTATACACCTAGCACAATCTCCGTGAAGCTATTACTTTGTTGCAGAATCGGGAGAAATATGTCTATACACCTGCACAATCTCCGTGAAGCTATTACTTTGGTGTAGAATCGGGAGAAAATATATCGATACACCTGCACAATCTCCGTGAAGCTATTACTTTGGTGCAGAATCGGGAGAAATATATCTATACACCTGCACAATCTCCGTGAAGCTATTACTTTGGTGCAGAATCGGGAGAAATATATCGATACACCTGCACAATCTCCGTAAAGCTTTGGTGCAGAATCGGGAGAAATATATCGATACACCTGCGTTATTCCCATAGACATATACCGCATGTAGGGTAAAGGCGAGCTAAAAGCCAATGCGTGGGACTCACAGTTACCAGTCAACCTTCACGAAGATTAACAACAAATAGCCAACCAATCATTATATCATTGAGGTTTGCAAACCCTAATCACATTTATATGCAAACATTTACAACCAACGAACGAACTAAAAGCATTGCACCAAGGTTTACAAATCAGCGCCACATTTATTTTCATATATGTACTACCAACGAACTGTAACGCAAGAATTTCAACCAATTAATAAATCCCCATCATATATGCATCTATATATTCACAACCAACAAAGTAACCATATATCGATTCACATAAGTTCGCAAATTCTCATCACCTTTAAATCCAAACATTTATAATACTGGAACCATCATCTCAACTAGGTTTACACAACCGCATCACCTTTATAACCATACATTAACAACCGAGAAAACGACGAATTATCTTACAAAGGTTTATGCTCACCACTTTGTATTCATACATTTACAACCGAGGAAACATCGAATTATCATCTGACTTAGGTTTGCAAATCCTTATCATCTTTTTATCCATACAATTACAACAGAGGGACCAACTAATCGTAACTTCATCTAGTTACACAAATCCTTCTCCTTATCTAGGCTTACACATCCTTCTCTCTTCTATATTCATACATTTACAACCAAGTATCGATCCAATCATCATCTGCTAGGTTTACACGAGCTCATCACTTGAACATCCAACCAACATTTCACATAGTTTGCCAAATCCCCAATTCTGTTATATTCATATCTTTACGACCAAGAAACATCCAACGATGATGTCATCTAGGTTTATAAATCTGCATCACCTTTATATCAGTCATTATCATCAAGTGCCTTGTCGGCCGACGTGGGCGATGATGCTTCTCCACAAATTGCGACCTGTGACGGCATAAATCAATGCATGTGTTTGCTCCCGTCCGTATCATGACACAAGATTGAATTTTCTCTAGCTATCTGGAATGAATATATAAGAGAATTATATGATGGAGAAAGGACAGAATTAACAGTAGAAAGCAACTTAGAAGGTCCACCTATTCTAAGAGAAGAAGTCGCTGACGGTATCAAACATATGAAGAAAGGAAAAACGGCTGGGCCAGATGAAATCAAAATAGAAGAATTAGAAGTATTGGGAGAATTTGGAGTAGATATATTAACCAAAATGTTGAATTATATTTACAGCAGTGGATATTTACACAGTGATATGATGAAATGTGTATTTATAGCTATACCAAAAAGAATGTGAAGATTTTCGCACAATTAACCTTATAA
>JACEFZ010002377.1:370000-400000 GCA_014155875.1 Cepaea nemoralis
ATGCTTGTTCAGAATTTGGTTTAACAATTAGCAAAAAGAAGACACAGATTATGTCACAAGGTGCACATGGGGTACCATAAATCTTTATTGACGAAGCCGAACTAGAGATGGCAGACCATGTAATAATATATATAGTATTTTCCACACCTGTATTTTGTATGTTTTGCAAATATTAAACCAGTTGTACATGTACAGTTAATGCAGCGTTTTTCTTAAACCTTACGATGTAAAAATAAGAAACAAAATGATGTAGAGATGATATAAATGGCACAAAATGAACATCGAAAATTATGATTTATAACAATAATAAAAGAAATTTATGATATAATTTATCTTAAATATTTTTATAACATCACTTTACATTACTGTACACATAGCGTAGCCGGTCTCTCTGGCTGTGGAGTTACAACACTTTCTCTCTGTAATCCCGTTTATCACGCAGAGTCTCGTAGCGGAGCGAGAGCTGAGGCGGTTCGACCCCCGCTCGTGACTTGCGGGATACTGAGCCGGCCGCTCAGAAAGCAATGGCAAACTACTGAGCGTAATCTTGCCAAGAGATCAACATACAGCTGAAAGATGCTGGTGTTGTCAGCTAAGTCCTGTAAAGGATATGCTAAAAAAAAAAAAAAAACACACACATAGCGTACTCAACTTACGACCAAATCGTGTTACGACCGGTCTGTCGGAACCGATCGTGGTCGTAAGTCGACGACTACCTGTATTTCTTTGGTTCCAATACCTTTAAGCCACACGGCGTGGCATATAATAAATAAGAAACATTGTTTTAGAATATTAGTCATTCTCCATCTTGAGCCAAGCCGATAAGCCTGGGCGACCATGGTTCTTCATTTTACACAATCTCTAGTGTCATGAATCAGGTCTGTGTTTTCTTGTCTCTGTTATACATGTAGCCAAGATGCCCAGATATTTAACTCTCAGCCTTCCCTTTGCTCTTTTCAAATTAATCTTGCCAATTGTCTTTAAGTTTTCCAGTTGATTTCTGCTCATAACATGTCCGCTAAGTCTTGACTGTCCACGTCTAATTTCTCTAATAAATTTACGTTTGCCATTTGTTTATTGAAGGATTATCTCTTTCGTTTTTCCGTCCGTCAGTTTTATTGTATGTATTTTCCTCAGAAACCACATGTCCATTATAACCATTAGACGTTTTCCAGGTAGCTCCGTGGCGAAATGGTAATGACGTCTGCCTCTCGCTTCAAAGATTGTGGGTTCGATTCCCGACCTACGTCGTTCGGTTCACGAGTGCAATTTTCACGTAGAATCCTAGGCGTCGTCGGTGGAGCTACGGAGTTCGTGTTTTGTTCCGCGCAGTCGTCAAGCAGCCCTGCTGAAAGAGACAAAGGCATGCGGGATCAAATCCGGTGAAGTGAAGTCGTTCCTCTTTACTTTCAACCGTTTGTAGATGTTTCCCAGCGTGCTTGCTTATTGTCCTTGTTTTACATTCATACAACAGTAAAGCAGCACTTTTACACACAACAGTATAGGTTCCATATGACACTACAGCACTGTTTTCTCATTGCAAGTGACAGAATGTTGGTGTTCACTACTGGCATGAATGGTGATGTTTTCTCGTTCGATCTGGTACAATCGAGAATTCGAATACAATGCAGGGAGAGTTTTTACAAAGACAAGAGCATTAATATTTCGACTCCTGTCTACGGCGTTAGAGAAAGAGTGGCTATTTAATCCTCGGTGCATTCTGGGCTGTAAAATGTAATGGCGCTATTACATGTTTTTTTATGTTATCTTGAATGGCGTCACTGCATATTAGAAAAACCCATTGTAGGATATCTTTTATTTTATATACAACTAGTATGCCAAAGTATAAAACAATTAAATTAAACATCGCTTGGGGAACCCTTGGAGGTGCCACTAAGATGATGATGAAGATAGTTCATAACTAAATACTCACGTATTGTTTGGCGCTCATAGAAGTAGGGGTAAGTGTCACTTGTCGTCTCTGGGGGGGGGGGGGGGGGGTACAGTAGAATCAACAAGCACACTTCAACTTCCCTTTTTCCAATGTTGGGTCGATTGCCAGACCTTTGTCTACACACCCACATTCCAATCTTCTATTCATTATCTCTCTCTCTCTATTATCGCAATGCCATACCCCTCTTCACTTTCCTTCAGAACATACCCACATCCACATTGTCCTCCAATAAATACTAACATTATTTATTGAATAAAAAGTGTCATGGGTGTGAATAGAGTGTATGTAAAGACGTTGTTGGTGTGTTCTATCGTGTAGGTGAAATAAGAGTGACACTCTAAGACACAGTCCTCATTGTTCTCATCACACAACGGCATATATTGTCACCACAGCACAGAATTGGATTAAGCTCACCCAGGGTAGTTTCTCTCGGACTGATGATGATGATGTCTTCACAATATCCTTGACAACGTTAGAATTAAACAGTTAGTTCACCACTGCGTGTTTTTAATAGATAATGTCTTTCCTTGTGAACTATCCAATCACATGAACAACATGATATTCCAGGTAATGTTTATACCGCCGATATCATTGAATGACTTATCGTCTCTATATGGATGCATAATTCCAACAAACACTGTCTATATAATATCACTGATTCACGGTGTTCATCTTATTCGTTACTGTTCTGTTTATCCAATAATAAATTCTGGCCTTACAGCCTCTTCATTTAAAAGATAGTTCATGTGCACAATATTGAGCTTCCGATCTATGTTTAGTTGCACTTTATTCTGCTGTAAGTCTCTTAGCCAGACTGCCTTATAGGTATCCGTTAATGCTAGAACTTGCTGACCTGTATGTATGATATCAGACTTCAATCTGGCCGATATTTATCACGGCACCAGACTAGGGTCCATTCTTTCTTTTCAGGAGTGTTGTTATTGCTTTATTCCTTGGAACCTGTCGGAAAGACAATATCAGGTGCTATCAACCTAACTCAAACTCATTAGAGGTGAGAGTAGGCTTATGGCCGTTATCAGTTATTAACTTCAATATATTCAGAGAAATTACCTCTGACATAAGACATAGGAGTTATTCACATAACTTAAGACAAGGTAAAAGAAGGAAAAGTCATAGGAAACTTTAGAAATCCTAGTAACCACCAACACTAGAATCTCCTATCATAGACCTATCCTTATATTATCATAGTACTTATCCTATCGAGTGCACTGACACCTTACTCAATCCACTAAGTTACTTCTTAGCTAATTGCGGCCGACACTCAATATTACGGTCACACACTAAAATACACTATGCTAGAGTTCTACTCTACACCACAACTACCTTATAACTATCCTCGGCTGAATCGGGAATACTATTGCACATCAATACAAATGCTCGTCGGTTTCATTCAACTTGAAACACTGTACATCCCTTTCCATAATAGCTTAAGAATAAATCCCGACTTTCTCTCGTGGAAGACTAGTAGCACACTAAATTAACCTAGAATATCCAGACTATTAATACTCTGGCTCTGTACGACTATACTGGCCTATTCCACCAATTTTCCCCCTGTCCTCCGTCCTGTCTTTTGATTTTATACAACAACAACCGAAATTCTCCTTTGATAAACGGTCATTTCGGGACATCAATAATTATCCACTCTTTTCTTCGGACCACGGACATTCGTTTCCGTTACTTCAAAAGACATCTGATAGTTTTTATCGTAACTACGTCTTCGTTGTTCAAAGGGTTGTGAAACGGCGTGATCGTGACTCTCGGTTTCCCATTTCAAAGGTTTGTGAAATTGTTTTATCGTGATTCCCTCTCCGGTGTTCAAAGGGTCTAAGATCGTCGTTCTCCGTCGAAACAAGCGGTATTTGTTTAGATCTTGGAGTCAATAACCTGTACTATCCTCAGTACCGAAGCTATCACTTGTTGTCCTGATCTAAAGGTCAATAACTTTCCATCCTCGTGTAATATAAGCAATTTTATGTTTTGATATATCATGGGATCGTTAACCTGTCAGTATTCTGTGACAGTAAGCATGAAAGACTAGAATAGGCACTAGACAACCTTTGTTGTTTCAGTCGATGGATCAACATCACGGCACACAGGTGTAACCCATAAGTGCTCAGTTCTCCTCCTAACTCAAACCTGAGTCTGGAGAAACTCAGCTCAGTGCACAAACTCCGTAGCACCGGCGAGGATCCTGAAATACTTTGGGTAGATTTTTAACTCGAAATTTTGCCCGGGCAGAGCCGATAGGCTACTCTTTTTCGATTCCCAACTGCTAAGGGATTTTTTACGTGCACAACAATACACACGGGCGTCCGATCTCACTACCCAGAGACCAGGGGAAATTTTATTACTAGAAGTCCACGTGAAAAAATCCCGGCCCTCACCGGGGCTTGAACCCTGGACCTCCAGCACTAGAGGCGGACACCATACCTCGAGACCATGCAGCCCCCCACTAGACAACCTTAATATTGAAAGCTATAATTACCGACCGGGATTCGAACCTGTCACCTCAAAATGACGACAGCTGCAGGAAAATGTGCACTTTGACCAACTAGACACCCCGAAATGTGTCTTCATTAGTCAGATCCGTCATCCACATGAACCCAAAATGATGGAATACGGACAGAATTCATTTCACAACATGGTATCCCGAAAGGAGATTAACCGCTGTTGAGCTACTATAGAGGTTACCATAAATATACAATGACCCCAAAGCAAAACAAAAAACAGAACCCATAATAAGTTTATTAAATCCTACAAAGATCAAGCAAATTTCTTGAAATTTGGTGAACATAAACTTCAGTCTGTTTACAATCATTTCTAAAAGTTTCAGTTACCTCTTTCGCTTTGCATAAAAGTTATCTTCGTTCCAAAATATGCTCCAAATAGCCTCCGCCGCGTTGGACACTTGCGTACGTTGCGCTAAAATGTCAATTACTTGACCGCATTCCTATCTGGGTCCATGATCTTTGCTGTGATTACTGACGTTATTTCACCAATCCTTTTATGGTTGTTCTGGTACACAGTATCCTTAGATACCCCCATAGATAAAAAATCTAGGGGATTCAAGTCAGGTGAATGCGGTGCCCACTCCAAGTCACACTTCATGCTGATCATTCTTCCCTGAAATAGCTCTCTCAGCCAGGATAGAGAGTCATTTGATGAGTGTTGGGTGTTCCCGTCTTGCTGGAACCATTGTTGATCTCGATCCAATCCTCTGCATAGTCCCAATGATGCCCAAATCTTTTTCAATTATTCAAAGATTTGTTGGGTCCGTTTTTTGCGTGTATGTGTGTGTGTGTGTGGGGGGGGGGGGGGGGGGCGTCACCCATGAATTAGAATGGTAAAGAAAAACAAACACTGACACAGGCAAATGTTTCTACCGAAGTCTTTATAAGATAGCATGATAGCATGTGTATTTTAATTGATTTGCTTTCTTGCTTGTTGATAAAGACTTCGGCTGTTTCTGTGTTTTTCCATTCATCTAGCTTTCAATCGTCTTATTTCAGTTCATGCGGCTTTCCTAAGGTATAACTGGGTAAAACACTAGTGATGTTTTTACATTTATTGCAGCGTGTTTTTTCTTGTTCGCGTAATAACTTTGGAAATACTTTTCAAAATAAAATGTTTAATATGTCCTATATTTTTTTTTTTTAAATTCGCATTTCCTTTACAGGACATCGCTGTCAACAGCAGCATCTTTCAGCTGTCTGTTGATTTCTTGGCAAGACTACGCTCAGTAGTTATGTCCTATATAGTGCTTTGCAAATCAACACCCGCATTTATGGACAGTTAGTGATTTACTGGGTTAGCTACGCCATAGTTTTCTAAACAGCGAAAGCTCATTCCGTCGAAATCAAAGCAAAGCGATCTGCTTCCAAATTGCCTGCATCTGATTTCGAAGCCTCGATCCTCTATATTGGGCAATTGTGAAACTGCACATGGGACTGTTTAAAAATTGCAATTTGACAATGTGTTGAAGAACACAAAACGTGCAACAATATATACACATATCGTATAACAATAGGAAATAGCGCAGATACATTGGGTTCTAATAAAACACAAAAATATATCCACCCCCACCCAAATCGTCCCGAGCCAGTCATTGTTCACACGAGCGCCAGTGGCGGAGCACATTCCTTTTAAGTAGTCCAACAATATAGGGTTGAGTTGCAGTCAGTGGCGGATCACCCTCTGCTCAAGTACTCCAACAATACTGTGTTGTGCTGCAATGAATGGCGGAGCACCCCTCCGTTTAAGTACTGCAACAATACAGAGTTGGGTTGCAATCACCGGAGAATCACACTCCGCTCGAATACTTAACAATACAGTGTTGGGTTGCAATCAGTGGCGGAGCGCCCTTCAGCTCAAGTACTCCAACAATACAGGATTAGATTGCAATCAGTGGCAGAGCGCCTCTCCGCTTAAATACTACAACAATTCAGGGTTGGGTTGCAATCACCGGCGAATCACACTCCGCTCGAATACTTAACAATACAGTGTTGGGTTGCAATCAGTGGCGGAGCGCCCTTCCGCTCAAGTACTCCAACAATACAGGATTGGGTTGCAATCAGTGGCAGAGCGCCCCTCCGCTCAAGTACTACAACAATACAGGGTTGGGTTGTAATCAGTGGCGGATCACCCTTCGCTCGAGTACTTAACAATACAGTGTTGGTTTGCAATCAGTGGTGGAGCACCCCTATGCTCAAGTAGTCCAACAATGCAGGATTGGGTTGCAATCAGTGGCAGAGCGCCCCTCCGCTCAAGTACTACAACAATACAAGGTTGGGTTGTAATCAGTGGCGGATCACCCTATGCTCGAGTACTTAACAATACAGTGTTGGGTTGCAATCAGTGGCGGAGCGCCCTTCAGCTCAAGTACTCTAACAATATAGGATTAGGTTGCAATCAGTGGCAGAGCGCCTCTCCGCTTAAATACTACAACAATACAGGGCTGGGTTGCAATCACCGGCGAATCACACTCCGCTCGAATACTTAACAATACTGTGTTGTGCTGCAATCAGTGGCGGAGCACCCCTCCGTTTAAGTACTCCAACAATACAGGGTTGGGTTGCAATCACGGGGAATCACACTCCGCTCGAATACTTAACAATAAAGTGTTGGGTTGCAATTAGTGGCGGAGCGCCCTTCCGCTCAAGTACTCCAACAATACAGGATTGGGTTGCAATCAGTGGCAGAGCGCCCCTCCGCTCAAGTACTACAACAATACAGGGTTGGGTTGTAATCAGTGGCGGATCACCCTACGCTCGAGTACTTAACAATACAGTGTTGGGTTGCAATCAGTGGCGGAGCACCTCTACGCTCAAGTACTCCAACAATACAGGGATGGGTTGCAATCAGTGGCGGACTGACCAGGGTGTCATCTTGTCCTATAACAAGTGGTCCATTTGGCTCTCTAATAAAGTGACCCCTTTAAGCGTTAGACAATATGCTTAAATGCCTGAGTCCCGGAAATATATATTTTTAGACTCAGTCCTCACTGGTTGCAAGGATTAAATATTATTTGCACATTGCAAGTTGTTGTTACATTGGAAGATTGTACCCATTAGAAGCAGTCTGATAGCATGCCCCCGTGTGTCTGTCAAGAAGCGTCGGACAGTCTGTGTGAACAGGTAGCGGATCATAAGATTCTTTTCTCCTGAAAGCGGTAGGTGGAGTACACGAGACGAGAGACATTTGTTAAATAAACTGAGCAACATCAACGGAGACAGACAGGCAGGCAGGCAGGCAGGCAGGCAGGCAGGCAGGCAGACAGACAGACAGACAGACAGACAGACAGACAGACAGACAGACAGACAGACAGACAGACAGACAGACTCTGTCGGAGTCCTGAGATAAATACGAATTGTCTACATTTGGTGTTGTCCTATCCGTCCTTGAGTAACAGCACGATGAGACAGGTTCCTGTACTTTTGGGAAATTACGATATGTCGCTGAAATAGCAATCCATTTTCTTTAAACTAAATTCGCCACATTCCCATGTTATTGTTCCTGCTAGACTGTAGATACTGTTGCTAAGTGCTTTGTGACTGTTGATGGAGGGCTTTGTTGCTGCCTTTTTCGCTTACTTGGGTGAAGAAAGTCAACAATTCATCGTCATGTGAGTTGCGTATGCACTGTTTCGTCAGACCTGTGGTTCTGTGCATCCGCGTTGACAAGCATGTTGATGGGTTTACCTCCTCCAGACTGTGACTGTTGCAAGAGAGCAGGTCTGTGTATCTTTTCGTCTGATTTCGGTCTCTTGACCTGTCCGACATGGAGGCCCCTACCATTGGCAGTGTATTCATTCCACATAGCTCTCTACCTCTTCAACGTGGGTACACTTCTTCTTCTTCTTCTTCCTCTTCTTCTTCTTCTTCTTCTTCTTCTTCACCGTCTTCTTCTTCTCTTTCGCCAGTAACCTCACTGAACTGTGTGTGTGTGTGTGTGTGGGGGGGGGGGGGGGGGGATGGGGGGAGAGAGAGAGAGAGAGAGAGAGAGGGAAGATAACGATGTGAAGATCTTTTATGCGTTCTTTATAATGTTCTTTGTAAGCTGGTATTCATTTCTCTGAGCTTGTTCTTGATTCCATCACTCCATATTTACGTGATCTTCCCCTTGCTCTATATCCATCATATTTCTTCAATTTGGATCGTTGTGGCAGATGGTACCAAGGCATTCGTATGAGGTGACCAAACCTTTTAATCTGTTGTTCTTTAATAAAGTGCATGACTGGACAGTTTATTTTAACAGGTACAGGATCCTGAAATCCTATTCTTCTAAAAGCGGTAGGTAGAGTACACGAGACGAGCGAGGCAGGTAAAATAAACTAAGCAAAATGAATTTTAAAAAGAATGAAAAGATAGAAGAAATAGAGGAGTTGAGTCGAAATGAGTTGCGTCAAGAAGCGACACGACAACACTCGGGACATTCCCATAAGTGCTCCGTCCTCACGTGCAACAGCTAGCGAAGAGTCCCAATATTAATGGTACCAGTAGCAGTCTGATTATATGCCCATCTGGCCTTTCCTCGGAGTTTGTGAGTCTCATCCAGATTCTCTGATAGGAAGAAGGAACGATTATACAACATGGGATCAAGCGCAACAATCGATAGATGACAACTCTGGACCGAAGGATGAGAATGATATAGTTCAGGAGTCCAGGTTTGCTTTCTCCACAACTACAAGTAGTGTCACAACGTGGGTACTGGCTGTGATAATCACGCATTGTCTGTGGGTGACTCACGACTATACGCTTGCATGCTCATTGGGTGACTCAATGGACATAGTTATGAAGATACGATCCTGACATGTGTGAGGGCTGTAGTTCGAGTCAATTGAGTATTTGTGTCAGGGCATACTGGATCGAAAAGGGAGTGAAACGATAAATGAGATAGTTAGATGTGCGACTTTCCTGGATGGTCCATGGATGGATCGAGCATATATTATAATTGCGTTAATAATTGCGTTAACTCTCTCGGCGAAATTGGATGAGGCAACAGCCTTGCCCACGATGAAAAGCACAAAACTGTACATGATTGGGGAAATAATAAGATGGACTTGCAATACCTTTGTATTGTCTAATTTTCAGGAGATTACCTACATGTTTATTTCATTTTTAATTCGCCGCAAACAAAGGAATCCGAGAGTTCCCGGAAAATCACGTGACATCAGGGTGATTCCATAGTTGGTGTAGAGGTGTGTTTATATACTGTGCAATTTTTGTAAGTGATATTGTGTAATGTATTTATTAAAATAAAGAATTATATAAATTGAATGTATTGTAGATCACTTCCGGTTGAGTGTTTGGTGGAATGCTAGACCGATCGATTGATGCAATAAATGTTTCTGGGCCCTGATGGCCCTCACTGTCGTTGGAGTATATATCCATATCTTGTCCTACTCGTCGTATCTTGTGCATGTCCCATCTGTCTGCGCTCATCTTTGATGTAACCGGGAGACAGTTTGCGAAGACAATGACATGCGGTATTTGGTACATCTTGCTGCAAACACACTTGTCGACCGAACACTAAGTGAATCCCGATATTCCTATCCTGAAAATCGACGATCCCAGCAGATCTAAGTTAGTGCTAAACATAACTAGGCGGTTTGTTTGTGGTGAATTAAAAATGAAGTACCCCTACTTGTAGGACAAGGCTTCGACGCTTTCTTTCATCGTCCGCTAAGAAGGGGAAAGATTGGCCACCTAAACCTCCCTGAATTCAAGCTTCGTCTGACCCTGCTACTGTAGAAATGAGGTCATGATTCGTCTCTGTCCTGGATGTGATGGTTCTAACACATCAAAGACCCATAGCAGTTTCTGCTTCGGCACTTTTTTTTTTTTAATTACATAGTGAATTATTCACACCCGCGCACTGCCACATGAAAGATGCATGTGCTCAAAACTTCTACGCGCTCAGATAAAAACTCTCTTAAATTATGTGCTTTTAATTGCTCATCGGATTAACCATTTGATGCATCATTTTCTGCTGAATTATTTTACTCATTAATCGACGATTGATTATTTTGTTCTAAATCTTCCCCAGTTAAAGAGATGTAAATGAACATTTTAATTACTCCACAGATGCCGGCTCTTCCAGGATTTGCCTTCAATAATCCCAGGGAATCTGTTCGCGAGGATTAATACCATTCCAGCTGGAAATGACATCTTTGCCATAAAAGTCATATTTATTGTATTTGTAACCGGAAATTATTCAATATAACAACCAGACGACACAATCAGAATCACCCTGCTCATTATAAGACATCACAGCCATATGTAGCGGAAGCAACATAGGACGTGGATTAAGACATCACAGCCATATGTAGCGGAAGCAACATAGGACGTGGATTACCCCCTAAGTACTGTGCGTCCGTCAAATGTGACAGTCTCTCATTGTATCTGGGAGGTTTATGTCGATCGGCAATGGGAGTTATTGAGACCCGCATCGATTCGTGACCAGTGTTGTCAGTTCTTCGACTCTGACCCTGATGCTGTAGAAATGAGGTCATGAGGCGTCTCCGGCCTGGATGTGAATGGATATCGGGAACCACCAGGAGCGGGATCGTCTTCAGTGTGGTGGTTTTGTTGATGACAATGGGTGAGTTGTGTGTTTGAAGTTTCGTATCTGGTTTTCGGTCTGTGTCGTTGTTTGTCAGCTTTCGTTAGCATTAACCATAAACCTGCAACATCCGACTTGAAACAGCAAACATATAACATTCAACTTCAACATTAACCCCAAACCTACAATATCCAACATCAACACTAACCCCAAACTTACAGCGCCCAACATCAAGACAAACCCCAGACCTACAACATTCAATATCAACATTAACTACTACAACATTCAACATCAAGACAAACCCTAAACCAACAATATCCAACATCAAAATTAACGCCAAACCTTCTACACATCATCAATATTAACCTTAATCCTACAACATCCACCATCAACGCAATCCCCAAACCTTTGGTTGTTTGTGTTTATATTTTCTACAATGTGCTCTGTTGTTGCTATTTATCTGAACGTGTCACAATATGCCTGTTTAGAACGCGGCCTATCTCCAACGTGCGATTTGACTACCGTAATGTACTTGATAATAAGGGGTTAACTGGGTCTAACTTAACTGTGAAACAGTAAACAGTTGGAAAACGTGAAGTTGTAGTTAACTTCACAAGAATACAATCACGTAAACTGTGGAAGTTGCGGAGAAAAGCCTTCATCAGTTTAGCCATAAGATCTATATATTCTGCTCTCTTCATATGTCAAAGATCGTTTACATAATGTGATATAGTCCCTGGTTCCCATGCCCTGACTGAAATGTGCCTCGTCGTCTTGTGATTTCTATTCTAACGTCTTTTCAATTCTCTTTAGAATGATTTGCAAACGAATTTTGATATTAAAGTGAAGCAAGTCAAGAACACTTTACACGCCTCACAGAGCATTGTGCTTATGGTGTGAGACCCATATTGTTATTGACAGTTTGGCACTCGGTGGGTGATATGGTCAGTATACCACGGGTCGCCAAGACTCGGTGGGTGATATGGTCAGTATACCACGGATCGCCAAGACTCAATGGATGAAATGGTCAGTATACAGCGGGCCGTCTCAACTCCCCAAGACTCGGTGGGTGATATGGTCAGTATACCACGGGTCGCCTTTATTTTCTAAGACTCGGTGGGTGACATTGTCAGTATACCACAGGCCGCCTTTATTACCCAAGACTCGGTGGGTGATATGGTCAGTAGCCTATACTTCTTCTGCGTTCATCCGGAGTTTTTTTTTTCGGCCGTGATTGCGTTGTGCCTGTTTACAGCAGAGCTGCGTTCTTGCACCGTTAGCTCGACACATCCGACTTCTGCGGGCATTTGTTGATCGGGTTAACCTTCCCGGGTGGTCAGTATACCACGGGTCGCCTTTATTCTCCAAGACTCGGTGGGTGATATAGTCAGTATATCACAGGCCGTCTTTACTCCCCGGGACTTTCCTGGTATCCAATATAGGCTAGGTCGACCTGAGAACCGAAGACAGTTTTAAATATCAACCCCTTTGCGGGTTCGATCCCATGAACACTGGGCCGAGAAGCGTGAATCTTACCACTGCGATACCGTGGCACCCGTGACTCCCATGCATGGATGATTTATGAGTGCAATAGTTGGTCTGCGATGTTTATTTTCTGTCTTTATGTGTGTTCTCTTCCACGCTTTGGGGGAAAAAAAACACAGCTCTGTAGCAGATCGATATGGATATTAGCTTCACTTCCTACCTGAATTAATTCCTTTGGTATAACGCCACACAGCGCCGACAGGTAGATTAGTATAAGAGTATACAAGCCGCACTAAATAGAAACGTACATTAATACCAAATGGCATACTGACATATGTGTAGTGATGAGTACGACGTTGGCCGAGTAAATATACAGGTGCTTGTACGTGCAGGTGGTTATGTTGCCTCGGTACAATAACATCGTTTAGAAGTCACACATAAATATTTAAAAAAAAAAAAAAAAACTACCGATGGGAAGGACATATTATACTTTATGCGAATTATATAAAAACAAGATAGACATAATGTGTATGAGAACTCTTTGATGATGACATATGCAGTAAACCTACATTTAGAAATAATAAAGTAGGAAGCAGAGAAAACAATTAACACGTTGAAGAGAAGACGCGGATAAAATATCTGTATAAACAGTAACAGTCTTTGAGGTTTTTGAAGTAGATAATATCACTGAGTTATGAAATGATGTATACAATACATGTTTAATACTAGAAGACATGAAAACATCAACTTTGATAACATTGATAAAAACAAAAGGCGCAACTGAGGGGCTCAGATTGTTAGGAACATCAGTTTTATGAACAGCCACACATTGAAAATAGTTTAGTTTAGTCGATGGATCAGCATCACGGCACACGGGTGTAACCCATAAGTGCTCCGTTCTCCTCTTAACGCAAACCTTAGGCTTTAGAAATTCAGCTCAGTGCACGAACTCCGTAGCACCGGCGAGGATCCTTAAATACTTTGGGTAGATTTTTACCTCGAAATTATGTCCGGGCAGCGCCGTTAGGCTACTCTTTTTTCGATTTCCAACTGCCAAGGGAATTTTTACGTGCGCAACAATACACACGGGCGTCCGATCTCACTACCCAGAGACCAGGGGAAATTTTATTACTGGAAGTCCACGTGTAAATATCCCGTCCTCACCGGGGCTTGATCCCGGGACCTCCAGCACTCGAGACGGACACCATACCTCGAGACCACGCAGCGCCCCCCCCCCCCTCTCCCTTGAAAATCTTTGAAAATGATCCTCAATATCATACTTGAGAGAATACGCAACAAAACTGATGAAGGCATTTCAGAAGAATATTTTCGTGAGAAGAAATATTTTATTTGAGAACATTTATACAGAAATGTATGGAGGTTCAGCAACGTATTTATCTGTGCTTCATTGATTATAAACATTCACTCGATATTGTTTTCTCACGGCAAATTACTTAACTGCCCGGATGAAATAGGCGTTGATGGTAGGGGTAATAGGAAGCTGGTACTAGGAACAAAGACAACACCAGTACGTCCAGGAAACTGTATACGACCTTTTATTGATATAAAACGAGGTGCGAGGCACGCGTATGTATTAGCTCTATGTCTGTACACTATTTACACAGAGAACATATTCCAACAGACAAAGAGAAGACCAGGACTCAATTTCTTCCCCGTCTTCTCTGTCTCCATTTATCGCAGTCAGGTGTTGGAAGGAGATATACAGATCTTTTATGCGTTTTTTCTAATGCTCTTTGTATGATAGTATGTATATTATTCTAAGGTTGTTCTTGAGACCACCACTTCATCTTTCACGTGGGCTTTCCATTGCTCTGTATCCATTATATTTCTTCAATGTGGCTCTTTGTGGCAGATGGTACCAGGACATTCTTGTGAGATGACCAAACCTTTTAATCTGGTGTCCTTTAATGAAGTGCTTGACTGGTTTCAGACCAAGTCGTCTTCTAATTTCCTCATTCTTAACACTATTTCTCAAGGTTACTCCCGCAGTTCTTCTAAGGACACGACATTGAAGGAATGTCATAAACAACATAAGCAACTCAGACGATGCCGTTATGTCGGGTGAAACCCAGCAGAATCTCCAAGAACTAGTAAACCAAGAACAATAACTAAGCAAAGATTAAACATGAATATAAAGTCAA
Organism: Cepaea nemoralis; assembly: GCA_014155875.1. Lineage (NCBI taxonomy): Eukaryota > Metazoa > Mollusca > Gastropoda > Stylommatophora > Helicidae > Cepaea > Cepaea nemoralis. The sequence goes on from JACEFZ010002377.1 coordinate 384,683, forward strand.
CAAAAACAATGATAACACATACAAATACATGTCTTTTTAAAAGCTACAATGAAAAGAAATTCTGAGCTGACCAATTGTTGTTTTAACATGGGATAATTAATATAGACGTGAAGCAGAAACATAAAGAATAAAAATGTCTTCGTAACATTCAACAATACAAAACATTTTCTCATACATTATACATGGATTGTATCTGTAGCAAAGAACCTCAATGGCTCGGAACGCTGAAGAAGAAGAAGAAGAAGAGGAAGATGTCATAGAAGAAACCCCCAAACAGGACATCCTGATTGTGCTGGGAGACTTCAATGCAAAAATAGGTAAAGAGCAAACTAATTAAAAAAAAAGTGGCCGGTATGGAAAGCCTACATACAACTTCACATGATAATGGATGGAGAGTCATCAACCTGGTAGAAGCCAAAGGACTGCAGATTAGCAGTACCAGACTACAAAGAAAGAATATACACAAACAAACTTGGAAATCATGTGACAAGAGAACCTATAATCAAATAGATCACATTTTAATTAACAACAGAAATGCATCAAACATACAGCAAGTCAGAAGTTATAGAGGAGCTGAATGCCACAGTGACCACTTCCTCGTTGGAGCAAAATTTAAAATAAAACTTAAGAGAGCTTTCTATACTAAATTACAAAGATTACACCCAACATATAACAGAGAAAAATTACAAGACATTACAGTCAAAGAGAAATTTACAGATGAAATAAAATGTAAACTTGAAACTTTGCAAAACCCTTTGGAGGAAAGCGTTGACCAAACTTGGTTGAACATCAAGAATACAATTCAATCTACCGCAGAAGAATGTCTCGGTGTGTTAACCACGCATAGAAAGAACAGATGGTTCAATCAAAAATGTGAAGAAGCAGTCATTAGGAAGAAGAATGCCAGCCATGTATGGTTAAATGACATCAATAACATCCAAAAGGAAGAGCATTATAGAAATGAATGTAAAGAGGCTACAAAAATAGTCAGACAGCAGAAGCGAGAATTTATGAGTAGTATAATCAAAGATATGGAAACTAATACCCAGAAAAATGAATCCAGAAAATTTTTTATAGAACTGAAGTCAATGAAACGAGGGCACCAACAAAACACATATGGTTTAAAAGACAAAAATGGGAATATGATAAATACCAATGAGGAAATGTGCAACACATGGAAAGAATATTTTATTGAATTACTAAATTGTGAAGCTCCAAGTAACATTTTCCCACAGGAAGAGGTTCTAACATGCGAACCACAAATTGAAGAACCTACATTTGAAGAAATCCTATATGTAATCACACAACTTAAAAACAATAAGGCAACTGGGACTGATGGAATTGCTGCTGAATTTATAAAGGCAGGTGGCCATGCATTACATCTAAAGCTATACGAACTAATAATAAAAATCTGGAGGACAGAAGAATTACCCCATGACTGGAAAGAGTCATTATTGATACCTATCTTTAAGAAAGGAGACAAGTTCCAATGTGGAAATTATAGAGGAATATCACTACTGTCCACAAGCTATAAGATACTATCCGCAGTATTACTAAATAGACTAAAACCATATTCAGAAGACATATTAGGTGACTACCAGGCGGGTTTTAGACAAAACAGATCAACAATAGATCAGATATTTATCTTACGACAAATAGCCGAGAAACATTGGGAATATAAAAGAGATCTCCATAACATTTTTGTGGATTTTAAAAAGGCTTATGATAGTGTCCATAGGAATAGTCTATGGAATGCTATGCAGGAATTTGGAATACCAAGGAAGTTAATCAACATGACCAGACTATGCATGGAAGATACTTATAATATAGTAACATATAAAGGCAGGAAATCAGACCCCTTCCAAATAACATCTGGCTTGAAACAGAGTGATGCACTATCGCCGCTACTCTTCAATCTGGCTCTAGAGAAAGTTGTAAGGAAGGTAAAGGAGGAATGTGATATTGGAGGAACATCCAAGCTGCTTGGTTATGCAGATGATATAGATATTATAGGGCAAAGTGAACAAAAGACATTGGAAATATTGACTCACTTAAAGGGAAAAGCCCAACAGATGGGACTGGTTATCAACCAAGATAAGACAGAATATATGGTAATTTCAAGAGACGGAATGGCTAAAAACTCTGGCCACATACAAATAGATAATATGACCATTAAAAGAACGGAAACATACAAATACCTGGGTACAATCTTCAACTGCTCCAACATCATAAGGGAAGAAATACAAACTAGAATCAACTCTGGAAATAAGATATACTATGCACTACAACATCTACTAAAATCAAAGGCGCTATCTCGTAACACCAAAATCACAATATACAAACACTGATCAGACCAGTTGTGATGTATGGCTCTGAAACCTGGAGTACAACGAAAGGAGACGAAGCCTTGTTACAAACCTTTGAGAACAAAATTTTAAGACGCATCTTTGGACCCATTAGGGATACACAAAGTGGAGAGTGGAAAAGAAGAAGTAACAAAGACATTTATGATTTGTTTAAGTCCCCGCTAATCACTGGTATCATGAAGGCTAATAGACTACAATGGCTGGGGCATATAGAAAGAATGGAAGATAATAGGGAAACAAAACTCGCTTACACTCAGGAAATAAATGACCGTAGACCCCAAGGTAGACCAAGAAGACGGTGGAGAGATAATACATGTACAGACCTACAAGCACTTGGAATTAACGACTGGCAAGAGAAGGTCCACCAGAGAGACGAATGGAGACAGATTGTATTTGCAGCAAAGAACCTCAATGGCTCGGAACGCTGAAGAAGAAGAAGAATATATATATATACATAATAATATACATATATATAAACAATTCATTTAGGATTTAAAACTAAGAGTGATCAATGTTTATATTTACCTGTTTATTGTGTGATTAAGAAACATGGACAATGAAAAAACAATGAGAAGGTGACACTGAACTCTTCAAAATATGGTTATATGCACAAATAGGAAGACTATCATTGCGGGGTCAGCAGTGCAGCATGGCCAAATGGATCAGAGAGTTCGTTCTTAAACATCCGGTGTGCTGATGCCGAGGTAGCGAGTTCAACCCCTACACCGATCATTTGGATTAAAATATTGACTTCTCGTCCGAAACTTGGGTACGTAAATTTCAACTACCTATGAAGTCAGAGTTGATTTGTCTGATGGCGAGTGACATTGATAATAGATAAAGCTAATGCACACCCAAAATATCAGCTCAATGTACTAATAGTATATTATGTGTATGGACCACGCATGAGTTAAAAGCAAATAAAATAAAAACTTAAAAAAGAAAAAAAAAAGAAAATACTGCGGGATCAGAAAACACAGATAGTCTACAGACAATTGAGATTGAAGAAAGCATTACTGAATGGAGATCAAGGCGGCCACATAAAGAAGTGCCCTGTTGGAGGATATGCTGGAACGAAAAGTTGAAGTGAATCGTGCAAGTGGAAGACAACGTTGCATGTGGATGGCCAACATCAGGAAATCCAATAACAAATGTAAAGTGGTAGGAAAGCGTGCAAGTGGAAGATAGCGTTACATGTGGGTGGCCAACATCAGGAAATCCAATGTGGACATCCAACAATTTCACACGTCAACACCAGTTCTAAATATTTCCTTTTCTAATGAGCTGCTGAAGCTCTTAGCTGCGCTAGTCAGACATGACTATCTTGTACTATCTAATGGCATCAAGCTAACCAATAAGATCTGCAGCTGTGGAAGGCCAATCTAAGGAACGAATATGTTCAACTTCTGTGGAGATGAAGTCAAATTCCATGTCTTGGCTTTTGTCAGATGAACTGTCATCATTCAGTCTGCCGAATCAAGTACGCTGCCGTCGGCCATTAGCACCAGGGAGTCCAAACTTCAGTACACTGTCATTTGCGACATTTGTCTTTGAGAGGAGACCGCGTGAAAGGAAAAGACCAGGTTTGAAACCGGTATCAAAATGATATTGGTTTGTTAGTGTTCTGTCTTGTCTTGCCGTGTATAACCAATGATGAATTGAAGGCGTGCGGATGTTGTCTTGTAGTGCTTGCTTGACGTTCTGTGTTGTGGAAAGATTTCAGTTGTCTCTTTTCTGTGGGACATTGTTAATACTGCCCATTGTCTGACGTTACGTGTTGTGGGGAGATTTGAGGAATCTCTCTTGTGTGGGATATTGTTAACGCTACCCTTTGGCGTTAACTGTTGTGGGGGAGATTTTATTTGTCTCTCCTTTGTGGGACATTGCAAACGCTTCTTCTTGTCTGACTCTGACGCATCGTGTTGTGGAAAGATTTGAATTCTCTCTCTCTGTCTCTCTCTCTGTCTCTCTCTCTCGCTCTCTCTCTCTCTCTCTCTCTCGCTCTCTCTCTCTCTCTCTCTCTCTCTCTCTCTCTCTCTCTCTCTCTCTCTCTCTCTCTCTCTCTCTCTCTTGTGTGTGTATGTGTGGGACATTACAAACGCTTCCTCTTTTCTGACGTTTCTGATTGTGGGCGGATTGACTTTTCTCTCCAACGTCGGACATTGTTAGCACTGGTGCTTGCCTGATGTCACAGGTTGTGGGGAGATTGAGTTCTCTCTCTTGCCTTGAGCGTTGTTAACACTGCTCGTTACCTGACTCTACCTGTTGTGTGGCGATTTTTCTTTTCATATCGTTTACAGGACATTGCATTCAACACCATCGTCTTTCAGCTGCTGTTGATATCTTGGCAAGTTTTACCTTCAGTAGTTTGTCGTTGCTTTTTAACAACCAGTTCACATACCTCCGTAAGTAACCTAAGCGACGCGATCCGCTGCCGAATCTTGCGCAGCTGTATTCCATGCGTGGGTATACGGGATTACAAACAACGTCCTTATACCCTTCGCCAGGGAGCCGGCGTGTGCCGATTTGGGTTTCTCCATTGTGTCAGTCATTGATATCACTGCTTCTAGCTAGACTTTACCTGTTGTGTGTAGATTGTGACTTAGATGGATAGGACATGTTAGGAGGATGGATGGTGGTATAATACCAAAGGACATCTTTTTTTGGTGAATTACAGATGGGTAGGAGATCTCAGGGTGGGCCTCTACTACGATAAAAAGATTGTGTAAGCGGGACATGATTGATACAGGCATTGATAATGCACATTGGGAGCAAGTCGCCGCTGAACGTGTTGCATGGAGGGCAACTATCAGAAATGGAATACAGACAAAGGAGAAAATGATTTCAGATAAAGCACACACAGAGCCTGAGAGACGTAAGATGGCATGATGGTGGAAATGACCATGTTTTCACATGCATCCACTGTGGAAAAACATTTGCAGCACGAATTGGCCTTATCAGCCACACTAGCCACAAGTTATTAAGCCTTTCTGAAGCACAATGTACCAAACTATCGTCTGTCAAGACGGAAAGGTGCCAGTGTAATATTCTGAATCTATTACTCACACATACAGTCACTGCCTAAATATATTCTGAATCTGTTACTCACACATGCACACAAGTATTCATACACATACGTACATTGTATATTACTATTAATATGTATGCCTGCCTAACTGTCTGTCTGTAAGTATGCTTTTCTGTTCGTCTGACAATCAATTTTGTTTTGTCAGTCCGTTTGTCCTTCTGTCTGTCTCTGTGTGTATATGAATCCATGTGTACATTTGATATTCTGTATTTTATTGATTATATTATTTCTCTGATTACCTTATCTGTTTCGTATGTTCTATGAGTGCCGATCGATACATGTGCACTTATTTCCCATGTTATGTTAATGGCCCAATGAGATCGAGTGATACACAATCACAGACTAGGCAAAGTTAATTAACACTGTGTACTTCTAGAGAATATCACGTGTCTAGTACATGAAAACAAATGTTCAGATTTATTTCCAGTATCAGTGTGTGTCTTGCGGAAGTTTTTGACAATGTTCAATAGCGATCTACCACGTATGTTTCAAATTTAGACAGACTGATTCAGCACAAGCCTTGCACGCCATGAACATTTAGCTTTGTTCATATGTCATTTGACGAAATATGCTATTTCCTGCTCAGCCAGTTTAAGTTCTAATTGGGAATATTTGGCGCCTGCTCTCATTTCCTATGACGTATAGTTTGGTAAATACTTGATCATTTCTTACATGAGTTCTGGCAAATACACATGTTTTTAATATGCGTTCCGTCAAATATAAAAGGTACAGATATATCGCCTTCGTGTTGTGTAGCGTTAGACGTCACATATTCTAGGCCGTGACATATGAGGTGGGGTGACTTGTTAGCTTTCTCTTCGCCTTCCCTTTCAGACAATTTCCATCAAATCCAGTCATTTGTCTGGTACCCATTTTATGAGCCTAGGTCATATAATTGCTGCACAGGTCAGCAAAATTAACCCTGTCTCTGCTGGGCATTGAACGTGGACCACAGGCTTGACAGACAAGCCCACTAATTACTATGCCACCTAGTTACCACCCGGAGAATGTAAAAAGTTTGTAATCATGAGTTCTGGCAAAATACATAAGATGTTTAATGTAAGTCCTGGAAAATATGCCCGATGTTTTATATGAGTTCTGACAAATGTAACGGATGAAGGCAGTCCCAATGCAAATACTGCCGTTGGAGTGTCCATTTGTAGGCCTTGTCATATTCGAGGTCACCACACGTGAGTCTGGGTGATCACTTTCATTTCCTGTCGCATTTCCTTCCCAAACAATTCTCAGAACATTCTCTAACTTATTTGGTACCCATTTGTTTTTAAATTTAGGCCGACCCCAGTGTCTACTGTTTGTGAGAGTTGGGGGGGGGGGGGGGAGGGATTGTCCTGCATCTGCTGGGATTCAAACTGGAGGTCAAAGTCTTGGTAGGCAAGGTTCACTGACCACTCTGCCACCCGGATTTTCCTGGCGAATATAGAAGGTGTTTTACAAGAGTTCTTGCACATATACACCGTGTTTTACATGAGTTCTTGTACATAAAACAGGTGTTTTATATGAGTTCTTGTACATAAAACAGGTGTTTTATATGAGTTCTTGTACATAAAACAGGTGTTTTACATGAGTTCTTGTACATAAAACAGGTGTTTTATATGAGTTCTTGTACATAAAACCAGTGTGTTTTATATGAGTTCTTGTACATAAAACAGGTGTTTATATGAGTTCTTACCAATATACAAGATGTTTCACATAAGTTATGACAAAAATACGAAGTGTTTTACACGAGTTCTAGCAAATATACAAGATGTTTTACATGATATATAGCCAGTAAACAAGGTGTTTTACATGAGAATTCGCAAATATAGAAGGTGTTTTGTATTAATTATGGCCAATATATTAGAGGTTTTACATGAGTACTAGGAAACATACAAGGAGTTTTACATAAATTCTAGGAAACGTTCAAGGTGTAATACATTAGTTCTGGCTAATATACATGGTATTTTACTTATGATCTGGCAAATAAACATACAAGGTGTTTTATAGAGAGTGTCTGATGTGTCAATATTCCTGGTTTTTCGTAACTGCGAATTTAACACTGTTTGCTTCTGTACGAAATTGTACAAAAGCTGTCAAAATTTGCTCAGTTACCTGAGACGTTGCAGCTGTTTCGTCACCGTCGTGTCTATGGTCTGAAGCAGGACACGGCGATCATGACTATCCAATAGTCTCTGCCATCTGATAGTTTTGATGAAGCTACGTAGAGAAGCGTTGCTTGCTGCTAAGCTGGTTAATGTGTTCTCATATATCTTTCACTTTTGTTCTCTACCTCTTTTTTCTACCTTGTTTCCACGTAAGGCTAATTTGTCTATTCCATATCTTCAGTTTAAATGCCTCATATTTATCATTTGTCTTTTTTTATAGTTACTCGTCAGTAGCCGTTTCAAATTCACGGCAAAAGGTCACCCCATTATGCTCCGTTCCTGTGCCAGAGAATATCAGTAAAATACTCCTCACTCTCCCATGTGAAAAGTGGAACAGAGGGCATTCCCGACAAACCAACAACTCGCACAGGCATACATGCATAAGGCCGCTGCCAGAATGCCAACACAACAGTCCGCCAAGAAATTACATTTCATTATCGATGGAAGCGGCAGTCACATACATTACTGCATAATACATAACCAGCTACTTCAGCAACCAGCCGTCCGCCATGTTTCTGAACAGTTCACAATACAAACAACAGTGAACAGATGTAAAAGCATTCCATGCACTTAACCCAGTAGCCGGGCTAGAGAACCTTGTTTTAATGGATAATCCTGTAGCTTCTTCAGCTCTCAGTAGACCTTCATTTATTTGCTTCTCTGTACACGATATTTTCATCATATTTCTCAACCTGAGAGGCATTGATTTTTATTTCAGCATCTAGACTGTGTGCGGATGTTTTAAATTGATCTGGACTCCGAGGTCAGCCCAGCCTAACATGAGTACCAGGAAATGTCTTGAGAAGTAAAAGCGACCGGCGTAACACTGGCTACATCATCCACTGTGGCAGATGTGTCTACACAAATATGGGTCTAGCGCGATATGCCCAATGTCCATAAAACGTGTTAAAGGCTCCTTTACTTTTCTTTTAATAGATGTGTAAGCGATAAAAAAAAAAACACACACAAGTTCGCAATAGACTGTAGCGTGTTCACTGACTATGGATAGAGTTATTCACGCCAAAGAAGTGACAAGATATTTTATATGAAAAAAACTACCCACTGCGGGAAGAAAATATCGACATGGCTCGTTGTGTTCTAGGTTGAATGAATGTACAGGCCCCAGAGATGATCTAGTCTCCTAATAGTCGCTAGGTTGAACGGACAATGAGGCAAACAGCAGCAAAACATGTAAAGGCCGTAGACCAATTTATCCTTGGTACTTGTAACCTGGATAGCAAAGAAACCCCCCAGTCCCCCCTTTCTCCCGACACGGAGATAGTAAGACAAAAATAGTTAAAATGATTTCTTAACACTAAGCGCTCTCTATGGAATAAACGCCAACAGTAATATTGATTTCCTATCCTACAATTTTGGAGTTAGTTTGATTATATTGAGCAAACATGCTCTAGTTGTTTGTAATAATTGTAGTGCCTTAAAGTCGACTTTTCTCCCACGAATCGTCTGTAACAGTCGCTGCGTCGCTTCTCGTTTCCTCCTTCACGTGCAGCTTATAAGGACGTTGCACTACAGTTCGTAATTGAATATGACGTCTTGCTAGGGCTTAGTATGTGAGTACAGGTATTTTCATTCGATATTTGTCTCTAGCTAGCACTGAAAATTAAAAATGCAGTCTTGATCCCATCACAGTACTACTAACTTCCACAGGCAACTCTCGGCTGTTTCGTTAAATACTTAAATTCTTTATTGACTGGTCTCTGGTAGTATTTTTCGTTCAGTTTCTTTATATAATGCTATATGTTTATTATTCATTGGTTTGTTGATTCTCGTCGTGAATGTGATGATGATAGCAATGGTGAAGACACAACAATCCAGTGTTACTGTGAGTAAACATCTTCATTGTAGGAGAAGGACTTTTCAAACTACGAACTTTGTTAATTATTGGTTAAATATTGCCGCGAGGTATGGTTTACTTCAAATTTAGAATGCGATGGTTTTTTTCTCGTTTTGATATGCGACCGACTCCCTCCAGATCCGAGCTTGTAAAGAAAGACTCAGTGGTTTTACGCCCTAGCCAAAAAAGATCCTGGCCGGGATGCATGTAGCCAATTGGCCAAGTTGCCTGACTGGGACACACCCAGCCAAGTTTCTTGCTTTGGCTTTGCGTTGTTTAAACTTAATATCAAGGCTGGGATATGGGAACTTCATTACGCTTCGTTGTGAACTGAACATGCGCATTCGATAATATATAAGCATAACAACTGTCACAGAATGATGATAGTTTAGTGATTCCCAGATAGAATTGGATGTAACATTAATGGCAATATAGGAGAAGGGTTAACAATCGAGTCGTTCAATCTGAGAGAAGGATAAATGGAAGGTTATTGACCGATTATCAGGGACAGGTGCTCGCAGAGGTCAGTGGCTGCCGCTCGTATCGGCCGACGGGAGGGAGACACGAATACATCGGAACGGGGAACAGAAAGACGGTGTAATCTCTTTGAAGTGCGACGAGCAATGAACGAAGAAAGCGATCAACGGGGTCGGATGCTTTGAAGTATTAGCGTAAGGGGAACTCAGGGAAACAGCGTAACAACGGAAAGAAACGAGCAATTAACAATACGTGAATTCACAGACGTTTGATGTGGGGACTTACGGCACATTTGATTGTAGATCAAACAATCAACGGATGATTGGACACTCAATATAAATAGTAGAAAAGTGGTTTTATATTTAGTGTGCTACCAAACTGGACGGAAAGCTGGATTTATGTGTCCTGTAAATGAAAAGAAATATCCTCCCTTATAATGGGATAGAGTGCTTATGCGCGGATAAATTTCGATTCGGGGACTTACATTAATTATATATATATATATATATATATATATATATATATATATATATATATATATATATATATATATATATATATATATATATATATATATATATATATATATAAGGTAACACTAATATTAGAGTAATATTAGCATAGGGAAATATGTGTTTGTGCTTAGGGTTTACTATTGCTTTCTATTTAGTGAATAGTTTAGACTTTAGTGAATTCTGCTGTTTATGTCAGAGTATTCTTTCGGAAGCTTTTTCATTACGGCTGGAGAAAGACAATCACATAAACAGTAATATGAAGCAGACTTAAATCACCTGATTTAATGTTTATTACCCAGGTTCCACTACACAGCCTGACATATCAAGAAGATAAAACAGTACGTCTCTTGTACAGAGAAAGCAGTGTTGATAATAAAGGAAAGAACTTTCACTTTAATCAGGCACTTCACAGGTGCAGTGAAAATATGTCACTATAGCAAATTCAACCTAAACAGTCAATAAGAGTGGGTGACATAACGAATGGCAAGAAACAGGTTTTGGGGAACTTGAGTGAAAGAACTTTATTCAAGCAGAGTAATAGGGAAAAATATATTGCAATTATGTAATCACCTAAAAGAAACATTGAAGAACACGAGAACATTTAACATAGAAATAGACATTTATAGACAGTGGTGATGTGTATTCAGTGGTGGACTATACTACCTTCCAAAACAGGACATATCTGAACTTCAGTGACTTACCTTTATTGGATTATGTTTCTGATGATAAGACAGTGACAATTGTTTTCAATAATTGGATTAAGTCCAGACTCAAGCCGGAAAGGAGCATCCAGGGTGAGACCGTTCCAACTCTATGTGTGATGTCCGATGTTTTGGCCGTTTGAATATGCTAGAGAAACTACGAAGACTAACGTCTAAAAGTCCTATCTTGCACTCACATTAGCAGACACTAACAACTACAGATACACATTCAATACATACAACTGACATGGTTTTCAACAATAAACAGGTTATTAATTGTTGGAGGAAACTGTTGTCAGGGTATGTTATGAGAGAGAGAGAGAGAGAGAGAGAGAGAGAGAGAGAGAGAGAGAGAGAGAGAGAGAGAGAGAGAGAGAAAGAGAGAGAGAGATAGTGTATGAAAGACGGAAGGGAGGAGTGTAGACAAAAGTCATTCAATACTCCCAATAGTAGAAGGATATTAAAGATGTGCTTGTCGAGTCCACTTTCCTCCAGGGACGATTAGTCACAACAACCACAAGGAGAGTAAATTATCGCACGCTGACGGGGCGCTCTGACTGCATTTTTAAAAATTATAAAAACATATTATATTAGACAATGAGGCCTCGCGTGCCACTTTCTTATAGCTGGCGGGCCACAAGTGGCCCGCGGGCAGTGGTTTGGAACCTCTGCGCTACAGTACATTAACAGATATATGGCCATAGCCGTTTATATACTTTGATATAAACTTTATATAATTTGTCAAAGGCAACACGAGAGGAGTGGTCGTCTAAAACGGCTATGCCACATTTCTGTTAATGTACTGTAGCGCAGAGGTTCCCAAACCACTGCCCGCGGGCCACTTGTGGCCCGCCAGCTGTAAGAAAGTGGCACGCGAGGCCTCATTGTTTAATATGAAATGTTTTTATAATTTTTTTAAATGCAGTCAGAGCGCCCCGTCAGCGTGCGATAATTTACTCTCCTTGTGGTTGTTATGCTTATATATTATCGAATGCGCATGTTAAGTTCACAACGAAGCGTTATGAAGTTCCCATATCCCAACTTTGTCGACCAATCAGAGTGCGCAAGGCGCCATGTTGTCTGTTACAACTGTTTAGCAGAGTCGGTAGTATTGTGTTGAAATTAGATTTTTTTCAAAATAATAATTTACCGTTGAAGACTATAAACATGAGTGTGGAAAATTTAAAATCAAACGATGGCAAAAAGCGAAAATGTAAAGATGTAGCTTGTTTTGAATTCAACGAAGATTTGACGGAGAAATTTATGTTTATACCTAGCCGTTGTGGTAAACCAGTTTGCCTAATCAGCGCATTTTGTATTTCTGTTATTAAAAAAAAACATTTAATCCGTAAGGATACTTCACGACCACACATTCAGACATAAATGCTCAATATCCGATGATATCGGAGTTAAGAAAAGATTTCATAGAGAAAGTTCTAAGATCGAGCAACAGTCGTTTTCACCAGGCTAACGAACAGAGCAAGAGTGCTTTTGTTGCGTCATACGAAGTCTCTCTTCTGTTGGCTCGCAAAAAGAAGTCGTTCACCGATGCAGAAGAAGTAATTAAGCCTTCTCATAAAATTGCTGCTAGAATGCTTGGCGATAAAAAGTGTGAAACAAAATTTGATCAGATTCCTTTGTCTAATAATACTATGGCCAGGCGAGTTGAAGACTTAGCCAACGATGTTCATCGTCAAGGAGCAGCACATATCAAAATTTGTAAATTTTTCTTTCATTGGCAGTGGATGAATCCACTGACAATTCTGACACAGCTCCGATGGCAGTTTTTGTTCGAGCAATAAACGATACTTTTGAAGTCATTGAAGAACTTCTAGGACTTGAATTAATGTATGCAAGTACCAAAAGGACTGATCTGTGTGAAACTCTGAAGTTGTATGTAGAGAAAAACAACGTAGAATGGACCAAATTAGACAATGCATGTACTGACTGTGCTCCGGATTTGACGGGTAAAACGTTTGGATGTCTAGCATTATTGGAACAGTTCCTTCGCAGCACTATATATAATATCGTTGTATCATTCACCAAGAAGCTGTGTGTGGAACGACATTAACTCTGAAACATGTCATGGATGTTGTTCTGAGATGTGTGAACAAAATTCGAAGAAACGCGCTGAACAGGCGTTAGTTCAGATAGTTTCTATCAGACTTGAACGAGGAATGCGGTGAGCTACTGTTACACTGTGATGTCAGATGGCTATCTAAAGGGAAAGTTCTGTCCCGTTTCTGGACACTGAAAAATAGTGTCTGTTTCTGTCTGGAAAACAAATGCATTGCCTACGGAACGGGGATGTCAACTGAACGATGACTGGCTGAATGACCTGGCATTTTTGGTGGAGATCCGTTCATCATGTGCCATGCCGACAAGCGTGGGCGGCCATGTTCTGCCATCTCACTCGATCTCCAGAGTCGTGGATCAGCTCCGTGTTTCTGTCTCGACCATGCGTCTCAATTAAACTCTTTAAATGCGAGGATCAAGGAAAAAGAAAACAAAAACTATTCACAAATTTGTGCGATGACATTTCTTCATTTACAATGAGGTTACGACTGTTTATCGGACAGGTGACTGAAGGGACTTTAGAAGCGTTTCCAACTTGTGGTGAAAAAGAAATATGACTTGTTACAGAACAAAGTAAAAGTTGAAAGTCTTCTAGATATCTGTCAGCGAGATTTCGAGATTTCACAATAGAGGAGGATAATGTTGTCCTCTTCATAAATCCGTTCGTATTTCCCATTGCCAAGCTCTGTGAATTACAGCAAAACCTTCAGCGCGAAGTAATTAATTTGAAATGCAATTCTGCACCGAGATGTACATTTCTGGAGCTGTCTGCTTCACCTTCAGCTGATCATATGATTTCATTCCGTCGACTATTTCCTGTCGAACAATTTAAAACTTGCGTTCTTTCGCCCAGAGATACATTTGTCGTTTTTGTTCTACTTACAGATGCTAGCAGTCATTTTCCCCAATGACCGTTATAAAAACAAGCAACGTTCCAGACTCACTGACAGTAACCTAGCCCAGACATTCATAAACTGGCATCTGAACTTCAGTAACTGGTTATGGAGAACAGTTACAATTGTAAATTAATTACATTGATATCGATTTTCGAAACTGATTAAAAATGTATTGTTAAATGAAATGTTAATTGTAAACAAACAAACAACCACACACACGCACGCGCGCGCGCCCCCGCGCACGCACGCGCGCACACACACACAAGTGACCGCAGTGTAGTGCTGATACTGACTGCCTTTAAAGTTTTAGAATTTTATTGACCAAAGTTAAGAAAGGTAAGAATGATATTGCACGACTTTTTAAATTTTATAACGTTGTGGCCCGCTTAACTACCGAAAATAGAAGATATGGCCCTCCGCTTGAAAAGCTTGGGAACCACTGCTGTAGCATATAGAATCAGTGATCAAAAGTGTACCCATGTGTGTGTGTGAGTGTGTGTGTGTGTGTGTGTGTGTGTGTGTGTTGTGTGTGTGTGGGTGTGTGTGTGTGTGTGTGTGTTGTGTGTGTGTTGTGTGTGTGTTGTGTGTGTGTGTGTGTGTTGTGTGTGTGTTGTGTGTGTGTGTTGTGTGTGTGTTGTGTGTGTTGTGTGTGTGTTGTGTGTGTGTTGTGTGTGTGTTGTGTGTGTGTTGTGTGTGTGTGTGTGAGTGTGTGTGTGTGTTGTGTGTGTTGTGTGTGTGTTGTGTGTGTGTTGTGTGTGTGTTGTGTGTGTGTGTTGTGTGTGTGTGTTGTGTGTGTTTGTGTGTGTTTGTGTGTGTTGTGTGTGTGTTGTGTGTGTGTTGTGTGTGCGTGTGTGTGTGAGTGTGTGTGTGTGTGTGGGTTGTGTGTGTGTTGTGTGTGCAACCAAATCATAATAAATGTGTTCCAATGGTTTATGTTATGTCGGTACTGTAGAATACTAAATCACAATCGACACAGATGGGTCGGTGTTGAGAGGTAGGAGAAGTGCCTGGGGGTTCTTAGCAAAAGCTAATGGTCCGCGTTTGGTGCAGGAGAGCCTGGCGTATGATAACACTACATCTAGCTTAAGAATGGAGGTGGAGGCGGTCAGTGCAGCTTTCCGCTGGATAGAAAACACGATACATACACACATTGTGATTGTAACTGACTCAGACAGCATGCTG
>JACEFZ010002377.1:402500-417500 GCA_014155875.1 Cepaea nemoralis
AATGCATTGAATCGTGCTTTTGTTTCATGCTTTGGTTAAATTGTTAAAGCAGAGAACCATATAATTTAGTTTATTGGCCTGAATATATTCATCCTCATCATCATCACGTGCCATGCCAATAAACGCTGATAGTCATATTTCGCCAAATCACCATAGTCGTGGACCAGTTCTGTGTTCTTGTCTCGACCATGCCACGTGGCCAAGCGATCCATATATTTACTTCTCTGCATTCCCTTTGTTCTTTTCCACTTAATCTTGCCAGATGTCACCAAGTTCACTGGTTTATTTCTTCTCATAACGTGTCTAAAATATTGCGAGTGTGTACGTAATTTCTCTAGTCAGTTTACGGATTTTATCTGCTTCGCGTAGGACTTGCTCATTGGTTTTTCTGTTTGTCCCATGATATTCTTTGCAATTCCTCACAAACCACGTAGATTTTCCAGGGCTGTTATTGTTGGCCGTCTTTGAGCCAAGGAGTTAGGAATGCAATTTGCAATCCTGCATACCACGTTCGAATCCCAGCAGCGGGCGATTTGGAAACGAATCACATGTCTTTGGTTTCCATACAATGATATATGTGCAGGTCGTTAAGAAAGCAATGGCAAACTACTGAATGTAAAGTTCCAAAGAAATCACAATAACGAGCATAAAGGAATTGAACACGAATACAAACAAATCTTCTTGTCCACCATGACAGAGATGACAACAAGTAAGTTTCATGTCCTTCTGCATGACGTTGCAGTCAACCCCAGCATTTATTGGCTGTTTGTGATTTGCTAGGCGGATTTACGTTCAGTAGTTTGCCTTTGATTTCTGAAAGATCGACGTCTCATACCATATAAATCAACATAAAACGATCTGCTTCCAAATCGCCGGCGGATGATTTCAAAAACACGACTCGGTATGTCTGGGACTTGTGGGACTGCGTGCGAATGTCACAGACAGGGTAGAGATTAAAGGCTTAGAAATTCAATCTTCTGTTGGAGAAACCTGTTTATTTCATAAATGTGCAATAACCTAAAAATAATAATAATATTAATAATAATAATAATAATAATAATAATAATAATAATAATAATAATAATAATAATAATAATAATAATAATAATAATAATAATAATAATAATAATGACGTATACGTTAAAACAACCGCCATAAGAATTGACAAGCTATGCAACCTCTCTGCAACCACCTTGGTCTCTGGAGTCAAAACCAGAAAGATAACGCAGTATCCTCATCTACGGGGCATGTTGGAGACAAAGTCATGGCCCGTATGTTCGCCCCTGAACGCTACACTATGGGTGTTGTGATCAATATCACACCGATTATCAAGCAGCAAATTTATCAGGAAGGATTGATCCTACAGGTAGATAGCCACAGAATAAAATCCTCTCTCCAGAGCGATTTAAACCCACGACTTCTAGCCCGATAAATGAGTATGCTAACCGATACGCCATCGCTACTCCAGGCTCCGGGAGTTGCAGCGATACCATGGAATCGTGTTCGATGAATTATGACATGATCTTCCTCCAACTCTGTCACTCTAATGAATTCCCGAGGAGTTTGCCAACGGGAAACGTTTCCCTACATTGATGGAAGATAAGGGATAGCAAGCTGTAACAGGATAAAACTACAAAGCAAGTATGCTCAGCAAGGAGAAGCGGTAAAGCCAATGAATTGATCAGATCTGACGTGGGGTTTCTGCAGAAGTCAGTGATTGTAAGGTGTAGGCAGTTTGATAACAGTAATAATAGCAGACATCTAGACACAGAAACAATGACAGCCCGGTAGACAGACACAGACAGGATGACAGTCCGATAGACCGATACAGATACAAACATAAAGAGTACACTTCTTCGTTTTTTATTTTGCCCTCTCTAACTCTCTCCTCACCACTTTATAACTTGTAGCAGGACGGGGTTTGGATCTCTCGTCTTCTGCCGTTATTCTTGGGTAAACCATGCAAGGGTAACCTACTCGGCGTCAAACCGATTGGTGAACTAGGGTATGCCTACCCAGCATGTGAAGACAAGATTCGGCAGTCTGCGCGAAGACAACAGTGATGGTGCAACGGGCAAGACGGCGTTTTCCTGAAAAACGTTGTGGAACATGATGAGCACGGCAAGGCACGTAGAGCGCCCTGGTCACCCACTGCACCTGTATTCGTCTCCAGTCGTCTTGACTTGTCTTACCCCTGGATTCAGATGGACTCGTGCGATAGAGTGTGGTCGAAAAATTGCGCAACTCTTCGTCACTTTAATCCAATTTATCGCGTAAGTCATTCTTCATCCAGTTGTCAAAGAACAGTTCGAGTCAAAATATGCCTTGCCAGCCATCTTAAAACTTACGGCTCAAAACTTTCAAGCCTCACTGGATAAAATGAAAGGTTGATGGAAAAACACCATTACCAGTGCACTGTAACTCCATCCCATTATTTCCTTCGTCGCCCAAGCTAAAATAATGGACGATAAGACTCTTAAGCAACTTAAGCCAAGAACACCCGTCACCTTCACTCCCCAATCTGTATCTATCCCATGCAACTATGTCCATGTCATTTCCATATTATTCTTTTCGGTTTCTCTTCTCCGTGAGCACACGCATGGATTGAAAGATTACACACATGCAAACAATCTTCCCGGATGACCAATAGAGAAAGAAGTAGCTTTACCTATAACACTACAACAGTCAGACGCAGACATGCACACTGACGGCCAAACTCACATACAGACTGATAGAGGCAACTAAATAGCATGTATGGATCTAGACTTGACCAAACGGTATCAGATGGACACAGAAAAGTGTCATCACACACACACACACGCGCGCGCGCACGCACGCACACACACACACACCTCCAATGTTACGCCCCACCAAGCGTCTTCATTGCTCCGGATCTTTAACCATATGGTTCGGTATCATTCCGAAGGGCGGCCTGCCGAAAAACGTCGCACCTAGCACAACTCTGTAGCTGAAGCGACAATCCAAAGGTGGACCCGAGAAAATTGCACGCGTGAACCGAACGACGTAGGTGGGGATCGAACCCAGGTGTGGCGTAGGTGGGGATCGAACCCAGGTGGGGCGTAGGTGGAGATCGAACCCAGGTGGGGCGTAGGTGGGGACCTTCGGACCCCGAGAAAAGCGGCTTAAACATTTCACTACGCAGACTCCCACCAAACGATAAGTATGAATCAGTTAAGGGGACTTTTAAATGAGCATGTACAGTAGCATATGTAATCACAGACATGGCAGAGTCAAAGCCTTGACTGCTGATCTGAAGGGCAAGTTATTGGGTAACGGGAAAACATAGGTTTTAGGTAATGAATGAAGATGGAGAATTATTCACAAATCTTTGCTCACGGGATCAATATACCATACGACAAAGTGTTTTCCCGCATAAAAGAATATATAAAGAAACGTGGGTATAATCAGACCACAATACAGACAATGAAGTTTGTTCAAAACAATGTTTTCCCGTAGTGAATTTGAATAACGAAGACACAAACACAAATGAAGTTTATCATATTTTCACTAACCAGTAATAAGTACCAGGTCCTGCAACAGTCTGTAGACTGCAGCCAACAGGTTGAAAGCATTTGGAATGAATCATATATACAGCACAACGAACACACAGACAATGATGACGACATTGTCCTGCTGTCCCACGTACAAAATGCAGCTATGTTAGTTGCATATCCTTTACAGGACGTCGCAGGCAATCCCAGCATGTTTTCGTTGTTTGTGATTTCTTGGCAAGTTTACCTTCAGTAGTTTGCCATTGCTTTCTGAACAACCGGCACTTATACCATTGTATGGAAATCAAGGCAAGGCGGCCTGCTTCCAGATTGCTCACAACTGTGTTTCCAGCGCGGTATGCGGCGGATGCCAGATAAATTAAATGCATTTTATCAGGACAATTCCCTATCAACTTCGTAAACGTGACCTCTATACCAAACGCAATGAGGTGAGCCTTCACCCTTTCTTCAAATGCAACTCCCAATAAAATTATGAAAACTAGACCCAATTTATGAGCCCGGATCCACCACAGAACCGTATTGGCCGGATAGTGAGACAGACAAATGCCCCATTTTTCATATGCATAATTTGCATTTGCTGAAACCGAAATCTCTAAAGACAGCTTGAATAATCTGCTTCTCTACACATCCCCTTCAGAAAAAATGCCTAACATTGGAGTGGAAACTATTAGAAAAAGGCCAGGCTTTTCAATCTGACAGTTCTGAGTAAAAGTGACAACGCTGTAAATTTTACCAAAACAGAAAAAGGCTTCCCGTAGCATTGGAAACCACAAAACGAACAAGAAACTTTAACTAGCGTGAGTGGTAAACAAACTAACCTTCATCGTGCATCGCAAAATGCAACAAAATAAATTAAGTGTGACGTTGCCAACATACGGATTCAATTAAGGAGACAAGAAGTGGTGTTTCAAATTCAAGTAACATATACATAGTACTTCATAAAGAATATCGTTATTCTGAAGGGTGTGTTAATTTGGTAATTTTAAGCTTTAAAGTGTTCCCGCTGCCCCAAACGACACGTAAGATTTCTGGAATTGGAAAGTATTTGTTAGCAAATTCAATGTCAAATAAAATGCAGGTTTCGACTTAACAAAAATGGATGGCGGAAAATGGGAAGTAGGGATGCGACACAGTTATGACTTGAAGGTTGTTGATTGGTAATGGACATGTTGTATTATAACACAGTGACAACATTTCAGCGACATATAATCCGGTGTCAGATACGGAAAGTCGCTACAGACGACTAATCATTCCATGGGGACTCAATCATTTAAGACACATTTTATATTTCAGCTTCTAAATGGCATAGGCCGGCTACGTGGCGAAGGAGGTTACAGACGCGGTTCATGATCCCAAATACCCGCGTTCGAAACACAACTGCGCGCGATTTGGCAGCAGACCGCAATGCGCTTTTTTTACGAAATGGTATGGGTGCCGGTCGTTCGGAAAGCAATAACAAACTACTGAACGTACACTTGCCAAGACAACAGCAAAAAATGCTGCTGTTGACTGCAAACTTCCTGTAAAGGATATGCAACTAACTCGGGCTACTGCTCTTTCTTCCTCACCCGGAAAAAACAAACACTTCCGGGACACGCCAGGAATGGTAGGCATGGTGTAGTGAAAAATAAAATCAGAAGGAAAACATGTTTATTGACTACGCAACATGAGCCAAGGAAGCACAGTCACAAGCAAACTACTCGTCGGCCTGCTGGTCAACAGTTGGAATTCCCTTGGGGGTGGGGGGGGGGGGGGGGGGGGGGGGGGGTCGTCGAGAATTTTTTCACTCACTTGGTCTCCCATGTTGATCCAGCTTAAAATAAGAACCAGAAATTGTCATGGGAAATAAAGGCGGCGGTGTGATATTGGTAAATACCATGCATAGAATGTCGATGGGTTTAACAAAATGAGGTAAGCACCGATACCCAGTACGTCTCATGGGTGAACATGGGTCCTTTACCTACTTGTGTGCTGTAGAGATGACATGCATACTGTTAATTAGTCTTTCCTCTTGAGCCTAAGGCGGCGCATAGGGCAGAAGTCATGGCTCTCCATGTCCTGGCGGTTCGCTGCTACCTGTTGTAGATCTTGGATGTTCACTTGGCCATTGAATGAGCCTTCTCTGATGATGGTTCTACGCAGGGTCTCTCTTGGTCTTCCCCGTTTTCTTTTCCCTACTGGTGACCATAAGAGGGCTTGGTTGGGGAGTCTTGTCTTGTCCATTCTGAGTACTATGGCCGATGTAGTTCCAATGGCGTTTTCTTATAAATTGGATACAATATCTTGCTTAGTCTCTTGTCTTATTTGCGTATTGGTTCTGACATCTATCCAGTGGAGGATTTAGAATTCTTCTAAGAATTTGTTCTCAAAACTGTCTAATTTTTTATCTAAAGCTACCGTTGATTTCCAACTCTCACATCCACACGTTAGCACTGGAATCACACAAGAGTTGAAGATTTTAAGTTTCGTATGCTTACTGAGTGTCTTTGACTTCCAGATATTTGACAGTTTATTGAAGGCACCAGATGCCAGTGAGCTTCTAGATAATATTTCTGGTGTTGAGTCCCCTGTAGGATGTCATTTTGCTTCCTAGGTATGTGAAGCTGTTGACTTTTTCCAGAACATGGTTGTTTAATTTGGTGTCGTCTGAACTGTTGGTAAGATCAATAGTTTTTGGTTTTGCTGTGTTAATTGCATACTGTAAATGCATACTGTACTAGGTAATTATGTTTAAATATAAGACATACATTGCTGTAGTGCAGTGGCTAATTCGATTGCCTTCCGGTCGGAAGATCATGTTTTCGAATCCAGGCGAATAATTATTTTTTTTTTTTTTAAGTTGTCCTGATCCCCCATGTCGACACATTTTAAAATACGTACCAGGAAATTTCTTATGTAAGTTAAAACCTGCCGACGTGTTCTTTACCTCATCGCCCATCAAGTGTCGATTTGTCTATAAAAGAATATGGCACTAACACCATGTACCCAATAGACCTCTCCGTGGTGGGAAATAGATAAACACGCACAGTATCATCATCACTATCATCATCAAGTGTTTCAGCAATTGAGCTCGTCATGAAACTTCATGATCGCTCCATTTCATGGTGTCTGTCTAGTGTTCTCTCTTTAATCCCATTTATGTCTTCATGGGCAGATCTGTGTACTCCCGTTTTACAGGTGTTGTCTTTGGTCCACACCTTCCCTCTTTCCCCATCAATGCTCATCAACTACACGTGTTGGTGTTTCGTCATACACATACACAGAGTGATAGTATATTGTGTGAAGGTGTTTTTTTTTTACTTGCATGTCCTTCACAGGACGTAGCAGTCGACCCCAGCATTTGGCTGTTCATGATTTTACTTCAATAATTTTGCCATTGTTTTCTGAACGACCGGCACCCGTACCTTTTTTTTTCGAAAAAAAATACAGCACAGCTGTGTTTTGAACCCGGGTATACGGGATTACGAATCGCGTCCGTAATACCTTCGCCACGGAGACAGGGTAGGTTTAATACTGAAACGTTTAATCGATTACCAACATGTAACACGTGATATTATAACCGTAACGAGTGATATTACGACTGTAACACGTGATATGATAACTGTAACGCGTGATATTACGACTGTAACATGTGATATGATAACTGTAACACGCGATATTACAACTTTAACACGTGATATGATAACTGTAACACGTGATATTACAACTGTAACACGTGATATGATAACTGTAACACGTGATATTACAACTGTAATATGGGTTTTTGCTTCTGTAACACGTGATGCTACAACTGTTAGATGATTCAGGCTAGAGACTTGTTGCCGGCTGACATGTAAGATCGCCCAAGACTACTCACACGTGTGTTCGTGGAATACTCACTGGCACCTTGCCGTCTTGGCAGACAATAGTTTGTAACATTGAGCTTAAAATAATATGTGTTGCCCATGCAGCATGATCCTTCTTTCGATCTGCCTTGTTTACCCTAGAAGAGAGGTAGTTTATTAAATCTATTTAGGTTTTATTTTGTCAAGGAGTCTCTAATTTGTCAAACGGCCGGTGCTACTTAAAGCTGCAAAGCCGTCTTCTTCTAGAAAAGTGTTATCCGAAACCCGAGTTTTAAAATATCAATTTTACAAGATACGACAGTTTTGATACTAATGTGCTAGTTTTCAATTGTCTTAAATATCCACGTAAGAAATTCTTTTATTTCTTGATGTTAAGAATCGCCATCATAACACACCGGGCTAACAGATAGATACCCCGTCTCTCTCAGCAACTGTTGTAGGAAGTTGATGTTGATCGTTCCAGCATCCCGCTGTACACACTTTGGATTCGTCTACTCACACGTCCCTCCCTACAGGAATCACACTTAAATCCACATTCCGGCACCCTTACACACGTTTTCCATCAGTTATTGTGTTTTCAACCAGCGCTCGTTCATAGATAAATGTTGCATATTCTTTGCAGGACGTAGCGATCAAGCCCAGGTTGCTTTCCTATATAATTTTACGTTTAGTAGTTTGCCATTGCTCTCTGAATGATGAGTCAATGTAGAAAATTTTCAAAATGTCTCCCTTGCCCATTGTGACAGCTCCAACCTTTGAAGCCAACAGATCAACTATCTCGTTACATAATCTGGATATGATATCAACAAAATTATTGTACAAGAGCAATATCTATACTTGGTGCCAACTCATGCCATGTCCGTCCATGTTGAGCTATCTATTGTTGACCAATTTCTCGTATTTGTGTGATATCGTATTTTCTAGTATTTGTGTGAAGATTGTTATCAATCTTGCTTTACATGTGTAGTAGGGACACACAAGACATGTTCCCGACATTGTATCAATGTTAAATCTTGTGAGATCAACTCATGCCACGTCTGTACATTTTGATCTATATGTTGTGAAGGAATTTCTTATTCTTATGATAGTTTAATCAAGCTCGCTTTATGTATATAGAACACGATGCAACCATTCTCCGGGCATTGTATAAATTAATATTCTTGTAAGAGAACAGTATCTGTTGTTGGTATCAACCTTTGCCACGTCTTTCCAGTTTGAACTCTCTGTTATTGAAATCAAGCTCGCTTTATGCGAATAGAACACAGTAGGTACACACGGGACACGCCAATCAATGACTTATTGATAACGTCATATCTATGACTAACTGATGCAACATCACTGCTAACAAATCTTATCTTCATATTCTAGCAGGCCCTTGCATAACACCAGTCCCATAACGGCCAGCCGTCAAGGCTATCTCATGTATGTTCGTGCCAAATATGTTTTGATCTCTTGCATCATCTTTCTTACTCGACTGACGCATTTAATTCCAGGAATTATACTTCGCGTTACTGTGTTTTGCAAATCTCTGCTGCATTTAATATTACCAAAGTATTACACTTTTAAAGACATGTAAAGAACCAGTTTTCTTCTATGTTTAGATTTTATAGAATGTCATTATTTTTATTCTTCTTGATCCATGTTATTATTAGAATGTTTCAGTAACATTTAAGTTCAAAGTGTAATATTCTTAGCTGTCATATCTTGATTAACTCGTAAAAGGCTAGATTTGGGATTATACTTTTTTATATGTCCTAAATCTACTGGTTGTCAATAAGCATTACAACAGGAATGTACGAGTGACGTTGGGACGGACAGAAACAGAAATGCTATAAACGACGATATGGACAATGATGCGGTCGCATAAACTAATCTGTATTAACACACAAGCACACATGGTCATAGACAATGGAGTAACGTTTCCAGGGCCTGGCCTATCCAATGCTAGCAATGTAAATATATAACACGGGGAAATATCGCCTCCCAAACCTAACCGACCAGTCTTACAGTATAAACAGATATTAGTTCGTCCCACTGCCATCTCTACATGTTGTCCCTAATGTGTCAAGTCGACAATATTTCTTACAGACTTATACATATCACTACATAGATAACTTAAGTGACGTGACGTAACACTGAAATTCAATCAAGGGATTGGTTCCTAGACTAATTTTGTGTGTGTTGCATATCCCCTTCAGGACGTTGCAGTCAACATCAGCATTTTTCATATGCTGTTGATGTACTAGACAAGTTTACGCTCAGTAGTTTGCCATTGCTTTCTGAGCGACCGGCTCACATACCCCGTAAGTTACCAATTCTCGCGCAACGTCACGTTACTTACGAGAGTATACGAGATTACTGAGAAAGTCGTGTACCCTCCACATGAAGTTATCTAAAACACTATTAATGGCTCTGCTATAAACTATGATAACAACCGACCCGCTACCTAATACTTTAAATGCAACCTGGCTATAATACAGGATTCTATCACTCTATTGTTTTTCTTTCGCTCGCTTTGAACCCAAGCGTAGTCCATACACTATGTCTAGTAGCACTGGATTGAATTTTGCGTGTGGATTAGCTTTTCCTAATTCATTCATGCCGGCTTCGTGGCTTAGAGGTTAGCGACTTTTCTCCGTAATCTCGTATACTCTCGTAGGTAACGTGATGACGGTGAGAATCAGCAGTGGTTCGATTCGCATCGGTAACATATGGGGTATGTGAGCCGGCCGCTCAGAAAGCAATGGCAAACTACTGAGCGTAATCTTGCCAAGAAATCAACATACAGCTGAAAGATGCTGGTGTTGACAGCGATGTCCTGTAAGGATATGCAAAAAAAAAAAAAAATTCATTCATTCATTCAGTAGCATGTCCTTTGCAGAACCTCTTTCCCATAACAACCTTCTGGAAAACTTCTCGATCAGCAAGATGTCCCGCTTCCAATACACCCATTTGGAGATCATCCGCCACATCCTGCACCCATCTTTTCTTTGGCCTTCCTCTTCCTCTCTTCCCAGGCATATACTCCTCCATTATTTTCCTAATACCTTTTCCTACTACCAGTGTCCCTCACCATCAGGCGAATCTACTCCAACTTCGGAGGTACTTCTAATGTACGGCCTCAAGTCAAGGACGAGAAGTCAACATTTTAGTCCAACTGTCCAGTGTAGGGGTTGAACCCCTTACCTCGGCATCAACACACCGGATGGTTAAGAACGCGCGTTCTTATCCATTCAGATAGCCTGACCACACTCTGTTTGATATCTGAATCTCTCTTCTTTCCGTTCTTTACACTGCACGGTTCGCGGGCACTAAACGATCCGTGAGCACCAAACGATTCGTGCGCAAAGTAAGCACATAGTAAACTATTGAGTGTAATGTTAGTTCTGTGTTTCGTGTCAGTGATATCGCAACTGTATACCTCTATCTATATACTTGCACTTAAAATATGTCGTTATATGTCTCTTGTTTACATCTCGTTTTGTCTTCTGTGTTATATTGTCTAATTATATCATATAAGGCTGTGATGCGAAATCCAGACGGCCCTGCAACCCTGAGTTACGCTGACCCCGTGACAGATTAAACACTCCTTGACTGGGCACACCATGAATAGATTTTCTACAGCAAATATGTAATACAGTGATGAAGCAATTCGTGTATAGATTCCCATACAGAACGCGCCCAGATAATTAAGTCTTTATCTCCGCCAGAAATCAATAAATCTATGGTGTAACGTGATTTCTGTAGTATGTACCTGACGAGATGCAGCGAAATATTCCAGGCAATAAATCATGCAATCGACTGTTTGTGTCTTCGTTATTCAAATCACTACTGGAAAACATGGTTTTAAAATCTAAGGTGTGTTGTTTTCTATAAAATATTGTGACTTTCATACATATCATGGTAAAAATAGTTTACATTCTTTGTGGCGCGTTGCGTTAAACTCCAGCACCAGTTTGATTTCTAGGAAAGTTTACGCTCAACAATTTGCCATTGCTTTCTGATCTGGAACTCAACAAAGTCCAAACGACCGGTGAAGGAAACGTCCCCCTTACCCTGTCATTAGTTCTAGTGCAAGCGCGTTAAGTTCCGCTCCCAAACAGACTGGCAACATCATGGTACATCTCTAAACAAGAACATGTTCCCAAACAGGAACTTTCTATAGGTCCGTAGTGTTATAGGGTCGTCACATTGTATAGGCCTGAGTGCACGCGGGAATCGGTGGTCAGTCTTTCTCTCACTTAACCAGACGACGAATGTAGGCGTAGAACGCTCGCCAGACCGCGCTCAAGACACTATCAGCGCAGCTACCTATCAACTACGCTAACTCGCCTATGTCATGCATGCTGGCCGTTCCAGTGGTCATTTGTTCGTATCTTGCTCCAGGATTCACATGAAAACCTTAAATGGTTTTTTTTTTTTTTTTGGTTTGTTTGTTTGGTGAATATATTCCGAAAAATAACAGAAAGAATGTATCACTTTTCGGTGTAGTCCTCACTGCGTTCAATGTGAGCCCTCCAGCGCCGACAAAGTGCTTGGATTCCTGTAGAAATAAATTCACTTGGTCGCGTGTGTAACCATTCATGCACCACCTGCTGTACCTCTTCATCCGACCGAAATGTCTGTCACAAAAGTTATCCCTTTTTCAAACTTCCTACTCCACTCACACACTTGCTGGACTGACAAGCAAGCATCGCCATATAGGACTTTCATTCGCCGCTGAATTTCCTATACGTTTCACCCATTTCCTGATAAAAAGTTTTAAACAAAAAAAAACGGATAGTGCATGTCAAAAGTGGGGCGGCCATATTTAATCTATCCTTATGACGTCTGCATCGTGATGTCGCGTACTTACCTCTCTTGACATTTTTTCAACAGACAGACTACAAGACAATGGCATGCTTATTGTAATTTCTATTACACTTTAATGCTTTCATTTGAAACCCCCTCGTAGATACCAGTACCAAGAAATGAAATGAGAAGTAAAGGCCAGCAACGCGACATTCACCACATCACACATCAAGTGCCATAAGTGGAACAAATATGGGGCTAACACCGAATACCCGAGGGAACCGCGCCAGTCCAGGGGCAGCACCCTCGCCTGACCGGCTGGTGGTCAGGTCATGGATTCGAATATGCAACGAAACGGATTATTTAAAATGACAAGGGCTGCCAATTTTACTCAGTTTTAAAGAAATTAAAAATTTAAAAAAAAAAAAACAATACATAAAAGTTCCCCAAAGCAGTTTCCTGCTATTCGTCGGATATTTTGGCGCCATAACATTATGTAAACCCAAAGCAAGGAAGAAAAGATGTCCAATCTCTTCCTCATTTAGACAAACGACAAACCCAGGCGTAGAGCCCCCACCCGCCCGTGCTCATGGCATTAACAGCACAGTTCGCTGTCAACTTCGCTAGAGCGCCCGTCCACAGAAAATGTCTTGGGGCGCAAAGGCGAACGTTTTAATATTGGCTATCCCCTTCCCCCCCCCACCCCCCCCCCCACCCCACCCCCCACCCCCCCCCCCCCCCCCCCCCCCCCCTCGACTGCCGATTTGTCTATACAACTATGGGACTAGCAGATATGCCTATAACCCCCAATCCCCCAAGGCGTGTAGCGGAGTCCATTTGTTTATTTTTACGATATCTCCAGTATGCCTGATATCGTGAAAAGTTCTCCTTTATCCGTTCTTTAAATGCACTAAGAGTTGATACAGTTTTGTTTTGTTTTTTTTCGTTCGCTCGCTTTGACCGCAAACGTAGTGTACATACTTGTTGCAACTTCTAGAGCATTGGACTGACTTTTGCGTGTGGATTAGCTTTCCCTATTACCAGTGTCCCTCGCCATCAGGTGACTTCTGACGTACTTGTAATTTACGCCCACAAGTCAAGGACGAGAAGTCAACATTATAGTCCAACTGATATGTGTAGGGATTGAACCCCGCTACCTCGGCATTGACACACCGAAAATTTAAGAGCGAGAATTCTTATCCATTGACCATGCGGACCTAAAGTTGATCCATGAATGTGAAACCCTTACTATGAACATTTCTTTGGTTTCCTAATAAAACACCCTACTGTGAACATTTTTATGGTTTCCTAACAAAACACTCTACTGTGAACATTTCTTTGGTTTCCTAAAAAACACAATACTGTCAACTTTTCTTTGGTTTCCTAAAAAAACATTCTACTGTCAATTTTTCTATGGTTTCCTAACAACACATCCTACAGTGATCATTTCTTGGGTTTCCTAACAAAACAACCTACTGTTAACATGTTTTTGGTTTCCTAGCAGAACACCCTACTGTGAATATTTCTTTGGTTTCCTAACAAAACACCCTACTGTGAACACGTCTTTGGTTTCCTAACAAAACACCCTAACGTGAACATTTCTTTGGTTTCCTAACAAAACACCCTACTTTGAACATTTCTTTTATTTCCTAACAAAACACTCTACTGTGAACATTTCTTTTATGTCCTAACAAAACACTCTACTGTGAACGTTTCTTTTATTTCCTAACAAACCACCCTACTGTGAACATTCCTTTTATTTCCTAACAAAACACCCTACTGTGAACATTTCTTTTATTTCCTAACAAACCACCCTACTGTGAACAATTCTTTGGTTTTCTGACAAAACACCCTACTGTGAAAATTCTTTGGTTTACTAACAAAACACCCTACTGTGAACATTTCTTTGGTTTCCTAACAAATCACCCTACTGTGAATCCTAACAAAACACTCTAGTGTGAACATATCTTTTATTTCCTTACTAAACACCCAACTGTGAACATTTCTTTTATTTCCTATCAAATCCCCCTAATGTAAACATTTCTTTGGTTTCCTAACAAATCACCCTACTGTGAACATTTCTTTTATTTCCTAACAAACACCCTATTGTGAGCACTTCTTTGGCTTCCTAACAAAACACCCTAATGTGAACATTTCTTTGGTTTCCTATCAATACACCCTACTGTGAACATTTCTTTGGTTTCCTAACAAAACACCCTACTGTGAACATTTCTTTGGTTTCCTAACAAAACACCCTACTGTGAACATATCTTTAGTTTCCTAACAAAACACCCTACTGTGAACATTTCTTTGGTTTCCTAACAAAACACCCTACTGTGAACATTTCTTTAGTTTCCTAACAAAACACCCTACTGTGAACTTTTCTTTGGTTTCCTAACAAAACACCCTACTGCATGAAACAGTCATTCAATAGATACGATAATTGCATTGTGTTCATTATTCCCGACAAGCAAATTGCTAGGTGTCTAAAAGAAGGAGGTGGGTGCAGCCTGCCTACAAGACGAAAGAGCTAAAATTAGTATGTTGCCTCAGCGGCGAGACAACGGCAGTCAGCGGGTGCCAACAACAAAGCTAATAATTACACAAATAACAGATAATAATAACTGGCAACTACTTGCTTCATTGCAAGTATCTGTATTTATTATGTTTTTCTCCTTTTACTGTAAGCGTGTTATTCCTTCTACGTTGTTCGACGTGACAAGAACCTTGTTACTCTGTGTCCGTTAGCAGCGAATCTACTATATCCGTGTCTGTGGCTGACACGATAGCTTTTAACGTCTAGTAGGCCTTACGTCGAAGTGTTGTGGACA